>CM066051.1:17749057-17850731 GCA_033557465.1 Ichthyophis bannanicus | reverse complement strand
TATATGCAAATGAGGCCCAGTGGATGTGTAAATATTTTATGCAAATAAGGCCCCGCAATGAGTCTCCGCACATGGCCCAGTTTCACCCTCTGAGAATACCAGTCATTAATTTCAAACTATTATAGTGGGGAATAAATTACCTTTCAGCTCTTGGAGCAATGAGAGTTTCTAAACAGGAGACTGGAGAATTACAACTGTTTTTTCTTTCCATTACCAATTACAATTTGGTAAAATTGAGAACAGACACTGACTTGTGTAAGTTTGGGTAAAGTTTGGTTGTTTTCTAGCCCAAGCTTCTTAATTTCCAGGACTATTCTTAAACTATTAAACATCTTCTCCCTTTCTTAATCTAACCATATTGTTATACATCCTAATATTTATATGCTTATTAAATTTACTTTCTAACTCTAATTTTAGTTTTCAGTGAATTGTTTGTGTTCTCTTACAGTTAAAGAATTTTCACAGTGTAGTTCAAATGGTGCTCCTGGACATTCCAGAACCTCCTTGGTAAGCAATGCAGTGGATTTCTGGCAAGGTCTATAGATGGGTCTGGTATTAAGGATAATCCACAATGAATATTCATCAAATGTATTTGCATACATCCGGCCCAAAAACAAGGCATATATGCATAGTTCAGTTTTTCTAAAAGCTATTCTTATTTGTAGACTTTGAGGACAAATGTTGAGTGAGATACATTAGCAGTTTGCTGTTTGTTCCAAGTCACTTTCTATATAGGGTTAATATTCATCAGGGTGATGAGCAGTTTACTTTAAACACTGGCACCAGCATTTAAATTAATACATATATTCAATACCTCTGAATATTTGTATTGTGTAGACACTGCTGCAGCCGCTATTCATTTAGTTTAGGCTTGCTATTTAGCAGGCCTAAACTAAATATATAGTTTCTCCAGGAACAAGCAGGAAGTCAGTCCTCACATATCAGTGACGTTGGCACCGACTGATCCTGTGCGGTGAACACGCCCCAGCTTTCACAGAAAGCCTTTGGGAGTTAGACTATGCATCCGCTGTCACCTTCCCGCCCAAAGGTGCCATCTTCCCTCAATCTTTTTTCTGTGGAGCCCTTCGGACATCTTCATCTGTACCCTGGAAAAAGTTGCTGTTTTTTGCCATGGGTTTCTCTTCTTCTAGTCGCATACCGTCACCTTCTCAGTTCCCAGAACTGCTGCCACCTCAGCATTGTGTTTTTTTTGGGTTCCCTTTTTCATGTTCTCGGGTGTGTGGGATTTTCTTTCTCACACCCTCGTTAACCAGGATAGAGTTTCATCTGACAGGTACTATCTTCCCTGATATTAATTGTTTGTTTTTATTTAACAGGGGTTTTTTTATACTGCTTTATCATTTTTATTCAAAGTCGTTTTCATTGTAACTTAAACTTGGTAATGTACATTAACCAGGGACACTAACTTGGATTTTTCTGAGGCAATGGAGGGTTAAGTGACATGCCCAAGGCCACAAAGTGTGCTAGGGGTTCCCAAGCCAGTGCTCTATCCACTAGGCTACTCCCCCACTTAGGCTGTGTTCTCAGTTAGTGGATTTAAGCAGTGTAACCACTGAAAGCACACCATGTCCTGCACATATCCACATGGCTGCTGTCTGCGGTGCCTCAAAGCTTATCACGATCCCTCTGCCTGCTCGCTGTGTCTCCAGATGACGAGCAAGGGTCGTAGAAACTGTGAAAGGCAGCAGGAGATGCTGTTTGGCCACAAGACCTCTTCTTTGGCCCCAGCTTTGAGCATGGAATTGATGCCCTTGTGGGCCGCTATGGAGACCTTGGACTCTCCTAGCGGCTCACCCACTTGGAGCCCTGAAGTTGCGGGGCCTCAGATCAGGGATTGTCCTCAGACAGCATCCCCAAAAGGATCGCACTTCGCCCATGGTGGTGTTGAAGGCCAATGCCAGAACAGGGGGGTAAGACCCTTGGCCACTGGCATTGGAGTCCTCAGCATGCTACCAAGGGTGATGGCCGGGAGCAGCCTTAAAAACTGCCCTGGCGGGAGAAGACTCAGTCAGCATCGGGGGATTGACACTGGTCTTCCTAGGCCATTGTCATCGAGGAATCCCCCTCCACAGAGCTAGCATTGGGTCTGATTCCCTCAGTGCCCACGCCAGTGGCTGTGGAGCCTTCTGGTCTGGTGCCCTATTCTTCTGGGTTATCGGGCCTGGCAACTGGCCCCTCCACCATGAGGGTGTTGCCTGAGAGGATTCAGCCAGTGCTCAAGAAGCATTGGCTTCGAGCCATTTCCTGGTATCGGTCTTGGTCCCACTTGAGGCCTTGGTCTCGCCCACGACTTCCTCCGATTCAGAGTGCTAGGGTCCTGTGACCCCATCGATGCCCCCTCGCCGGGCATGTGTATTTGGCCCCTCAGGTACTCGAGGCCTCCTATGATTCTGACTCGGAGTGAGAGACCAAATACGAGTCCCTAGACACCCAATGACATTGGGATGTCCCCTTGGGACTAGTCTCTGCCACAGGAGCATAGGTGGTCCTCGCCCAAGGACCTCTCCTTCCTGGACTTTGTCCAGGACATGGTGAAGGCCTTCACCACAGGATCCGAGGAGGAGCCACAGGTGAAGGACCTCGAGATCCTGCAGTATGATGCCCCTCCCAAGGAGGCACTCATGGTGCCTGTTCCCCCGGTCTTGGAACGCTTATCGTTCAGGATATGGGAGTCACCTGTTATGGTGGCCATTGTGAGCAAGCAGCTCGATTCCAAGTATCGAGTCTAGAAGGGCCCTGGATTCCAAAGACACAACTACCACACAATTTCATGGTGGTGGAGTTGGCCATGCGTAGGATCAAGAGCCAAAAGGCTCACTCCTCAGTGCCCCCAGCAGGGAGGCCCGCACCATGGATGGTTTTGGTAAAAAGTGTTACAAGGGCCTGATGCTCATGGCCCATATCCAGGATTACCAGCGGTACATGGGCATGTACCCGAGGGACCTGGCCAAGGGATTGGCCAAGTTTTTGACTGGTTTGTTCAAGGAACCTCTTCAGCAGTCCCGGATCCTGGTGTCGACAGTCAATTTATCACTTGAGCAGCCTATGATGGCTTCGAGTCTGTGGCTAGAGTGGCTGTGGTGGGCATTGGTGCCTGCCACCTCGTTTGGCTACAGTCATTTGACCTGGAGAAGTGGGTTCAGGACAAGTTCGTTGATGTCCCATGCCAGAGGGAGAACCTTTTTGGCAAGCCCATGATCAACAAGGCCACAGAGTTGGAGTCGGAGTATATGACCAGAACCAGGCTCTCCCGCAAAACTGTGGACCCTTCCTGATGGAAGGCTATTTAGAAAAAGCCTTTTTACGCAAAGAGGCAGGATTTCGGAACTTACCCTCAGTAACCGGCCTATCTGGCTCCCCAACAGGGTCAGCAGGCCAAGGGCGAGAGGCATAAGCCTTGTAAGCCTAAGGCCCCCAAGCACCACCTGCACCACAGCTGCAACTTGGGGGGGGGGGATTTGACTCCTTGAGCTTGGCCTCTCTTCCCTTGCACAGTTGAGGGCCATAGCACACAGGGGAGCATCTGACTTTCTTTGCCAACCTGTGGACCACCATAACTACTGATGCCTGGGCCTCCAGGTAGTGAGGGATGGTTATCTCCTCCATTTCGAGCAGATGCTTCCTCCGTTCTTTCCTGGAAAACTTTGCATGACTCCTCCTCACCGAGACCACCTGCAGCAAGAGCTCGAAGGCCTCCTCGCAACCAAGGCAATCGATCTGTCCCACTATCTCTAAGAGGTGAGGGATTCTACTCCTGCTACTTCCTGGTTCCCAAAAAGGTAGGCGGCTTTTGAACCATCCTAGATCTGTGGGATCTCAATCAGCTTCTGGTGAAAGAAGTTCAAAATGCTCTCCCTTGGAACGTTACTGCCCTATTTCCAGCGGGGAGATTGGCAGTGCTCCTGGGATCTAAAAGATGCTTAAACTCACATCCTGATCCATTCTCGCCACTGGCAGTACCTCTGCTTTGCCATCAGAAGCTTCCATTACCGGTACAGGGTTCTACCCTTCGGACGGGCTTCCACCCCTGAGTGTTTACAAAGTAACATAGTAAATGATGGCAGATAAAGACCAGTTCCTTATCATCCCTCCAGTCTAGTCACGAACATCAGGAGTTGTGCACCTCCTCCCGCAGCATTGGAGACTGAGCATGTCACAGATTTAGTGACACTGTATAACTGGTCCAGGATCCGCCTCCATAGCTCCAGTATTCTCAGTCTCCATGCAGCAGAAGGAGGTGTGAGCCCTGGTGCTCGGGGCTCACTAGAGGAATAATTAGGTCTGGGTAGATAGGAATTAGTGGAGTTAAAAGGAAAAAAAAAAATTGGCTTGTGAGGTAATACCTCTTTAAATTGGCGATTTTGTTCTTGGCAAAGTTCCCAGCTTAATTTTGGTTTGGCTGTCCCCCCTTCTCCCCCTCCATGAAGCAGTGCCGGACCAAGGGAGAGTGTGGGAGTCAACTGTGGGGCCTCCCGCTTCTGATCCCCTCATCGGGTGTGAAGCGGTGGAGGCGGAGCTCCAGCTCCTGAAGAGTGGGGTCTGGAGGCTGCCGCAGCTCGGCGGGCCGCAGTGAAGGAAGTGGCAAGCCACGGAGGGCCAAAGCAGGCAGCAGCGTTGAGGCTCTCTAAACCCCGAGGGGGTGTGCGGGCTGCCAGAGAGGTAAGTGCTAGTGGAGCGCGGTCGGGGCTGACACGCGGCGGTTGGGGAAGCTTGCTGCGGTCAGGCCTAGACCTCGTGGCTGGAGGGCGGGAAAAGCAGCAGAGCAGTTGATTGTTTTTCTCCCGCGCTATCTTGCAGCCTCTGGGGGGCATTGGACCTCGATTAGAGCAATTTGCTTATTATCCTGGATTCAGGTTATAAAAAAAAAAAAAAAAACCCTTGCGGAAGACGGACAGTTTGGACCTGTGTTTGCCTGGGCTCTTCACTAGGTGAGGGGTTGTTGGGGGCAGGCTAGTGTATGCCTTCCCAATGCCGTCAAAGCCTAGGTGCCTGATGTGTGGGTCCAGGAGGGATTCGCTGTCAGAGGCCTGGGTGTGCCGTGGTCTGTACTCAGGAGGCGGCCGGGGCCACAGGTTGGTGACGTTTAGTGCGGCAGATAGTTCAGCGTGCAGTCAGAGGCAGGGGAGACAGCTGGGCTGTCTGTTCCACTGGTTGATCCTCTTCCAGGGCCGTCCACGGCGATTGAGTCCCCCGCCTCTCAGCCCTCCTTGCAGGGGGGGTTTGGCGGCAATTTTCTCACAGTATTTTATGGTGCGGCTCCAGCAGGTCCTAGGGGGGGGTCAGGAGGATCAGCGCCGGAGGCGAGTGCGGGGCCGAGCTCCACGAGATCAGGGGCCTTTCTTTGGCAGGATGTCTGGGAGCGGGCCCTCTCAAAATCCTAGACTGGTTGTGGGACAAGGTGGAACAAGACTTAAGAGAGCAGGAACCCTCGGAAGCCTTGGAGGATTCGGATGTGGAAGTGGACCTAGAGGAAGGTGAGCTTCCAAGAGCCCAGAGGACCACTCGGTTTCCGACGGGAGGAGCTAGGGGCTCTCATCACAGAAGACGCTGAAAGCCTTAAATATGCCGTTTGACTGGAAGTCCAGAAGATTCTTCTCCTGGATGATCCCCTTGTACAGGCGGTGCGAAAGACTCCAGTGGGCCTTTAAGGAGATGATTCAGGAGTGGGACAACACCGGAGTCAAGGTTGAAGGTCTCGCGCCGTAATGTCCCGTCTATTACCGGTGGAAAAGCCGGGTACTGGAACTATTTAAGACTCGCTAAGGTCGATGCAGTGATCCTCTGCAGTTATTATAAGACGACGATCCCGTTGGAAGGAAGTGCCTGCTCACAAAAAGGGAGAAAAAAGGAAAAATTAAGGATGCTCAGGATAGGCGGTTAGATACGTTGTTGACGCAGGTGTTTGAGGTAAATGCGCTGTTCCATGCAGGCGTCCATTTGTGGTGCATGGGTGGCCCGGGCTTGTATTTGTGCTGGGCCTCAGCGATTAAGTGGAGCGCAGGAAGAGGCGGTTTTAAGGAAGCCAACCAGAATGGAGTCCTGGAGCGGCGTCTTTAGCAGACATTCAGTATGATCCTTATCCATGGACTCTCTAACAGCATGACTTCCGTGGGGTTTGTTGGCAACCCATTCTCTGTGGCCGCGCAATTGGGCAGCAGAGGGGGCCTCTTTAAGGCGAGGTTGGGTAAGCTGCCGTTTAGAGGCAAGTTGTTGTTTGGGAAAGATTTTGACACGTTGGTCAAGGATCTAGGAGAGTCCCAAGGGGGGCATACTACCGGAAGATAAGCAGAAACAGGGTCGTCCGGGGGTGTCTTTCAAGAATCAGCAAAGGGAGTTTTGTAGATTTCGTCCATCGCGTTTCGCAAACCTTCAGAGGGGATGTTCGCAGTTTAGGTCGCCGGGGTTTCGGGAGTTTTAGAGGGAAAAACCGGGGGGGGGGGGGGGGGGGGGCCCCAGAGGGTTTGGTGCCTTCTCATCCCCGAATGTTAAGAAATTGCAATGAAGCGCGTGGGGCCCATGCAGGGCTTGTACAGTAGGGGGTCGTTTGCGAGACTTATTTCCTGCCTGGGTCCAGATCATCATCGGATCAGTGGGTGTTGGAAGTTAGTCAGCGGGGGTATGCGCTCGAGTTTCAACTTCCAGTGGTCAATTCTTTTGTCCAATCTCCCTGTGGAGCAAACTCAAGGTTGTCGGCCGTAACGCGAGACGGTAGAAAGATTGTAAGCGCTGAATGCGGTGGTTCCGTTTCCGGCAGGGCAGCTATGATGCTGTCGATACTCGATATATTTCGTGGTGCCAAAAAAGGAAGGATCCCTGAGGCCAATTCTGGACCCTCAAGATAGTAAACAGGTGTCTCCGAGTATCCCACTTTCGCATGGAAATGTTGCGTTCGTTCGTGGTGGCGGTTCGAAAGGGGGAGTTTTGCACTTCTTTGGACCTGTCCAGAGGCGTACTTGCACATACCGATTCGGTTGGAGCATCACAGATTTCTGCGGTTTGCAGTGCCCATGGGGCATTTTCGTTTTCCAGGCAATGCCGTTCGGGTTGGCTACAGCTCCATACCCTTCACCCAAGATAATGGTGGTGGTGGTGGCGGCGTTGCGCAAGGAGAGGGTGTTGGTTCATCCGTACCTGGACGATTGGCTGATTAGAGCAAAGTCAAAGAGCACGAGCGAGTTGGGTTACCGGAAGGGTGTTTCAGGTCTTGCAATCCCTCGGTTGGGTAAGTCACTATGGCAAAGAGCAACTTGGTCCCCGTCACAGGAGTTGGAGTATTTGGGGGCTCGTTTCGACACGGACAGGGGCAGAGTTTTATCTTCTGAAGCTCATAGCTCAGAAGCTGAGGGGGCTGATAAGGTCCTTTGTCATGAGAGCGGGCTCCATCGGCGTGGCACTATTTTGCAGCTACTGGGTACATTGGCTGCTACAATCGAGGTGGTGCCATGGGCCCGGGCACACATGAGGCCTCTACAGAGAGCTCTCCTCAGAAGTTGGTCCCTCACCATTCAGAGCGGTTGTCACAGAGGCTGCATTGCCCGCCGTAGGCGCCGGTGTCCGTTGAGTGGTGGTCAAGTCCCGGGTGTCTTTCAAGGGGATGCCTCTAGACGCGCCACAATGGAGGTCGTTGATTACGGATGCCAGTCTGTTTGGTTGGGGATTTTCCTTCGAGAAGGAGTTTGCCCAAGGTCAGTGGTCAGATCGGGAGAGGGTCCTGGTCAATCAACAGGTTGGCGTTTTACAGCTGGTGATGCTGGTGCTAAAGGCTTTTCAGAGGCTGTACAGGGCACAGCGGTGCGTTGCTTGTCAGACAATGCCCCGGCAGTGGTGTACATCAATCTTCAGGGCAGCACCAGCCGCGAGGCTCTCGAGGAGAAAGGCGACGAACTTCCTGGCTTGGGCCGTTTAAATCTGGACGCGTTTTTATCGGTGGCACATGTCCTCCAGGTGTGGACAATTTTGATGGCCGATTTTTTTTTTTGTTTTTGATTCGGCTCCAAGGTGGATCTTGGGAGAATGGGTCCTCAATCAAGAAGTGTTCGACTTGCTGGTCTGTCGCTGGGGCCCTCCGGTGATGGATCTCATGGCTTTCCTTCGCATCGGCGAAGTTAGACAGATTCTACAGCAGAAGAAGGGAAAGAATGTCGGAAGGTCTTGATGCGCTCATGCAATGGTGTCCAGAGGAGGGGCTGCTGTATGTCTTCCCTCCGTGTGCATAAATAGTGTCGAGTGGTGCAGAGAATAGAGAGGCAAAATGGGCAGGTGATCCTGATTGCGCCGGATTGGGCAAGGCGGCCATGGTATGCGGACCTGATGCGGCTGGTGGTAGAGGCGCCGTGGCGGCTTCCGTTATGGAAGCAATCTGTTGGTGCAGGGGCCGTTGAGTTATGCCTCAGGTGGATCGGTTCTCGCGTACGGTTTGGCTGGCTTGAGAGGGCAAGGTTGAGAGCAAAAGGGTATTCGGCAGCAGTGATTTCGACATTGCTGATGTCCAGACATCGGTCTACCTCGTGTGTCGTATGTCTTGGTCTGGCGAGTGTTTGAGGCATGGTGTGAGAGTAAGCAGTTAAAGGCGTTGGGCTCCTTGATTCTGCACAATAGTTGGCCTTTCTGCAGGACAGCTTCGGAGAAGGGTCTAGCGGCGGCTTCCCTGGAGGGTGCAGTTAGCGGCGCTCTCGTGTTTTAAGAGGGAAGGTGCAGGGGATGTTTGCTGGGTGCTTCATCCGGATGTTAAGAGATTCTTGCGGGCCTGCAAAATTGGTTGATGCCTCCCAGAAGGGACATAGTTCCGGTCTGGGATTCTTAACTTGGTGCTAGAGGCTTTGGTTAGGGAGCCGGTTGAGCCTGTAGCGAAGGCTACACTGAAGGACTTGACACTCCACGGTGGTGTTTTTGGTGGCGATCTCTTCGGCGCGCTTGGTTTCGGAGTTGCAATCTTTGTCCTGGTAAGGAAACCTTTTTGACCTTTGGGGTTACGAAGGTAGTTTTGAGGACGGTACCTTCATTTTTGCCGGTAAGGTGGTCTCGGCATTCCATGTGAATCAGGTGGTATCGCGGCCGGTTTTGTGAATGCGAAGCCAAGGATAAGCCGGATCCGAGGCTGCATCGCTTGGATGTGGGCAGGGCTTTGAAATGTTATCTACATAGACTGGCGGGGCTCCGCAAGATGGATAGATTGTTTATGTTGTTTGGGATACCAAGCAAAGGATCTGCGGCATCTACATCTTCTATTGCTCGGTGTATTAAGGAAACACTTGCATCAGCGTATGTTTTAAAGACATAAGGTCCGTGCCGATCGGTTTTGAGAGCTCATTTGACTCGGGCTCAGGCAGCGTCGTGGGCGGAATTGAGTTTGGTGCCAGCATGGGACATTTGTAGGGTGGCCAAAACGTGGGTCGTCCCTTGAATACCTTTGTGAAGCAGTATCGGATTGATGTCTAGGCGGCTGGTGACTCTAGGTGTGTGTCAACAGTATCTGCAGGCTGGTCGGGCCGGTCCCTCCCGGTGAAATGAGGCACTGCTCTGTTTACATCTCCTGATGTTCCTGACTAAGACTGGAGGGACGATAAGGAAGGTAAAATTAGACTTACCTGCTAATTTTAGTTCCTGGAGTAACGCCAGTCTAGTCCCGCTTCCCTCCCGGTTAACCTTTTCCCTACTGCAGCTGAAGGCCAGGTAAGACATGTCAAAGGGCAGTGAAGGCTGTTGGGTTGGATGGTAGTGTTTGGAGGGGGAGCAGGGAGGTGGAAGGCGTTCTCAGGGTTGTCCAAGGCTGTTGGGGGGAAGCCTGGGGAGTAAGGAGTGGCAGGCCTTTGCAGGGCTTAGCCAGGACCTTACCAGATTGGTGCCTAATTTCATGGTTAAGTTGGGTTAGTAATTAAAAAAAACAAAAAAAAAACAAAGAACTGTGGAGATACTTACTTATTGCTCTGGTGAGTCTGCTTTGTCAATAGGTTACTGGAGCTATGGAGGCAGATCCTAGACCAGTTATAACAGTGTCACTAACTCTGTGACATGCTCGTCCTCCATGCTGGCGGGAGAAGGTGCACAACTCCTGATGTTCGGGACTAGACTGGAGTTCCTCCAGGAACTACAATTAGCAGGTAAGTCTAATTTTACCTATGGTCCATCTAGTCTTCCCAGTAAGATGGCAAGAATAGGTGCACCTGCCGCTCCTTGCAGGCCACCCCTCCCCATTCTTTGTTTAAGGGGTGAACTCACCACTCCGTGTAGGACACCCCTATTTGTTGAGAAATTAGATAGTTGTTTATTTCGATTTTTATCCTATTACTGTAAAGTGATCCACTGTGTCTGTCCCATGCCATTTTGAATTCTGTCACTGTATTTGCCCCCACCACTTCCATCGGGAGGGCATTCCAAGCATCCACCACCCTTTCAGTGAAAAAGTATTTCCTGACATTGCCTTTCAAGTTACCCCCCTTGCAGCTTCATGTTATGCCCTCTAGTTTTACAGCTTCCCCGTCTTTGGAAGAGGTTTGTTTGTTCATTATTTCTCTTTAAGTATTTAAAGGTCTGAATCATATCTCCCCTATCCCTCCTCTCCTCCAGAGTGTACATATTTAGGTCTTCAAGTCTCTTCTCATAAGGCTTCTGACGCAGGCTCCAAATCATTTTGGTCGCCTTCCTCTGAACAGTTTCCAGTCTTTTTACATCCTTTGCAAGATATGGTCTCCAAAACTGAACACAGTATTCCAAGTGAGGCCTCACCAGTGACTTATACAGTGGCATTAGTACCTCTTCCTTTCTGCTGGTAATTCCTCTTTGTATGCAACCCAACATCCTCCTGGCTTTTGCCACTGCCTTGTCGCACTGTTTTGCCACCTTGAGATCCTCAGAAATAATCACACCAAGGTCCTTCTCCTGGTCCGTGCACACCAACCTCTCGCCCCCTATCACGTACATTTCCCTTGGATTTTTGCTTCCCAAGTGCATGACACTGCACTTCTTCATATTAAATCTTAACTGCCAAGCATTAGACCATTCTTCCAGCTTTTGTAGCTCTTTCCTCAGGGGAGTCCACTCTGTTGCAAATTTTTTGTGTCATCTGCAAAAAGACAGACTTTTCCATTCAGTCCTTCAGCAATATCACTCACAAATACATTGAACAGTGCCGGGCCCAGGACCGAACCCTGGGGCACCAAGCTAATCACTCTCCTTTCATCCGAGTGAGCTCCATTTACCATCACCTTCTGTCGTCTGTCAGTCAATTAATTTCTGATCCAGTTCACCACCTTGGGACCCATCCCCAAACTACTGAGTTTATTGATAAGCCTCCTATGAGGAACAGTATCAAAGGCTTTGCTGAAATCCAGGTAGATGACATCCATCGCATGCCCCTGATCTAGTTCTCTGGTCACCCAGTCAAAGAACTCAATCAGATTTGTTTGGCAAGATCATCCTTTGGTAAAAAGCATGTTGTCTCGGATCATGCAACCTGTTGGTTTTGAGAAAGCCCACTATTCGCTCTTTCAGGAGCGTCTCTGTTACTTTTCCCGCCACCGAGGTAAACCTCATGGGCCTGTAGTTTGTCACTTCTTCCCTGTCACCACTTTTGTGAAGAGGTACCACATCAGCCCTTCTCCAGTCCTGAGGAACTTCTCCTGTTTCCAAGGATCTGTTGAAAACATCCTTTAACGGCCCTGCAAGAACCTCTCTGAGCTCTTTCAGTATCCTGGGATGTATCCCATCCGGTCCCATGGCCTTGTCCACTTTCAGTTTTGCAAGTTGTTCTAACACATCATCTTCTATGAATGGTGTGGTATCTACTTCATTCCCATTTTTATATTTGGGAGTCATAGGTGGTCCTTCTCCAGGATTTTCTTTAGTGAAAATAGAGCAGAAGTATTTGTTTAGCAATTTTGCTTTTTCAATGTCACTTTCCATGAGTCCGTTCCCAGCACTTCTGAGTCCTGTAATTCCACCTCTGATTTTTGTCCTCTCCCGAATATACTTGAAGAAAGTTTTGTCACCACACTTCACATCTTTAGCCATCTTTTCCTCTGCCTTTGATTTTGCTTTCCTTATTTCTCCTTTTTGTCTCTTTTAGTTTGATCCTGTATTCCTTTTTGTGTTCCTCTGTTTGCAAGCTTTTGAATTATTGTGAAAGCTGTGTTTTTGCCTTAATTTGAGCAGCCTCCACTTCTTTGGAGAACCAAATAGGTTTCCTTATTTATTTATTTATTATTCTTATATACCGCGCTATTCAACATCAGTGCAGTTTACATGTAACATTACATTGAACAGGGCATTATAACTTGGAGATAACTATTTTACAGGGAACATGGGCAATAGAGGGTTAAGTGACTTGCCCAAGACCACAAGGAGCACCTGTGGGACTAGAAACCCCAGTCCTTCCGGCCCAAGGTTGCTGTCCTCTAGTGGGATTTGAACCCCCGACCTTCCAGCCTGAAGTACTTTGTCCCAACCACTAGGCCATTCCTCCACTCCTTCTCTTGTTTTTATTTACTTTCCTTACATATTTATCTGTTGCCCCTTTTATTGCCACCTTTAGTTTAGCCCACTGCAATTTCACTTCCCTGCCAACTTCTCCGTCAGGTACTTGGCCATTCTACTGAAATAAAGTTTACCATGACACATATCCATTGGCAGGATACAATCCCACAACCTTCTGATTCTGTCAGCATCAACTGTACTGGGTGCGCCACAATGCTGCCACAGTATCTGGCAGTGGTTGCTGCCTACATCCGCCTGCCATGTTTGTCTTCCCCTACCTAGATGACTGGCTCATCAAGGGAGGCTCCATTGTATGGTGTGCAATTCTGGAGACCGCACCTTCAAAAGGATGTGAACAGGATGGAGTCGGTGCAGAGGGTTGCTACTAAAATGATTAATGGGCTTCATTATAAAGCATATGAGGACAGACTTAAGGATCTTAATATGTACACCTTAGAGGAAAGGCGGGATAGAGGTGATATGATTGAGATGTTTAAATACCTCCGTGGCATAAATGTTCAGGGAGAGCCTCTTTCAATTGAAAGCAAGTTCTGCTACGAGGGGACATGGGATGAGGGTGAAGGGAGATAGATTCAGGAGTGATATGCGGAAATATTTCTTTACGGAAAGAGTAGTGGATCCATGGAATAGTCTCCCAGTGGAGGTGGTAGAGATGAGGACAGTAACTGAATTCAAAAAAGCATGAGACCAACACAGAGGATCTGTAAAGGTAAAAAGTGGACTGTTGTAGTTGTTGTTATGGAAGGACAGACTAGATAGGCCATGTGGTCTTTTTCTGTCATCATGTTTCTATGTTTCTATTGACGAGGTCTGTCAGGTGGCAAGTCGCCTCATTCTCCTTCTCAAGTACTTTGGCTTTGTCATCAACTACCCCAAGTCTCATCTGCAACTGACACAGCATCTGGAGTTCATAGGGGCCCTCCTGGACACTTTCCAGGCTAGGACCTTTCTTCCTCTGGACAGGGCTCGCTGCCTGGCAACTCTCGCCAAGGAGGTTCAGGAACAGTCGATGGCCACATCCACCTCCTGTTGCGCCTCCTCGTACATATGGCCTTGATGGTGCACATCATGTCCGACACCTCTGCATGAATCAGGCCCAGTGGACTCTCTGCACCCAGTGAACTCAGGTGATGGAGCGCCTGGAGGACAGGATCCGCGTGACTACCCCTCTCGCCGAATCCCTCATCTGGTGGCAGCAGCCACTGCACCTCATGGCAGGGATACTTTTCCAGACCTCGCTGCCTCCAAACTGAGCTGGAGAGCCCACTGCGATGGCCTGCAGATCCAGAGCATCTGGACAACGGGGAGAGTCTCCACCAAATCAACTTTCTTGAGCTTCAAGCAGTTGCGAATGCCTTGCAGGTCTTCCAGCACCACTTGGAGAACCAGATTGTTCTGATCCAGATGGACAACCGAGTGGTAATGTTTTATATCAACAAAGAAGGAGGTACTGAGTCATACCTCCTGTGCTGGGAAGCTGTTCGTCCCTGCACCTTCGCGAGGGAGAATGAGATGCTCTTCTGAGCAGTGTATCTTCCTAGGACTGCCTCAGCAGGATGCTTCAACCACACAAATGGTGACTGGACCTGCAGGTCGCCAGCCGCACCTTTCGGCTGTGCGGCTCTCCAGTGTATCTCTTCGCCATCCCCTGCAATGCCCAGTGGCCATATTTCTGCTCTAGGATGCTGGCTCCATCCTGGGTGCCTTCTCTATGTGCCTCCTCTATGTGTACTCTCCGATCCCCGTGATCTCCAAGACCCTTCTCAAGGTTCAGGTCTACTGGGCCACTGTAATCCTGATTGCTCCCAGGTGGCCACGATTCCCCTTGCTTCTTCCCTCTCCCAAGCGCGCCCAGTTCCCCTGGGCTGCACTCCAGACTTGATCTCACAGGAGGATGGAGCTCTCCTGCACCCCAACCTCAGAGTCCTCACCCTGATGACCTGGCTGCTGAAAGGATGACCTTGGCACAATTTCACTTGCCCAGGGATGTGAAAGATGTCTTGCTAGCACCCCACAAAGATTCCACCAGCGGGCCTATGCCTTCAAGTGGCACCAGTTCTCTGTCTAGTGTGCTGATAAGGGGTTCACCCCTTTCTCCTGCTCTGTGCCGTTGGTGTTTCAGCATTTGCTACACCTTTCCATTGCTGGCTTGAAGTCTAACTCCCTCAGGATACACCTCAGTATGCTGGCAACACACCACTGTCTCGTTGATGGACAACCCCTTTCCACCCATCCTATTGTGGTCTGTTTCATGAAAGTTCTCTTGCTCACTCGGCCTCCCATTCACCCGTCAGTGGCAGCATGGGATCTGAATGTGGTTCTTGGAAAGCTCATGGCTCTTCCCTTCAAACTGCTTGCTTCTTGCCACCTCTAGTACCTTTCCTGGAAAGTGATCTTCCTTATGACACTCATGTTCCCTGTAAAATAGTTATCTCCAAGTTATAATGCCCTGTTCAATGTAATTTCAGTTTGTTCAATGTAAACCGCACTGATGCAGAATAGCGCGGTATATAAGAGAATGTAAATAAATAAATAAATAAATAAATGTTGGCACGCCGCGTCAGCAAGATGCAGGCGTTGGTGGCTCATGCCACCATACCAGATTTCATAAAAACAGGGTGGTCCTCCATACTCACCCCAAGTTTCTCCCTAGGGTGGTCACCACCTTTCATCTCAAACAGGAGGTGATTCTCCCCACCTTCTTTCTTCGGCCTCACGTGAGCAGGGCGGTGACCGCTGTACAAACCTTGAATTGTAAGAGGACTCTGGCCTTCTACCTAGAGTGGACTAAGACCCATTGCTGCTCCTCTTAGCACTTCATCTCCTATGATCCAAACCGGCTTGGAGTTGCAATCTATAAGCATACTCTGTCTACCTGGGTGACGGACTGCATTTTCTTTGGTTATGAACAGGATGGTCTCTTGATCACCACATTATAGCCCATAATGTTCAGGCTATGGCAGTCTCTGTGGCAAACCTGCCTTCTGTCTCCATACTGGAGATCTGCCGGGCCGCCACCTAGTCCTCTGTTCACACCTTCGCAGCTTATTGCTGACTGAAATTGGACTTCTGGCATGACAGTGCCTTCGGCCAGGCAGTAGACTGTCATATTTGGGGAATAATACAACTCCTACCTTCCGTCTGTGTGTCCAGGCTTCTGTGTGTCCACGCTACCGGAGAATTGATTCCCAGGTCGAAGCTGTGATCATCTCTGAGGTCTTGCGGCCACTTGGCGCTCTCTGCTGTCATTCATGGTTCAGTTTCTTTTCAATTACCTGTGGCATTTTACAGGTTATTTTGGTAACCTGTAGCTGGGGAGTTCCATATATGAGGACTGACTTCCTGCTTGTTCCCAGAGAAAGCATAATTACTCACCTGTAGCAGGTGTTCTTCAGGGACAGCAGGAATCATTTTTCCCAACCCTCCCTCCTCCCCATGGAGTTGTTTTTTTCTTTTTTGGCTTGATTAAGCTATGTCATCATACTGAGGTAAGATGGCACCCTTGGGCAGGAAGGTGACTGTGCATGCATGATCTAACTCCCTAAGACGTTTTGTGAAAGCTGGGGAGTGTTCACCGCATGGGCTCCATTGGTGCTGATGTCACCTATATGTGAGAACTGATTCTTGCTGTCCCCGGAGAATACCTGCTACAGGTGAGCAACTACAGTTTTTCTGGAGAGTGGCAGAAAATCACTACTATCCAAAATCACTACTTCTCTTCCCTCTTTCTGCCCTCCCTCCACCCTCCCTCTTTCTGCCCTCCCTCCACCCTTTCACTATATGGGTAATTACTGGCTGGTTAGGAGGACTTTTGGCCCGACACAATCCATATAGAGATATATCTATTAAAGGGCATTAGGCTTTTGCAGCTAATGCTGGGCGTTTGCGCAAATAGCGCTGTATTAGCTGCAAAGGTTGCATGTTATCTGTTGGGGCATAGATAGCATTTCTCCAGCCCATAATGCGTCAAAAATGCAGGGATTGCAGCATGGCAGCATCATCGATGCAGCTAACGCACCCATTGAAGTGGTGTAAGCTGCACCCGCGATGTCTGCAAAACGTATGATTTACTGCATGCTATCAACGCCCACGGCTACTGCACATTACAGGTACACCATTTTTCGCTTGGTGGCTCACCCATTGTTATGGGCATTCATTTGCCTGCATTGGTTTGTTTTATTGCCCCATTACCCATGCTTAGTGGCTCCATAGTGAGTTCATGTGTTCCTTTGAACTAACATTTGAACCATAATATATCTTATTCCCTTTTTCCTGATCTATTGTCTTATCCTGCATTGTGTTTGAATTTGTTCTCAAAAAGCCAAAGTTTACAAGTTGCGGTCTGCTAGTAGGGTCTTGTATGGTAGAGGATTGTTGTAGAGTAAATTAAGTATTACAGTTATTTCCATTTTTGTGGGTTCTTTTTCTGTCTCGCAATCACAAGATCCCACAAGCAGCATTAGTGGCTGAAGCTTCAGGGTGGAAGCACAAAAACCTTTGGTGAGTCTTACAGCTTGTGTTTTTTATATAAAGCACCTGTCGTGTGTATACCAACACGTGGCCCATTACTTCACGGCATCTTGGAAGTGTCTCAGTACAAAAATGGTTGTTTGCATTGGTATCCTTTGAATTAGGGATACAAGGACATTTAGAACAGGATAGGGCCTTTTCTTAGGCCTTTTACAAGTACACACACTGTATCATCAGAGCTGTCTGTTACCGCTATCATCACAGATATCTAAGCCAAGTTGGTATGCATGTCCCTACTGCCCACATTCTTTCTGCCCTTCTCATGGCTAGTTTCACCTCATTCATTGCCTGCTGAATCTAATAGTGCAGATTTGCCTCTGCCATTGCATTACTAGAATATATCTGCACAGCAGTGGGGTGAGACACAAGCCAGAGACTGTGATAAAGTTCTCCCTTATGGCATTTAAACATCTAGGTGGCAGTATTCTCACAGTGTAAAGGTTGGTCTTCATATCATCTCAGTGGTAATTGCTCAGAGGTGAAGAGAGGTTCCAATTCATTTTCCATGTCTGTTATGCTTCCATATCATCATTTATTTATTTAACCGGGTATATACCACTCTGTTTTGTAGGCAGAACGGTTTACGGAAAAACTTTACAACAGAACATTTACATTAACAGGAAGGTTAACTTGAATGAGTTTACAAAGAACAAACATTATATAATAACAAGTTTACATAAGAGTTAAATTGGAGTGTAGTATACACTTTGTGGTGGAGGGTGAAGGAGGTAGGTTGATGAGTCTGGGGGTTGATAGAGATTCTTCTGGCTATTATGGTATGCTTTCATAGTAGGCTTGAATAAGGGTCTTTAGTGCTCAACAGAAGCTTGTGAGGTCTGGGTTGGTTCTAATTGGTTCCAGAAGTGTGTTCCAGAGGGTTGGAACATATAAGGATGCTCGATTGCAGGTTGCTTGGCTTCTCTATTTTTTCGTAGGGGATTTCGATGGTGTTTTGCATGTTTTTTCTTCTACTTCCAATGTGTGTCATACGCATGAGTGGTGAGAACGAGTCTGCGGATGTTATGTATGATTTTCAATATCGTTAATAGTGTTTAAATTTTATGCAGAGAATTATAGGTAGCCAATGCAAGTACATTAGAATTGGTGTATGGTATGACTTTGAAGCTCCCTGGAGGGCACAGGCGGCAGTGTTTTGTGCCAGTTGTAGTGGTTGCAGGATATGTTTTGGGAGACCTTGGTAAATAAGGTTACAGTGGTCAAAGTACGGAAAGATGAGGACCTGGAACACCATGCAGAAGTCATGTGCGTCGAGGAGGGCGTCATGATGATGAAGTGTTCTTATTTTGTGGTGGTTTTACTGATATGGGTTGCATGGATAAGTGCTGGTCGAGGGTGATTCCGAGGTAGTAGACTTCAAGTTTACCTCTAGTTCAGCATTCCTTACTCTCAATGTGGATGGGGTTGTGATTGTGAGGTCTCTGGTTATGTACATTACTTCCGTCTTCTGGTAGTTGACTGTAAGATATAGTTTGTGAGCCATGTGAGATTGCATTGAAGCAGCTTATTATTGGAGTGTAGTCGGTTTAGTGTAGAGAAATGTGCATATTATGTCTGCATACAGATGGGGCCTTATATTTAATGGGATTGTCATAGGTTTTGTTAGGAGAAGGGGATGCTTGAAAAGCTTGTAATGTGTGCCTTATGTAATGTTATAGTATTCTGTGAAACTGCTGTGATTTTGCTGTGATCATTGGCTTGTACTGTACTCTCAGATTATAATCCTGAATAAATGAGCCTTTTCTGAAGTAGTTATTGCATGTATCATCTTGTCCCATGAAGGCAGATGCAGAGATAGCAGAGAAAGGTTGCATATTGCCACAAAGACAGGGTGAGTCCTGAAATGGGTATGCTATTAGAACCCTGGTTTATAAGGTTAGCTGGGCAATGCTACAGCAAAACAAAAATGGTTTGAGACATAACTGACAACCAACCATTTGGTGCTACTTTGACACAACACCAGCAGATGTAGTTGGCATGTCTGTGTGACATAGTTTTGGGGGGAATTCTAGGGAACTATCAACAGTTGGACTGATACTAAAGGCCACAGGAACCAGAGACTTCCATAGCTCTCTAGACCCAGAGTTAGACCTGCCCAATCAGGCCATCCCTCTGCACAGGTCTGTGCAATATGCCATTTGTGCACCTAAAGATCCTGGCATGGAGACTGGATCCCTTTCAATGGATGCGTCAGGGTTTTCATCTTCCATAGGAAACTCTCCGTCTGCCCTTCAATATATGTGGCCTATCATCTGCTATGACAGCCTTGTTTCAAGGTTAATGGGGACCCCAAGTTTAAACTAGAGATAGCTGTTGTAACAAAAAAAAACGTTATTCTGAATAAATGAAGGAGAGGGAGATAGACAGTAAGGGTGCAAAACTGGGGAAACCAAAAGGAACCCAGGAGGAGAGCAGAAGGATGTCCATCTGTTTTTTCATTTAAAGGACCATACTCAAGAGAGTGGATGGATAAGATCATCAGATCCATCATCTGCTCTTGAGCATGGCATCCTCTGCATGCTGTCCTGCACACAATGGAGCTGCCCCTTACTGCTATTTAGGATTGCCAACATTTTGAAGAGAAAAACCCACCACCTGTGGATAGCCATGATCCACCTATGCCTACCTCTGCCCCGCCCCCCCCCCCCCCCCTGTCCTGCCCCCAGCCCCCCAAGAATAATTGCAGAGAGGGCAATGTGCAAACTGAACAAGCAAGATTGCTACACATTCTTAAACAGAAATTCCATACTAACAGAAACCCAGCATTGGTTGCACACACACACACACACAAAAAAATACAGATAGGCCTTCATCAATATTGAGCACAAAATGAAAGAAAATATAGACAAAAAAACTAAAACCTCAGAAAGCCAGACTCTGCATGTAGTGCAACACAAGAGAAATAAATACATTTCCCCATATTGTACAAAATAAGACAGTAGATGTCAAGATTGGTATTAGGAGGTATGCAATCTGACAATTGTCCTGGACCCACAAGCCAGAGAGGCCTCAGATCTGTTGGAGATAGAAAAAAGTACAGCTTGCTAGTGAGCTTTAGGCAATGCAATGTGTGCCTTTGAGTCAATGCCCACTCCTGGCAACCATCAGCTCCTGGGTTTCTTGGGTAGTATGATTGGAAGTAGATTGCCAGGCTTTTCTTTTGAGGCAATGGAGAGTTAAGTGACTTGCCTAAGGCTAGAAGGAGTGCTAGTGGGAACTGAACCCTAGTCTCTTGGCTACTAAGTCAGTACTCTAACCACTAGGCCACCCTTCTAGCTAGCTACAGCTCCTTCCAGCATTAGCTCCCTTCCAGTGCTTGTGGCTACTCTAGAGTGCTGGACTGCTGTGAGGATTGCGGCGGCAGTGTCCGGCAGTAGCTACAAGCACTGCATCCCTTAAACGGGAACAGCCACGGTGCTGGCACTCCCCTGCAACCTATAAATCGATGCCCCTCCCTCATTATTATTAATGTTGGCTACACCCCACCCTCCTTTTTCCCAAAACTCCTTTGTGAACTCTTCTCACATGATGCTAGTATTTCTCCTTCAAATCGAATGTTTTAAGAAAATTGCAATGAAAGGGCAAATGCATAGCCAGAATAAAAATAACTACTTAGCAGTAAATACTTAGCATCATTCAAACAGTCCCAAAAAATGTGATTCTGGTCATCTCACTAAGAACAACATAAACATTCTCCAATACCAGACATATAGGTGAACTAATATAAAACCCTACAAAAGTCACCAAAGATCTAGAAGGCCAAATCTACCATACTATACCAGCATAAACTTCCAAAACTCAAACAGGGAGCCAGCTCAGAAAAAAGCAGCACTATAAATAGTGCAGGGGGTCCTAGAACATCCATACGCCTATTTGAAAAGCTGAACAAATTACTACAGTACAGTATAGATCTCTACGTACAAACGCCATGTTAACAGAACACCTGGCCTTAGTCACACACTCAGTACACAGACCCTCAAGTAAAAATTAAAAAAAATGTAAATAAAAATTAAACTGAACCCCACGAAACCAGACTGCATGCAGTGCAACATCAGTTCTCCAGGACCAAGCAGGAAGTCAGTCCTCACATATGGGTGACGTCGGCACCGACGGAGCCCTCGCGGAGCAATTTTCCCCAGCTTTCAAAGAAAGCCTTTGGGAATTGCAGCGCGCATGCGCGGTCCCCTTCCCGCCCAAGGGTGCCATCTTAGCCAGTCTTCTTTTTCCGCGGAGCCCTACAGACGTGGTCTTCTTGACCCCGCAGAAAAAGTTGATTTTCGTCGTTTATTTCTCTTTTTTCTTCGGTTCGACGCCGGTCTCTTTCCTGCCCGGACTCGCGACGCCGTTGCGAGTCCTTCTCTTATTTTTTGGTTTTTCTGATTTTTCTTGTCAGTTTTGTTTTTCGGTTTTTCGCTGGCAGCCCGGTCCTATGACCTTGCAGGGGCCCTTTGTCCCCCGATGGCTGCCAGTGGTTTCAATCTGTGTGTTCAGTGTGACAGAAATATGTCACTCACTGACACACACGATAATTGCCTCCGCTGCCTTGGCCCAGATCACGAGGAACTGATCTGTGGGGCCTGCAGCAAAATGTCCTCCAAAGCTTTGCGGAGTCGGCGGCATCAGCGGGAAAGAATCTTCGCAGATCCCACCCATACCCGGACCTCGTCGGAGGCCTCGGCGTCCAGAGGCTCCAGCTCTGAGCATCGCCGGAGTTCCTCCGACAGGGGTTCTCCCTCCGGGGATCATCATCGGAAGGCGAAACCCGCGAGGGCGGCGTCGGTGGACGCTCCTGGTTCCGCGAGGCCAGGTCGCATAGCCCCGATAGCCGTCCTGGGTCTTTGGAGCAGGAACGTCTCCCGACGCGACCTCGTTTGGAATCGGAGTTGCCTGCTCGGGTAAGTCCTGTAGTCCTCCTGGACTCGCCTCCGAGGGGTCCGACGTCGGGCCCGACGCCGTCGGGGCCCGAGTCGGGGGCTGCTGGGTCACCTGAGGTCGGACTCAGGTTGACGGCCTTGGAGAGCAGACTATCTGCCTTCATGGACCAGCAGCGGGCACTGATCGCTAGCCTCGCTGGCGCCTCTGCCCCGACCGCCGGGACGTCGACGTCTAAGTCGACCCCGGAGACCGAGCCGATCCTCGAGTCCATGCGGGCTCGAGTCGATCCTCGGTCGAGGTCACCCTCGGCCTCCCGTTCGGGACCGAGGTCGTCGACGCCGACTCCCTCGGCGTCGGGGCGGCCGACGCCTCCGCCCGCCCGAACCGAGCCCACCGATTCCTCCTCGGAGTCGGCCTGGGAATCTGAAGTGGAAGAGTCACCTGATTCCTTTCGGACTCGGTGTGTCCCCTCGGACTCCCCTGAGTCCGAACCTCGGAAACAGTCCCCCCGGAGGATGCCCGGTTCTCGGACTTCGTCAGGGATATGGCCAAGGCTTTGGCCTTCCCTGCGGATCCCGAGAGGAGCCTCGAGCCGAAGAGCTCGATGCCCTTCAGTACGACTCTCCCGCCAGGGAGCACTTTACTGTACCGGTTCCTCCCATGCTGGAACGACTACTCTTCCGCATGTGGGAGAGTCCGGCATCGTCGCCGGTATTAAGCAAGCGGGTCGATTCCATCTATCGAGTCCGCAAGAGCCCTGGCTTCCAAAAAGCACAGCTACCGCACCATTCCATGGTGGTGGAATCGGCCATGCATAGGCTTAAGAGCCAAAAGATGCACTCCTCGGTGCCTCCTGGCAGGGAGGCCCGCAACCTGGATGGCCTCGGTAAGAAGTGTTTCCAGGGCTCTATGCTTGCTTGTCGGGTCCAGACCTACCAGCTCTACATGGGCATGTACCTTAGAGACCTGGCTAAAGAGATAGCCGGATTCTCCTGCTGGGCTGTCCGAGGAACCTTTGCGGAGGTTCCTGGCCTTGTCCACTGGTATTCGGGAATGCTCCAAATTCATTTCTCGAGCAGCCTATGATGGCTTTGAAGCATCGGCTCGAGTAGCCGCAGCCGGCATCGGTGCCCGCCGACAGGCTTGGCTTCAGTCGTCTGACCTTGAACCCTGGGTGCAGGACAAGTTGGTCGATGTCCCCTGCCGAGGTGAGAACCTCTTTGGCAAGCCCAAGGCTGAGAAGGCTGCGCAAATCGAGACGGAGACTCTCACCAGAACTAGGCTCTCTAGGAAGACCTCTGCCCCTTCCCAGAAGAA
This sequence comes from Ichthyophis bannanicus, assembly GCA_033557465.1. Lineage (NCBI taxonomy): Eukaryota > Metazoa > Chordata > Amphibia > Gymnophiona > Ichthyophiidae > Ichthyophis > Ichthyophis bannanicus. The sequence continues at coordinate 17,827,478 of CM066051.1, read as the reverse complement.
GAAGGGCTCGGGAAAGAAGTCCTTTTACCCGAGAAAGGCGGCTGCCTATAAACACTACCCTCAATATCAGGCCTCCGCAGCTCCCCAACAGGGTCAGCAGGCCAAGGGACGGGGTAACGGGTCCCGTAGGCAGCAAGCCCCCAAGCCTGCACCACCGGCCCCTGCTCAGCAGGGTGGGGGTTTTTGACTTCATCGGCATAGCCTCTCCCCCTCAGCTGGTTCCTCCCAGCACAGGAGGTCGGCTGGTCCACTTTGCCCACAGGTGGTCCAACATCACATCAGATGCCTATCTTCTCCACTTCCACCAGGTCCCTCCCTCCTATTTCCCGGGAGAGCCTCCACGACTCCCTCTGCACAGGGACTTACTCCTTCAGGAGTTAGCAAGTCTTCTTCAGGAACAGGCTGTGGAACCGGTGCCCCACCACCTGAGAGGTCAAGGCTTCTATTCCAGGTATTTCCTAATACCAAAAAGAACGGAGGCCTCAGACCCATCCTGGACTTGCGCAACCTCAACAAGTTCCTCGTGCGGGAGAAGTTCAAGATGCTTACCCTTGGAATCCTTCTGCCCTACCTCCAGCAGGGAGATTGGCTATGCTCCTTGGATCTAAAGGATGCCTACACGCACATCCTCATCCACCCAAGCCACCGCCAATACCTAAGGTTTGTGGTGGCAGGAAATCATTACCAGTACAGAGTACTGCCCTTTGGCCTATCCTCCGCACCACGAGTCTTCACAAAATGTCTCGCGGTGGTGGCGGCTTATCTCCGACTTCAGGGCCTCTATGTCTTTCCGTACCTAGACGACTGGCTCATCAGAGCATCATTCTCCCCAGAAGTCAAAAAGCCACACACCGCACTGTGACTCTTCTGCAGTACTTGGGCTTTGTCATAAACTTCGCAAAGTCCACTTTGCTCCCCTCGCAAGATCTCGAGTTCATCGGCGCAAGATTGCACACTCTTCAGGCCGAGCTTTCCTGCCTCTCGACAGGGCTCAACGGCTCATGGACCTAGCCGGCCGTTTTCGCAGCCAGTCCCTGGTCTCGGCCAGGCGCTTCCTGAGACTACTCGGCCATATGGCTTCCACCGTCCACATGACCCCCAATGCCCGCCTGAATATGCGGCCTGCTCAGTGGTGCCTTCGCAAGCAGTGGCAACAGGCCACGGGCGGCCTAGCCGACTTAGTGCGGATCTCCGGCCCGCTGGCCTCTTCTCTACAGTGGTGGCTTCATCGGCCGAACCTGGTACTCGGAATGCCTTTTCAGTCTCCTCCGCCGGCTCAAGTGCTGACGACCGATGCTTCTCTCCTAGGATGGGGAGCGCATTGCCAAGGGGCATGTACTCAAGGTCTCTGGACCACGTGGGAGTCTGCGCAGCAGATCAACTTCCTGGAGCTCAGAGCGATCCGTCTGGCTCTCCAAGGCTTTCTCCCACCTGACTTCTCACCGGTCCGTCCTTGTCCAGACGGACAATCAAGTTGCCATGTTCTACGTGAACAAACAGGGGGGCACGGGCTCCTTCCTTCTCTGTCGAGAAGCACAGAGGCCTGCTCTTGGGCCGTCAGCCACGGCATTCTTCTCAAGGCAGTTTATCTCCCAGGCCAAGAAAATTGCCTGGCGGACAAACTCAGCAGAATCCTCCAGCCGCACGAGTGGCGACTGGATCCCTTGGTAGTTCAGAAACTTTTTCTGAAGTGGGGCCTCCCCACGATGGATCTCTTTGCCAGTCCTCTCAACCGGCAACTTCCTCGCTTCTGCTCTCGGCAGCCGCATCCCCTTCGAGTAGCGGCGGATGCTTTTCTGCTCTCATGGTCGGAAAGCCTTCTGTATGCCTTTCCTCCCATACCGCTAATCTCTCGAACTCTTTTCAAGGTTCTCCGAGACAAAGCTTCCATGATCCTGATAGCTCCTCGGTGGCCCAGACAGCCGTGGTTTCCACTCCTGCTGCAACTAGCGGTGGAGGCTCCGTTCCCTCTGGGGTTTCAACCAGATCTCCTAACACAGGATCAGGGGTCCCTGCTACACCCCAACCTCAGATCTCTACATCTGATGGCCTGGCTGCTGAAAGGGTAGTCCTTGCTCCCCTTCTACTGCCGGCAGAGGTGGAAGAGGTCGTCCTAGCTTCCGGCGACCTTCTACCCACAAATGCTACGCCCTTAAATGGCGTCGCTTTTCCGTTTGGTGTGCCCAGCAGTCTCAGGATCCCTTCTCCTGCTCGGTGTCGGTGATCTTGCAGTACTTGCTCTACCTCTCTAATCTGGGACTTAAGTCCAACTCCGTCAAAGTTCACCTCAGTGCTCTTTCAGCACATCATGTGCCGGTGGACGGCAGACCTCTTTCCAGCGACCCTCTCGTGGCAAGGTTTCTCCGAGGTCTCCTTCTACTTAAACCACCTCTGCGCCCGCCAGCACCTGACTGGGATCTGAAGGTGGTTTTACAGCGGATCACCTGTCCGCCTTTTGAACCTATGGCTACCTGTTCTCTCCGTTTTCTTTCTTGGAAAACCTTATTCCTGATAGCCCTCACTTCCGCTAGACGCGTAAGTGAATTGCAGGCCCTCGTGTCTGATCCCCCTTACACTCGGTTCTACAAAAATAGGGTAGTCCTACGGACTCGCCCTAAATTACTTCCAAAAGTGGTCTCCCCTTTTCACATCAATCAGGAGGTGGTACTTCCGACCTTCTTTCCCAGGCCACACTCCAGCCGAGCTGAAATGGTCCTGCATACCCTGGACTGTAGAAGGGCGTTGAACTTCTACCTTGACCGTACGCGGGAGCACCGTAAAGCTGCTCAGCTTTTTGTGTCTTTTGACCCCAATAAATTGGGGCTCCCTGTCTCCAAGCGTACTCTGTCCATCTGGGTTGCTGACTGTATCGCTTGGGCTTATGGGGCAGCCGGACTCTCGCTAGATAGTCGGGTCACGGCTCATTGTGTTCGGGCGAAGGCTACGTCAGTAGCTTACCTCCGCTCTGTTCCATTGGCAGACATCTGCCGGGCCGCTACTTGGTCTTCGAGCCAGACTTTTGCGGTCCATTACTGCCTCGAGAGGGAGTCCCGCAGGGACAGTGCTTTCGGACAGGCAGTCCTCCGAAATCTCTTCGAGGTTTGAGCAACTCCTACCCTCCATCCCGGATGGGGGCTACCGGTGGGTAATAATTCAGTGAAGATTCCTTCCTTCTGTGCTGCTGAGCTAGAGGGAGCTCATTTTTGTGCTTAGGGTCTCCGGTAGCCTTAAGCTTGGGAGTCCCATATGTGAGGACTGACTTCCTGCTTGGTCCTGGAGAAAGCGTAGTTACTCACCTGTAACAGGTGTTCTCCAGGAGCAGCAGGAATCAGTCCTCACAACCCTCCCTCCTCCCCGTGGAGTTGCAGTCATATGATTTAGTTTTTTTGCAAATTTTTATGCTGTCTTTTAGCTATGTCATCTGACTGGCTAAGATGGCACCCTTGGGCGGGAAGGGGACCGCGCATGCGCGCTGCAATTCCCAAAGGCTTTCTTTGAAAGCTGGGGAAAATTGCTCCGCGAGGGCTCCGTCGGCGCCGACGTCACCCCATTGTGAGGACTGATTCCTGCTGCTCCTGGAGAACACCTGTTACAGGTGAGTAACTACGCTATATTTAAGAGATGCAGTTCCCCATATTGTGTAAAATATAAAGTCCAATCACTAAATTGAAAATAAAATTATTTACCATTTTATTCTCTGATCATGCTGGTCCCGATCTGAAGCTTCTGCTTTCCAGTCTTCTCTTAGCTCTCTTTCTATGGTCTATAGTCCATCTGCAACTTCTTGTCTCTTCTTTTGTTTTCTTCACTTCCCTCCATCAGCCTATTTCCAGTCCCACTAACCCTAATTAGAGCAGAGACAGGAAAAAGTTTTAAACTGCAGCAATTAACAGTTAGGATAGATATTGAAGTAAATGATTACTTCTCCCATCTTGTCTGTCTGTGGAGGCCAGGTTAAGTTGCAGTTAGTTATGGAGAGGAGCAAGACAGAGCTGAGAAAGCTGAAAGTAGTGCACGGGGCTACAAACAAGGTAAAAGAGCACACTAACAGTGATAAATAAATATATAGAGAGAGGCATATTCACTCACAAACAGCAAAAAGCCAGCAGATTCAGAGATCCAGGAGAGCTTGCAATGGGGACTCTTCTCTTCCAAGAGGAGAGGGAAACATACCACTTACTGTGCAGCCTGTGTCCAAAAAGGAAGAATATGAACTATAAAATACTACCAATTCCATGTTTTGTAATCTTATGATCTGAACAGAGCCATCATTAGGAAAGTGATATTTTTTAACACTCTGCTGGGTTAAGATCCATGTTTTCTAGCCTATTTTGGAGAGAAGAATTTTAAGGAGCCAGGCTTTCTGCATAGCGACACTTCAGCTTTACATAGCATTGGCGGGTGAAAAACTCATATGCCATCTGTATGAGTACTACAATCAAGTCCTCTACCAGAGTCTTTCTCTTCTGCAGCAGCAGCCCTTAGATTGGGAGTCATCCACTTATGTTCCTGATTCAGTCCTGCTTGTTTTAAGAAAAAGCAATGTTGCTTACCTGCAACAAGTGATCTCCAGGAACAAGCAGGAATGTATTCTTCACATATGGGTATCGTCGCTACTGACGGAGCCTACGCGGGAACGCTCCCCAGTGTCCAATTAGAAAGCTTTTGGGAGCATCCCACAGCTCCTGCTGCTGCCTTCCCGCCTTTCCCAACTACCTCTCTCCAGTTCTTCATTTTCCGCAGAGCTAGCAGGTCGTTGTTCCTGTCACCGCAGAAATGTTTTTCCTTATTCCTTATTTTTTGTGGTCGCGTCTGCCTTCCTCGACGCTGTACCGGTACTGCAGGTGGTTCTTTCTTTCTTAAAAAAAAAATAATATATATATACTATTCTATTTTTCCAAACTTTTCTTTTCCAGGTGCACGCGCCATTTTGGGCCTTAGACCCAAAATTTCCTCCACTATGGAAAAACCCGCTTCGGGTTTTAAAAAGTGCACCAAGTGTGGCGGTCCCATCTCCATCACCGACACCCATGACTGGTGTCTTAAATGTTTAGGTCCTGACCACTCCATCTCCGAGTGTATGGCTTTTGCCATGATGTCCAAGAGGGGTCGACAAAACCGAGCTGCTAAGCTCAGCGCCCTTTTTCCCTCCGAAGCAGCTTCTGTGGCATCGACGTCTTCCAGGGCTTCGTCTTCCTCCCATGGATCTCAGCTAACTAAACATAAGTCTGGCCGGTCCTCAAAGGGTAGATCTCCTTCCAAGCATCGAGATGCCTCTGGCGTTGCCCTTGAGGGTTCTGTACCGGCAAAACTGCCCCGGCGGGAGGCTTCGGCTTCCAAAGCATTATCGGGGCTCCAGGATGTCTCGAGGCCTCGACCTCGGCAGAACTACTGGTGCCATGCTCTGGGGTACCGGCTGCTTCCGGTACCGATACCCAGGCATCATCAGCGTCGATATACCAGAGGTTCCCGGCTATTGAACGCAGTCTGCGGCTCTCCTTGCGGCATCGACACTCTCGGAACCGCGTCAGACAGTTCAATCGGTACTGGCACCGACGCCGGTACGGGTATCGGTACCGATACCGACAGCATCAACATTGGTGTCTGCTTTGCCGGCACCCAGTCATGCAATGCCTTTGGGTACCGATACACCGGTACCGATTCCCCCTGGTACCGACTTCGGTCGGTACGGGTATCGGGCTCTTCAAGAGCATCCGGACAGAAGGTACTTTGAATCCTCAGAGGAGTCCGAGGATTCTGACAGCTCTGTCAGTACCGGAATACGTCTCCAGTAGGAGACTTACTCTCCTAAACGTAGGATGTATCCTACAGATTATATATCCTTTCAGGATTTCATCAGGGAGGTGGCTCGAGGTCTGTACATTTCTGTGTCTCCTGAAACAGAGACCAGTGCTAAGGAGTTGTAGATTTTACAATATCCCAAGCTCCTAAGGAGGCAGCTACCTTGCCTATCCATGAGATCTTACATGATCTCATGTTGAGAATGTGGGAGACACCTCTTACCACTTCTCCTCACTCTCGCAGACTGGATGCCATGTATCGAGTCCCTCCTTGTCCTGGTTTCCAGAAGACTCAGCTTCCTCACCACTCTATTGTAGTGGAATCAGCTATGAGAAGGATCAGAAGTGCAAAGAGGCATGCCTCTAATCCTCCAGGGCGTGAGTGTAGAACTTTGGATGCCTTTGGACGTCGTACTTTCCAGGCTTCCATGCTTTCTGCCAGGATCAGTTCCTATATATATATATTTTTTTTAAACTTATTTAAGTCCCACCATACAATCCAAAACCAAACCACCCGAAACAAACGGCACCACGGGGAGGGTTTCCCTTTTACCCCACGGTAGCCAACCCCACGAACGACACATACAAGACCGCCCGTGGTCAATTTGAACCTCGCTCTCTACGAGAGCCCCCCACCTACTTCTCCCAACCCCCCCCTCTTCCCCTCACCCACCACCCACCCACCCTCACTCCCATTACCAGATTTGTACACAAAATATCGTCTGGGACTATACGGCAGCTCCCTCCTACCCATTCCTCACCACTCCATATATATCAATCACCCTCACCCCAACCCCCTTGACCATGAGAGTTTGCGTTACGGCTGATGTGGTGGCCCCAAACTGCCTGCACCACTATATGGCTCCCAGATTGCACAGAAACCACTGTCCAGACGCCATGGGGCCACTGCCCCCGCGCCAACCACGCCCCCACCCCTCCGTCAACATTAATTGATGAAAGCTAATTCCCGCCACGTGCACTAAAAAGTGGGCAGTTGGCCTTTCCTCCCCCATAATCCGACGGAGAATCGGCCCTTTACCCCACCCAGACAGGCCTTCCGCACAAGCAAACTCTCACCGCTTTCCACTGGTCCAGGGGTCGGCAACCCTGGTCAAATGTTACAAAGAGGCCTGCTCCCTCCAACCGCCACCTACTTCGCACCTCGTGAAAGCAGTGTCGGCAGAGGAAGCCGATGAACAATAAGAGCCGTTCCCAAATACGTCCGTATTCCCCGGACAACCCCCCACCACCACATTATGTAGGAGACGGTTGCAGGAGGGTTTCCCGAACAGCGCGGGCAAGGAGCCATCAGTGCATCCAGACCAAACTACGATCAAGTGCTCAGCCTCGGCAGAGGGGGAAATGGGGCCACTAGTCACGCATTTAAAATTGGATCTCACGACAGCGCATTCCTTGTACCAATCGTCGATCCGTTTCAATGCCATCAGTACCGATCCGGCTGTACGTCTTCTCCCAATTCAGTCGCCCAAGCTCTTTCAACTCCACTATAATCAGGGAGGGGGCGGTAAGGCTCCAAACTACGTTTCAAACCGGAGATTGACGGCGTGCGCTCCTCTCCCAGCTGGAAAAACTCTAAAATATAGGCTGAGCGCTTTGCCTGCAGCGCATTGCGCGGCAGTGCGGCCACATAGTGGGAGATTTGTATATAGGCAAAACAATGCGTGTCGGAGAGCTCATACTCCCGGACTGAGGCGTTCGAACTGATTTACAGCTTCCTGCTTGGTCTACTACGTGCCCTACCATCCGGATGCCACGTGTCCACCAGTCCCGAAATACCGCAGTCTCGGACCCTGGAGTAAATTGGGCATTGCCCTGCAGTGGTAACCAACAAGACACCTTCCACGGTTCCTGCCAATATTGTTAAGTTGTTGCCATGTGCGTCTGACAGAGTCCACCAATGGACTCTGCCGACTGGAATCTGTGAGGACGTTATGAGTGCCGTGCAAAGTCCCCAGGAGAGTCGGCAGGAGCCACCAGACACTCCTCTAAGGACCTAGGCGTGTATATTTCTGTCCCCCCCAGCCAATCTCCCAGGTGTCTAGCTTGACAGGCCAATGCGTAGGTCTTCAAGTCGGGTAGGCCCATACCTCCCCTCTCGCCATTTCCCAAGCAGTCGATGCCACGGGAACCCGTGCTCGCTGCCCCCGCCAAAGAAAGCGCTTAATCAAAGCCTCTATTCTATTCAGGTCACGTCGAAGCAACCAGACTGGCAGGGTCTGCAGCCAATACAAGATTCTGGGTAAAACTATCATCTGTACTGCTGCTATCCTCCCTGCCAGAGACAGCGGGAGAGGTCCCCATGCACTTAGCTGCACTGCCAAATGCCGCAGTATCCGGTCTAGGTTACGCCGGTAAACTCCTGGGGATTTCCAGTCAATGTTATGCCCAAATAGATGAATTCTTTATCTGCCCAACCGTAAAGGGAAGGGTCCCCTCCAGGAACTGCGGACCTGCCCCAGAACATCCACTACTTCGACTTCTCTTTATTAATACGCAAGCCGGCAAATGCTCCGAACCGCCGGAATTCGTCTAATAGCGGTTTGTAGGGATGTGGCCGGTGTCGTCAAATGGACTAACAAGTCGTCAGCAAAAGCCGATTAAGGAAAGTTTGCGACCGTAGCCGCACTCCCTGTATTCTCCCCGAATTACGAGGTACGAATCAGCGGGTCCAAGGAGAGCACAAAGAGCAAGGTGCGAAAGAGGACAGCCCTGCCTTGTACCCCTTCCCAACGTGAGGTCATCAGAGATGAGGCCATTGCACAATATGCCTGCTGTCGGTGAAACGTACAAACTTTGCACCATTTTACAAAAACCCTCCCCCATGCCGTAGCGCGGTAGCAGCCTCCAAAGATAGTGCCAGTCCACCCTATCAAAGGCCTTCTCCGCATCGAAGCTTATCAATAGCGACGGAGTATTGTGGGCATGCACCACCTCCAAAGAGGCCAGAATCTTCGAAGGTTTCGTACAGCGTGGCGGCCTTTCACAAAGCCCACTTGTGCATCATGAATTAAGTAATCCAATACCCCTGCTAGGCGGTCAGCTAGAACTTTCGCCAAAAGTTTAAGATCAAAGTTCAATAGGGAGAAGGTCGATATGAAGCTGCCTGCAGCGGGTCTTTACCCGGCTTCGGGATCAGGGTGATATATGCGTGGTTGCGCCCCCAGCGGAATGCCCCTTGCTCCGTTATGGTGCCAAAGACCTCTCGTAGCAGAGGACTCACCCCGTCCCCTAGGATCTTATAAATCTCGGCCACGAATCCATCGGGCCCCGGCGTTTTATAACACTGGGCCGCAGATATTTGCGGATTGTATTTCCTGTATAGTAATAGGGAGATCTAGAGCATCCCGCTGGGCTGACGTAAGTTGAGGCAACTCCAAGACCTCAAGATAGTCCTGCAGCCCCTCAGGGGAACCAGCCGTGGTTCTGTATAAGTTTTGAAAAAAAGTACGAAAAATCTCTGCGATTTCCTTGTTTCCCTTATGCACCCGTCCCGGGCCTGCATTCAGTGGCGCTATGTGGGCAGGACCCCGTCGGGCCCGCAGACAGCGCGCCAGCAACATGCCAGGTTGTCACCATAGCAGTGCAAACGAAACCGATAATACAGAACCGATTTCTTTGCTCGCTGATGTAATAGCTCATTAAGCTCAGTCTGGGTTTCCCAGAACAACTTTTTATTGGGCATTGTTGGCGTGTGAGCCACATCTCCGCCGTAGTGTGGTGACTCGACGTTCAAGTAGTACAATACGTTCTGCCATCAGCCGGCGTCTTCTCGCGGCGTACCCTATGATGTTCCCTCGAAGAACCACCTTGCGTTTCCCAGACTAATTCGGGGTCGTCTGTATGGACCCGGTGGTGGCCAAGAAATTCCGCCCATCTCTGGCGTATAAACTGGCGAAATTGCTCATCCGAATAAAGCTCTAGAGGAAATCTCCACAAGCGTGACTGATTCATGTCTCGCCCCCAATGTAAATCCAGCCACACCATTGCGTGGTCTGAGATTTCGGAGGGACCAATCTGTGCATCCTCAGTGTGTGTAAACAAAGTCCCCGAGATTCATTACGTAATCGATTCGGGCGCTAGTACCATGTGCTCGAGATTGATGGGTATAGTCTCTTTCGGAGGGGTGCAGTACCCGCCAAGGATCAATTATACCTAGTCTCCGGCAGAACCGCAACAGTAGCTGGGAGGGCGCTACCCTCTCCCGGCCATCTCCTCTCCTAGAAGTATCCAGATCCACATCCAGGACTCCATTAAAGTCCCCACCCAAGATCACCGGGCACTCTGGAAGCTGTTCCACTCTTGATTGCCAGACCATTATAAAAACCCGGGTCAGCCACGTTGGGCCCATAAAGATTTCCCAGGATCACCGGTTTTCCATCTAATTGACCATAGAGCAAACAGGGATCGACCAATATTATCAGCCAGGACCGTCTCCTCCACGAAACGTATGCGTTTATGGATTAGAATCGCTACACCTCCCTTATGCCCCTGGGCGGGGATCCCCACACTTGGCCCACCAGCTCTGGCAGAGTTTGCTATGCTCGACAGCCGTCTGGTGGGTTTCTTGGAGAAAAGCAATGTCACATTTATGTCGAGCCAGTGCTTGCAATACCTTATGCCTCTTAATAGGGTTTCCCAGCCCACAGACATTCCAAGTGATTATTTTCAAAGCGCCAGGGCAGTGCCAAGATGCCACCCCAAGATCATTACTGAATACTCCAGAGGGGACACCCCCAGCCTGGTACCCCCCCTGTCTACTAGGAGGCAATTATCCCAGCCATTTAAATTCAATGGAGTGTACCCCCTACCCTCCACCCCTGCCCCTCCCTTCTCCTTTTCCCTCCTATCCCTCCCCTCCCCTCCCCCCCATCACCCTCTTCTCCAAACTCTCCCGTCCAGCCATAGCCGGATCTACTTCCTACGGCAGACGGGCTCACCCCTCCAATATTCCCCCCTCCCTAGCAATTAACTTAAAGAGAAGAAAAGAAAAAAGGAAGGCACAAAGTCTCCGTTACAAACCGCTACAGTGTGTCTCCCCCAGTGGGCGCTATCGCCCGCCAATCGGCTATTCTTGAATTATCTCTCCCCACAACCACCCAAATTACCTCCCATCTCCTCTGTCCCCCTCCCTTGTCAAATACAATAACCCCTGCATTCCCCCAAATTAATCGCCGCCTACCCCCCCTGCTCTGCGTCCGAGCCCCACCTGTAATAGGATAAAGAGAGGGAGGGAAGGGAGAGAGTCAAGCAGGATACAGGGGCAGAAACAAGGCAAGGAGGGAGATAGTCAGGGAACCAGCAGAGCAGCAACAATTAAAACAAAATAACAAATGTAACATAATAACAAGGATACAATGTCCCCCTTGGCATTATAGATGTTACCAATTCCATGAGACGTTGTATCTCAGCCTAATACTCCACAGGAAGGCAAAACCAAGAGTTCTCCTATGACAGTAGATACTGCTGAAAGTTCTGTCAGGAAGTGCTCGGCCCCTGGGGGCTCCAGGTCACCATACTGCACACGGGGAGGTGCACCCCACTTCCAATAGGTCAGTTAGCGATTAAGAGGCCAATTGAGCAGGCAGGGAGTCCAGAAAAGTAGTCGCCTCTTCCAGGGTCGCTAGTGTGCGAGTGTGGCCTTGATGGTCGATCCGCAGTCGAGCCGGGTACAGAAGTGAGAAACGAATGCCGCGGTTATACAACTGGGTACAAATTCCCGAAAAAGCCCTGCGTTGCTGCTTACGATCACCGAATAGTCCTGGAATACTAGGATCGGCTCGGTGCCTTGTTGATGTCTCCGTCGGCTCCTTGCCGCTCTCAGCACCTCCTCTTTCTGTCTGTAATCGAGAAAGCGGGCGATTACTGCACGTGGATTCCGGGCCTGCTCTCTTCTTTGGCCCAGCCGATGTACCCGCTCTATTTTGACAGATTCGTCTCTCAGGTTTGGCAGGAGGTTCCCAATCCAAGTTTGTAGATATTCAAGTAGGACACTGTCAGCGACACTTTCAGGAATGCCGACAAAACGCAAGTTTTTCCGCCGACCTCGGTTCTCCAGTTCATCGAGTTTGTCCCCTTGTTGTTTCACCAAAGTCTCTAGGGCGGCCACTTTGGCCACTACTGATTGTTGCGTGTCTTCCACATCAGACACCCTTGTCTCCACTTGCTCCATCCTCTCCTCCACTGCCGTGAAACGTTGTCCAAGCGTTTGAATCTGCTCCACCAGGTCCTGGAAACGTGTGCTGAGCGCCTGCACCACTGCGGCGCTGACCTCGGCCACTAAATCTGGCGGGCTACCTGGTTTCGGGCTGGGTGGTGAGCCGTCCGCCATTTTCCCCTCCGTAATTTGGGGTCTCTCTTTTCTAGGTGCTTTAGATGCCATCAGGTTAGCAGTGTTATGTATACCACGTCCCACTCCCGGCACTATTCTAGTGGGATAGTAGAAGTAAAATTGTGCAGTTGAAAATCCCACTGCGGGGGTTTGAAGCCACTGTGTAGGGGTTTATCTGCACAGGCCAGGCAGGAACAGCCGCGGGGCTACACCCCAAAAGCAACTTGATAGATGGGGCAATCAGAGAGATATCCAACCACAGCTTGGCGCTCCTTTTCTTTTTTCCCTCTTTTCTTTTTCTTTTTTCTTTTTTATTTTTTCTTCTTCTCTTCCCCTCTTTTGTACCTCAGTGTCCGCTGTTGTCAGGCAGGAAAGGCCGCAGCTCCCCCCATCTTCCAAGGCCCTTCAACAATTGTGGAAAGCGCTGTTGCCTCGATGGGAAGGGTGTCTGGTCTCTCCCACTGTCACCAGTGGCTGTTCTCCCCCCAACGAACAAAGGGAGTCGCAGGCCCCGGCTCCACTGGAAAATCAGCACCCCTCTGTAGAGCCAGCCGCAGCCGCGGGTGAGAAGTTGTACCGATGCCCCTCCTCCGCAGTCCCAGCCGGACCAAACAGACGCCGATCTCCTTGTTTCTGAGGGTTCAGCCCTCCGTGACTGCAACACTGCTAGCAATAGCAGGAAGATATTCGGGTGCACCGCTTCCCGCTTCTCGTTAAAGGAAGCTGCCCACTGAATTCGTGTGAGGAGGCCGCTCTTCCCCTCCCGCCGGGGTCACACCACCACGTGCAGGCAGCACGGATCCCGACAATGGCAGCACCGCCCGATCGTGCCCCGACTTACTTGAGGGCCAGCCAACGATCCCCTCCGTCGGGTAGGAGCCGCCGCAGATTTCCTTATGTCCTCAGGCACCGTGTCCCATTGAGGGGGAAGTCAACAGTGGCGGTGGCGGAAGTGTCCGATGGGCCTCTGCACCCTCTCAGCTTCGTTGAAGAACCCCCCCAGCCATGCAAGGACAGCCGCGAGCCGGTTCAGCGGCAGAGGATCAAGGCCCCAACAGGGGAGAGTTAATGCAGGTGGGATCGAGGAGTTTTTAGAGCAGATTTGTAGCAGTAATGTGGGGCGATTACCCGGAGCTGATCGTGAGTCGTCCGATCAGCTCATTGCCCAAACCGGTAGGTGGTAGATTTTAATCACTCCAGCATCGTGTCCATTCTTAACATCCCTTCTATTGAATATAGATCAAATGCACAATGTTGTTTTTTACTATCTCTACACTCTCCATCAAGTATTCTGGTTGAAATAATAGTTATGTCTCTGACAATGAAAGTATGGTTTCTATAAGGTCATTTTTAGAAAACAACTTATATTTTATATTAATTGCACAGGTGAGGAAGAAATATCCCTTGAGGTTGACCCTTTGAGTAGTAAGGTCAAATAACACCAGATGGTGTCCTCACAGATGCTGGATCTCGACTAGAAATAGAGTTCACCTCAGTATCAGTGTTAGACTTTCACTGTCTTTCCTCAGTCTGCTTTGATCCATGCAGACGTCTATCTTTTGACATTCATTATGTAATTCAAAGATAAAATTGTATAGGACCACCAAAACCCTTAGAACATCCCTTGCCAAGCCCAAGAACTTAACTGAAGGACAGGAAGGGCATGAAATACCAGAGGAAATGCCATTTCACATCCTGAAAGATGAGGGTTCGCCTGATTCTGATTTTATTGTTTAATAATGTCCTGTGGAAGATTGCTGAGCACCAATGCAGACTAGAACTTAAATGGAGGTCTTCTTTACCAGGTTACTACAAGGATGGGGATATCATGATTGGGGCGATTGTAACTGCCAAACATTTTTATGTAAATGAAAAGTTGTCTTTCACAAGTCCCCTCAGAAATGGATTAACCTAGTAAGTACCATCATGGCTTAACTCCTATGCAAGATTTGCTTAGTGTCTCACGACATGAACTGCAGGTGTAACTTTTGCCTGTTAGAGGGATATTTAGAAGCAGGAAATTTTCCTGAAATTTAACATTTTCCTAATAGGATTATTTGATCCTCTATGGTTTAAATATTTTTCGGTAGGTTTACATCTATCATAAGTCAATTCAAACGTAGAGTTCAAAAGACTGTAACATGTTATTAATAAATTAATAAAAAAAATCCTTTTTCCTAAGCTAATTGCTATTATAACACATAAAGGTGAATTCTTAAAAACCATGTAATCATTTTATTAGCTGGTACAATTTTCTTGCTTTGTTTTTTGACAAATCTGTATTTTCTGGACTAGAGAATAATGGAAAATGTCAGAAGATCATATGTTCTTTTTTAAGTATGCAATAGTTCTTCCTTTGAATTTTATTTCTTTACATTTATGCTGATTGAAACCATATTACTCGCTGAAAGTGAAGATGATTTGAAACATTTGCTTCACAAAATCAAGGAATGTAGTATTAAATGGCAAAATCAATAAGTCCATCATTGATGGAGAAGAAATTGAAAGAGTTGACAATTTGTATTAATAATAATAAAAAACAAATTCATTTATATGATGTGGAGTATACCTGAATTATCTAACTTAAAGGCATAGATAAGGACCCTGTGATTTATCCATTCATCCCAACCTACTGTAGTACCGCTTATCCTACTCAATCTGTGATCTTCTCTTTCCCTCCTCCTGACAATGAGTTGCTCCAAGCACTAGGGATGTGCGTTAGTTGACTGTATTTGATTTGTTAAATTTAAGGCATCGATAAAGTGCTAAAAAATAGATTTAAAGCATGCTGTCCTAAGAACTAATACACGTAAAGTTGATTTTCACCAAAAAACAAATATTTACATGTGTACAAAAAGAGTTTATGTATGAAAAACTACTACTACTAAATCTTTTGTATAGCGCTACAAGCTGTATGCAGCGCTGTGCATAAAGATGAAAGAGACAGCCTCTGCTCATCAGATCTTATAATCTATTCAAGATGAAAAAAAGATCGCAGAACTGGGGAGTATGACAAGATGCACATAAGTAGTGGGAAAGAGAATGAGCAACATCAGGATCCAGAAGCAGCCTCAAAGTGATGGGTCTTCAGCCTGGACTTGAATAGGGCTACAGAAGGAACCCAGTGCACTAACTCGGGGAGTGTGTTCCAGGCATATGAAGCAGCAAGGTGGAATGAAGGAAGTCTGGCGTGGTCGTCGCAGAGAAGGGCACAGATAAGGGATCTGCTAGAGGAGCGGAGTTCCCGAGGAGGAGTATAGACTGAGCTAAGAGAGGAAAGGTAATGAGGAGCCAAGAATGAGTACATGTTTAGGTAATGGTTTGAACTGGATGCAGAAAGGGACAGGGAGGCAGTGAAGTGACTTGAGAAGAGGGGCTGCATCAGCAGAGCGACACTGCCGGAAGATAAGCTGTGCAGCTGAATTCTGAACAGATTGAAGGGGAGAAAGGAACTATGACAGGAACTGAACAAATCCTGGAAATTGGCTAAAGAGAACAAAAATGAACTGAAAAAGAACACAACATCTGTTCCGTGCACATCCCTACAAGTGTGTTTGATTTATATCAGTGTCTGGGTTTTTACCAAATCAGCTGGAAGCCTGTTCCAGGAGTTTGTATGATATCATCCTTTTCCCTTCTTTTTCCTAGTAAGTGCATCATTAACCCTCTTCTCTTGGTGAGACCATGTACCATCTTGGTGTCTCATTTTTATGGAAGTCTCTCTCTTTATAGATATGGCATCCAGAACTGCAGTCATACTCCAGACAGTAACTCACCAGAAACCTATAAGGACTTCTCTGAGCTCCCAAATTCTGCCTGTCACTGAATTCTTTGCATCACGCACTTGGCCACACTTGCATGGCCTCCATCAGTATTTATATGTATTCTCCACTCCCTTATTTACTTCCTGAAAAGAAATGCTTCTTGGATTCTCACTAAACAGCTATGCCCCGAGTAATTTCTCAAGATGTTAATGAATCAGGACAGACTAGATAGCCCATGTGGTCTTTTCTGTCGTCATTTTTCTATGTTTCTAATAATTGTAGAGGGCTGCTCTTTCGATCTGATAATGCTCTTCCTTGTATGCTTTCAAGGTTAGCTGTGTGTCTTCTGACTTCCAAGTCATATCTGTGAACCACTTTATTTTCATAAACCAAAGTCACTGTTCAACTCTTTCAACCAGTTGATCTGGAGTCCGATTCCATTAGGAGCATGCCCAGGCAGGGCCAGATTTAACCCACAATGCCTCCTCTCTCCCTTTTAAGCTCTGTAATTCCAAAGCTTTAATAGTAGTTTTTACATATAGTGCCACTCCTCCTCCCCTTCTTCCTACCCTGTCCCTTCTGAATAAAGTATAGCCAGGTATAGTTACATCCCAGTCATGGTTTTCTGTTAACCATGATTCTGTAACTGCCACTAAATCCAAGTCAGCCACGCCCACCAAAGCTTTAACATCAGGGATCTTATTTCCCATGCTACGGGCATTTATACACACTGCTTTCCATATGTTACCCCTGTTACATTAAATACCTTTATGGAAATGGGTATCACCTACCTGGGGGCTTTCACTTACCTGGGGGGCTTTCTTCACCTATTCCCAACGAATCTAGTTTAAAGCCCTCTTCAGTAGAGTAGCCAGTCTACTACCGAAGATGCGTTGACCTTTCTTGGACAGATGGATGCCATCTCTGCTCTGCAACCCTTGGAACACCATCCCATGGTCTAGGAAACCAAAAACGCTCTCGATGACACCATCCACACAGCCATGCATTCATCTCCAGGATGCGAGCCTCTCTGCCTTGGCCTTTACCCTCAACAGGGAGGATTGAAGAGAGCACCACCTGTGCACCTAACTGCTTCACCCTCTGTCCCAGAGCCATGAAGTCACTTTTGATACGTTCCGAGGTATACCTGGCAGTATCATTTGTTCCAACATGGATTAGCAACATTGGGTAATAGTCAGTGGGCTTGATGAGTCTCGGCAAACTCTCCGTAACATCTTGGATTTTGGCACCAGGCAGACAGCATACCTCTCTGGACATCAAGTCTGGTCGGCAGATGGACGCCTCAGTACCCCTCAGAAGAGAGTCTCCAACCACCACTACCCTTCGTTTCCTTCTGGTCACTGATTCTGCAACTTTGGGGTACTTGAACTCTGGTTCTTCCCTTTCCAGGGATGCTTTCACCTCCTCCACTTCCAGGGCTGCATAATGGTTCTTCAATTCAAGGGCTGGAGAAGTTGTATTGGTGATTTTGCAGGCCCTGGTGACTTGTGTCCAACCATCGACATTCTGTTGGCACCCATCTTCTCCTGTGCTGGAGAGCTTGGATGCTGCAAGAAGCATCTCATCAATGTACTTCTCACTGTCTTGAATGCTCCTCAGCCTCGCCACCTCCTCTCGGAGTTCCTCCACTTGTTTTCTCAGAGCTTCAGCATGCAGGCACCCTGCACATGGAACTGGTCCTTCAACTGGCATTAGAACCTCTGTATGAACTGAGACAGAAGCTGTAACAGGGGCAACAGCTTTAGCAATACGATTTTCCCCAGCCATTGTTCTGTTCGTGGAGCTTAGGTATCTGTTAAAGCAAAAGAGAGAGATCTACCAAGTACCAGCTGGTTTCGCAGCTGTCCTTTCAGAGAAAAAGCAGTTAAATCTCTTTAATTAAATTCAAAATGTGCTGGTCCAATTCTATGTGATTTGATAAAGGGAGAGGTGCTCTATAAAGCAAGACTGCTCACTAGGGATGGGTGGGAGTCGGAGTGGGTAGGGAGGGAACTAACTCCTGATTAGGTGTTAGCAGTTTCTGAGGAGGTTACTGAGGAGGTTACTAGAGTTCAGCACCCTAATGTGCTCAAGGAAAGGTCCCCTAAAGCACCAAAAAGAAAGTAACCTTGATTTAAAAAATATACAAAAAACCCTTTTAAGAGCTCCCACTCAGAGAGCTAGCAATGTAATATAATAAGAAGAAACAAACAAACAAACAAACCCTCTAATCCTTACTGTTTGTTGATCTGTAGAGCCCTGGATAGGAAAGCCTCAACAGGGCAAGGCACTGGAGCCTTTTATGTCTTACAACTATTAGATAAACTGAAGAGTAGCAAATCACCTGGGCCAGATGGTATGCATCCAAGGGTGTTGAAAGAACTGAAATTTGAGATTGCAGACCTGCTATCAGTAATCTGTGAACTATCATTAAAATCATCCCTAATACCTGAGGATTGGAGGATCGCCAATGTAACACCAATTTTTAAAAAGGGTTCGAGGGGTGATCCAGGAAACTACAGACCGGTGAGCCTGACATCAGTACCGGGAAAAATGGTAGAAACCATCATAAAGAATAAAATTACTCAGCATGTAGATAGTCACGACCTAATGGGAGACAGCCAACATGGCTTTAGACAAGGAAGATCTTGTCTTACTAATCTGTTATGTTTTTTTGAAGGAGTGAATAAACAGGTGGACAAAGGTGAGTCGGTTGATATTGTGTATCTGGACTTTCAGAAAGCCTTTGACAAGGTCCCTCATGAGAGACTTTTGGCAAAACTAAAGAGTCATGGGATAGGAGGCAGTGTACTATTGTGGATCAGGAACTGGTTAAAAGATAGAAAGCAGAGGCTAGGGCTAAATGGCCAATTTTCCCAATGGAGAAAGGTGAATAGTGGTGTACCCCAGGGATCTGTGCTGGGTCCGCTGCTTTTTGACATATTCATAAATGACCTGGAAAGTGGAATAACGAGTGAGGTTATCAAATTTGCAGATGACACAAAACTATTTAAAGTTGTTAAAACCCAGGAGGATTGTGGAAAATTGCAAGAGGATCTTGATAAATTGGAAGACTGGGCATCAAACTGGCAGATGAAATTTAATGTGGAGAAGTGCAAGGTTATGCACCTAGGGAAGAACAACCCAAACTAAGGTTACACGATGCAAGGTTCCACATTAGGAACCACCACCCAGGAAAAAGATTTAGGCGTCATTGTGGATACCATGTTAAAACCCTCGGCCCAGTGTGCAGCGGCAGCCAAGAGAGCAAATAGAATGCTAGGTATGATAAGGAAAGGAATGGAAAATAAAACAAAAGATATTATAATGCCTCTATATCGTTCCATAGTGAGACCGCACCTTGAATATTGTGTGCAATTCTGGTCGCCGTATCTTAAAAAGGATATAGCGATTTTAGAAAAGGTTCAGAGAAGAGCCACCAAAATGGTAAAGGGGATGGAAGGCTACTCCTATGAAGAAAGGCTAAAAAGGTTGGGGCTCTTTAACCTGGAAAAGAGACGGCTAAGGGGAGATATGATAGAAGTCTATAACTTAATGAAGGCTGTTAGTGTAGCTGGGTTTAAAAAAGGTTTGGACAAGTTCCTGGAGGAAAGGTCCATAAGCCATTATTAAGAAGGGACCCAGGATATCAATGCTTGAACCAATACAAGCACTGTGGAACCTGTGTCCCTTGGGGAAACTGCTAGGTACGTATGACCTAGATTGGCCACTGTTGGAAACAGAATACTGGGCTTGATGGACCTTGGTCTGACCCAGTATGGCATATCTTATGTTCTTATGGGTCAACGTAGATCGATTGTTTACCTTATCAGAATATAGAAAGACTAGGGGACATGCAATGAAGCTACAGGGTAAACTATTTAAGACTAATAAAAGAAAATATTTTTTCACTCAACGTGTAATCAAACTCTGGAATTTGTTACCGGAGGATGTAGTAAAGGCTGTTAGTGTAGCTGGGTTTAAAAAAGGTTTGGACAAGTTCCTGGAGGAAACGTCCATAAACCATTATTAAGAAGGGACCCAGGATATCAATGCTTGAACCAATACAAGCATTGTGGAACCTGTGTCCCTTGGGGAAACTGCTAGGTACGTATGACCTAGATTGGCCACTGTTGGAAACAGAATACTGGGCTTGATGGACCTTGGTCTGACCCAGTATGGCATATCTTATGTTCTTATGTTCTTATGCACTCAGGAAATCAAGCCCACTAATGTGGCAGGTGTAGGCCTGTGATCCACAGTGTCTGACATAAGCAAGCCTAACTAGCTTGACCTATAAATGAAGCTTGTGAAGAGGCCCATAGGAATTGCACATCCCCCAACATGCTGCTGTAGAATAAGAACTCAGTAAAAGTATTGAATTAGCTTAGACAAGCAGAACAGATGGAAAAAATACAGAAATCCATGTTTAAAACTGCTGACAGAGAAGTTATAGAAGCCCTGCTTCCCTGCACGTATTAACTAGCCCAATAGCCTTGAAAGTAGGAAAGTAACAGGTGGTGAACTGACCATTGTAATTGGGACTAGAAGGGGGGTGAGCAGGTGCTGAGCCCACTCAAAGAACATAATTGGATAATCATATCAGTACCGGGACCAATAGAAGAGGTACAGGAGGTTACCGGGACCAATGAAATGTTTTTCTATACCTAGAATAGAGCAAAAGTCTATAAAAGTTGTTGTATTGCCGGAGAACTTTGCTCAGCCATTTTGAATTTGATTCTGCTTGAGACTTGTGCACAAATAAATGATTTGGACCTTCTGAACAGACTCCTGGTATCATTGGTTTGTCTGCGCTCTGCTGCTACATATTCTTGGTGCGTTGGTCGGGAAGTTGTGGAATCAGAGTGTATATAGGGCAATATACCACGACATTCCGCCTCTATAGGCTTGGTCCTGCCGGGATCGCGCCCTTCCAACGGGGGCTGCTTCCTGGCGCCGCCGGGTCCATTGCATCGGAGGAAGTTGGTCGGACCTCGGAGGGTGCCGGGCCCGGCTGGAGCCAACGCCTCGAACCCGAGTGAGGGGAGTCCGAGGTCCAACTCATGCGCCTGCTTGGGGAGTTTGAGGACCAGATCCGGTGAGTATAGTTTTGATTTGGTATGTCTAGACAGATAAGAAAGAGCAGTGCTGCCGTTTGAACTTGGAACTTGGAAATTGGTAAGAGAGCTTGATCACCTCTCAAAGACGGACCGAGTACCCCCGCATGAGTATTCGCAGGGCGAAACTCCTGTCTTCTTGTATTTTGGTAATTGAACAAGACTAGTCAGAATGGATAGAAATGAATGCATTCTGGGATACGTTGCTAGCATGATTGTGTGAATGAGGTGTGTATGAGAGGTCTGGCAGCACGGACCAAGCGAAGGCGGACCCCTGAGTAGCGCATTTCCTGACCGGGCGACCGCGTTCAGGTCGCAAAAAGGGGGAAGCGATTGTCGTCTTGTCTTATTTGTTCTCCTTATACGTTTCTAGGGCCATGAGGACCCCTTACCCACGGTCCGCCCTCCTTTTCCCTTCTGTCTGTTGTTGCGTGCACACATCGAAATGGGAGGGGCGGGGTCTACTAGGAACACTCCATTAGAATGTATGATCGCACATTTTAAAGAGGGATATTCCGGAGATTATGGTATTAAAATGACTGCAGCTCGTTTACAGATTTTGTGTACTAGGGAGTGGCCCGATTTAGACCCTACCTGGCCCCGAGAGGGAACCTTTAATGTAGGAATTATCCAGTTAGTGCACCGTAGAGTGCGGATAGCGCACCCCGATCAATACCCCTATATAGATTCTTGGTTAAGTATTTGTGAAGATCCGCCCCCTTGGGCACAGCGCTGCTATGAAGAGCAGTGCAGAATAATGTTAGCGAAAACAGATCATAGTCAGAAAACAGAAAAAGAACAGCCTAGTAAGAAAGGGAAAGATGAGAAATCCAGGAAGAAACCCATCCTGGTCCATCCTGATTCCCCAGAAGTAGTTCCCCGACAGCCTAGAACCCCCGGGCCCAGTAAGAGTAGCCCGGCGTCCTGCCCCAGAGCCCCGGAGACAGCGGGTGCGGGATCCAACCCCTGAGCCACCTCCCGAAGAGCAGGAGGATGAGCTTCCTTTAGTTGAAGAAGATGATTCTACTGAGACAGAGACAGAGAAAGGCGAGTCAGATTCAGAAACAGAGAAGGAAGAAATTGAGAATTCCCCGAGTGAGACTGACAGTGTAGAAGCGACCGCCAGTGTTAGCCTGCCAGTAAAAATAAATCCAAGACAAAGCATATAGAAAAGAAAGTAACCCTTGATAAGCCTGTAGAAAAGAAGAAAAAGAGCCCTGATAGGAGAGTTACAAAAATATCGCTTAGATCCCAAAAGACATCTACTGCCAAGATGATGCCCTTACGGCAAGTCCCGGGAGTGCCTGTAAGGAATGACTATAATGAGGTGGTAGCGGGACCCCCAAGCTATGTGTATGTCCCCTTCTCTACAACTGATTTGTTAAATTGGAGGACGCATTATGCCTCCTATACCAATAAACCCCAAGAGCTTACAGAACTAGTGAATACTATTATGGAAACCCATCAACCCACATGGGCAGATTGCCGTCAGCTCCTGTCCACCTTATTTACTACGGAGGAGCGGACACGAATTAAAAAAGCAGCTATTGAGTGGCTGGCAGATAACCCTGTAGCTCCAGAACGAAGAGGAGAAAGAATAGACCAACGGGAAGCAGCCCAGAGGGAATTCCCGAATGAAGACCCCCGATGGGATCCAAATACTGAAAGAGGATCCAGAGCCCTAGCCCGTTTTTGCCAAGGCTTGTTACAAGGCCTGAAAAGGGGGGGCCAGAAAGCTATGAACCTTTCCAAAGTTACTGAAGTTAACCAAGGCATAGATGAGAGTCCAGCAGTGTTTTATGAGAGGTTAACTGAAGCATATAGAATGTATACTCCCTATGATCCCGATGCACCAGGAAGCTTATGCATGGTGAATTCTGCTTTTGTAAATCAGTCTCAACCAGACATTAGACGTAAATTACAGAAATTAGAAGGGTTTGCGGGCATGAATGCAACACAGTTATTGGAAGTCGCTCATAAAGTGTATGTGAATCGTGATAATGAAAGACAGAAAGAATGTGATCGAAAGATGAAGAAGAAAGCTGATTTTTTGGCTGCGGCCATAGTTGAACAGAAAAGGGGAGGTGTCCCTAGTCGAAGGAGCAGAGGAAGGGGGCGGGGCCGAGGTGGAAGCCGGCCCCAACTAGGCGTAAACCAATGTGCCTACTGCAGGGAGGAAGGACATTGGAGAGATGCATGCCCGCAACTCGAAGACGCCCACGAAGATGACGAAAACAATCATCAATGGAGAGAAGAAAGACGAGGCCGTCCCCGACATCGTGGAGGAGCCAATCGAGAGCAACATCAGCGTGAAAGAGGAGAAGCCGTGCAAGCATTGGCGGCAACAGCCTATGATGAAGATGACGTGGATTAGGACAGACCGGGCTCCGAATTTGCTTTAGGTCTCCAGGAGCCTATGGTCGGAATACAAATAGGAGACCAAGTTATGAACTTTATGGTTGATACTGGAGCAGAACATTCAGTAGTAGACAAGAAGATAGCCCCATTTTCTACAAAAGCAGTCACCATTGTAGGAGCAACTGGTGCCAAAGCTACAAAACCTTTTCTTCAAAATCGCATATGCAGTCTAGGAGGACAGCAAATAACTCATCAATTCCTTTACATGCCTGAATGTCCAGTGCCACTACTGGGACGAGATATGTTAGCCAAGCTACAGGCCCAAATATCCTTCACTGAAAGAGGAGAAATGCAAATGACAGTAAATTCGCAAGCCAAACCAGCAGGAATAATGCTGCTCACAGTTCCCCGAGAAGAAGAATGGAGATATTACAGTGATGATTCTGTCCAAGACACCTATTTCGAACAAACCTTGAAAAGTATTGATGCCCCACCTGGAGTATGGGCAAAAGGCAGTCCTCCAGGCCTAGCCAAACATATAGCTCCAGTAATTGTAATTCTCAAGCCTAGTGCTACACCAGTACATGTCAAACAGTACCCTCTCCCTAGAGCTGCAATTGAAGGCATCCACCGCCACTTGCAAAGATTACTAGAACATGGCCTACTGAAAGTATGTCAATCCCCATGGAACACCCCACTTCTGCCAGTGAAAAAGCCTGGAACAGATGACTACTGCCCAGTGCAAGATCTAAGAAGAGTGAATGAAGCAGTTGAAACTATACATCCAGTTGTACCCAATCCTTACACTCTTCTAGGACTAATTCCTGCTGAAACCACCCACTTCACTGTTTTAGATTTAAAAGATGCATTCTTTTGCATAAGATTAGCCCCCGTGAGTCAGATATTGTTTGCATTTGAATGGCAGGACCCCATCTCTGGAAGAGGGGGCCAACTTACCTGGACACGATTACCCCAAGGATTCAAGAATTCGCCTACCATCTTTAGTGCTGCACTGAATCAAGACCTTTCCAGCTATCCAGTGGCCCCGGGGAAGAGAGTACTTCTCCAATACGTGGACGATCTGCTGATAGCTGCTGTATCAGAAAGTGAATGTATACAAGCCACCAAAGACCTCTTGCAGTTACTAGATGAAGCTGGATACAAAGTTTCCAGAGCAAAAGCACAACTATGTCAAAAAGAAGTGAAATACTTGGGCTTTCGTATAACCCAAGGAAGTCGAAAATTAGGCAGAGAAAGAAAAGAAGCAGTATGCAGAATTCCAACTCCGACAACCAGAAAGCAAGTCAGAGCCTTTCTGGGAGCGGCAGGATATTGCCGAATCTGGATTCCCAACTTTGCCCAAATTGCTAAGCCACTGTATGAAGCCACAAAAGGAGAAGAAAAGTCGCCACTGGAGTGGGGACCTGAGCAGGATACAGCCTTCAAGACGATGAAGGAAGAATTGATGTCATCACCAGCCCTTGGACTACCAGATGTTCATAAGCCTTTCCACTTGTTCGTACATGAAGCACAAGGAAATGCCTTAGGCATGTTGACTCAGAAATTGGGAAATTGGGAGCGACCTGTAGCATACCTATCGAAACAATTGGATACTGTGGCCAAAGGATGGCCACCTTGCCTGAGAGCAGTTGCAGCTACAGCATTGTTGGTGAGTGAAGCAGACAAGCTCACACTAGGACAAAATATACGAGTCACTGTGCCACATGCAGTCCTTGCCCTTATGGAACAGAAAGCAAATCATTGGCTCACCAATTCCTGAATGTTGAAATATCAGAGCATGCTATGTGAAAACCCACAGATACAACTGGAAGTGAGCCATGCCTTGAATCCAGCCACATTGATACCTATTAGTGAAGAACTTCTAGAGCATGACTGTATAGAAGTCATGGACACTGTATTCTCAAGCCGACCTGATCTGACAGATGTGCCCATAGACAATCCTGACCAAATCTATTATGTTGATGGAAGCAGTCTCATCATCAATGGATGACGCTGTGCCGGATATGCAGTTGTCACTCAACATGAAGTCGTTGAGTCATCAGCCCTAGCCTCAGGCACATCAGCCCAGAAAGCAGAATTGATAGCACTTACCCGAGCACTACTACTAGTAAAAGACTTGTGTTGAATGTATATACAGACTCTAAGTATGCCATCACCACCTTACATGCCCATGGAGCTCTCTACAAAGAAAGAGGACTCATCACATCCGGAGGAAAATCAGTTAAGTATGGCCCCGAGATACTGATGCTACTTGATGCAGTATGGGCCCCAACTCGTGTAGCTGTCATGCATTGCAGAGGACATCAAGCAGGAAAAGGAGAAGTTGCCCGAGGAAACAGATTTGCAGATGCCTCAGCACGACAAGCAGCTATGACAGGACAAATTTCGCCACAAGCCATGCCGATGCAGGCAGCATTGTTTCCAGTACCCTTGAACTCATGGACACCACGATATACCACCAAAGAATTAGACTACTACTGTGCCAGAGAAGATGGAGTACTGAAAGATGGGTGGATTGAACTGCCACTAGCAGAGGGCAGTCAACCCCCAGGACAAATAGTAATTCCCAAATTGTTAGGACCAGCCTTTGTCAAAGCTTTCCATGAAGCCACACACTATGGGAAGACCACTATGGAAAAAGCACTTAGACCACATTTCTACATTGCCATGTTACCAGCCCTATCAGCCTCAGTAGCACGCCAGTATCAAATTTGTGCCAAAAACAATGCCAAATAAGGTCCCACACCACCACCTCGAGTTCAGTCAGGAGGTGTAACCCCCATGCACCACCTGCAGATTGATTTTACTGAAATGCCAAAAGCCAGTGGATATCACTACCTATTAGTATTAGTTTGTACTTTCTCTGGGTGGGTAGAAGCCTTCCCAACCAGAACCGAAAAAAGCTAGAGAAGTCACCAAAGTTCTATTGAGAGAGATTGTCCCTAGATTTGGAATTCCAGCAGTAATAGGGTCAGACAATGGACCCTCATTTGTTTCCCAGGTTACTCAACAGTTAGCAAAAGCCCTACAGATACAATGGAAACTCCACACTGCATACAGACCCCAGAGTTCAGGGAAAGTTGAGCGAATGAATCGTACCTTAAAAGCCCAAATGTCTAAGCTTTGCCAGGAGACACACTTGAAGTGGCCCCAAGTGCTCCCAATAGCTTTACTCAGAATACGCTCAGCTCCTGTGAAGTCAACAGGATTTTCCCCTTTTGAAGTTCTGTATGGTAAACCCCCACCAATAGTGCAAGGAATTAAAGGAAGTCTAGCCCAGATTGGTTCAGAAATAACCAGGCAAGAACTCCTAGCTCTTAGTTTTGTTCTGCAGACTCTCCATGCGTGGATCCAAGACCAGTTGCCTATTAACTTGACTGAACCCCTGCATCCCTACCAGCCTGGTACCTCGGTGTGGATCAAAGATTGGAAGAAGACACCGCTGGAACCCCATTGGAAGGGACCATACACCGTCATCCTGTCTACTCCAACTGCAGTAAAGGTAGCAGAGATCGACGCCTGGATCCACCACAGCAGAGTCAAGCCCGCAGCAGCTCCAGAGTCGGAACAGTGGACCGCGGAGCAGCATCTTGATGCACCTTTGCGAGTTACTCTGAGACGGCAACCAGCAGCTTAGACACTTTGTCACAGTGCCCTGCAGTAGCCAAGTCTTTTGAAGAGGATTGCTGTTTTCCATGCAGCAACAGTTTTGTTTCAACGAACCCAATCTGCATGTGATTTTGCACACTACTTTGATACTACATTGATTAACCATACTTCAAAAGCCAACTGAAATTGCTAAGTTGGTTACTGTGTGATGGACAACTTGAGGATCTTCAATCAACACTCAGCACCCGTTGAAATTGCTTTATTAGCGCACGGGACGAAGAAAAGATCGTTGTGGTCAAATCTGCAAGCTGAGGATTCAGAAGAACTCCAATCAACATGTATCTTTACCTTTGCTTGGCCCTGGTTGCCTGTTTTGGAGGTTTTGAACTGACTTATGCTTTACCTCCATGCACTGCTTGCATTACTTCTACTCAAACTGGACTGAAAGTAACTCAGACTTTGATTTATCATTCTTACTATACCTGCACTGGTAAAGTGACTCGGTGTATTTATAACACCACTGAACTAAATGTTTGCATTAAAGGTAGCTCCAGAGTATTCTATAACCCGCATCAGAAACCCATCCTATTATACGTTGGAAATACGATGGAATGATGCAGACGGACCTATAATTAATGCTACACGACCACTTAAAGATGCTAGTATACCTGCTGTTTTATATTTTGATGCATGTGATGTTATAAACAGAGATAGTCGTTCCAGATGTGGTACCTTGGAAAAAGCCTATCGCAATGATCATAAGTATATGTGCCCAGAAGGTGCCACGGGATGGAGAAAGTGTACTGGTAAGAAAGGGTCATATAGTACTGCCCCAGCTGCAGATTACTATTGCCCAAACTGGGAGTGTGTTTTTTATGCTACATGGAATGCTGGTATTACAGATGAACAGAGAGATAATCGAGTTGCCACTTTGACTAAGTCAAAAACAGATGACAAATGTAAGAAAGGTGCTTGTAACCCTTTGCAATTACGGATCCGTAATCCTAATGCATGGAAACAAGGATACAAGTTTGGTTTACGTATTGCAGGTGGAGCAGTAGATCCAGGAACCATTGTGTATATAAGATTGAATACCCAAGCCTACAAGTCATCTAAATACCACATCCATAACACTTTCTATGAAGCTATGCATGTAAATAAGTTTGAAATTCCCCATCCATCCCAGAATTTGTTTCTAGAATTAGCTGGAGCAGTAGTATCCAGCCTAAAGATCTCAGATTGTTATTTCTGTGGCGGAACCCAGATGGGTGACCAGTGGCCATGGGAGGCCCAAGAATTGAATTATTCTCTGACTTACAATCAGACTAAATTACACAAGACTACTAGCGAATGGGTGTTAGCACACTCAATTGTTGGACGTCTTTGCTATGCCAGAACTGGACCTCAGTTCACCCAACAGGTAGGACAGCTGGTCTGTCTTAGCCAGAAGTTTTATAATGCCACTACCAAAAAGACGTCATGGTGGTCAGGAGTAAAACACCCTGAACCTCCTAACCCATTAGCCAGATTTCCCGAACTTGCTGGTTTATGGACTAATCTTGCCAAAACTCATGCTTGGCAAGCCCCACCTGGTCTGTATTGTTTCTGTGGAAACCGAGCGTATGCTCAACTCCCATCGCATGGGGAGGAGCATGTGTCTTAGGGACCATCAGACCTTCTTTCTTTCTCCTACCCACAGAACATGGAGAACAATTAGGATACCCAGTGTACACTACCCACAGACATAAAAGAGCATTGCGACAGAAAAGATCACCCCTCCAAGTAGGTAAATGGGAGAAGTGGAAGGGTGATGATTGGCCACCAGAAAGAATTATTGAATATTATGGGCCTGCCACTTGGAATGATGATGGTATGTATGGTTATCGAACACCAATCTATATGATTAATCGTATTATTCGCTTACAAGCAGTAGTTGAAATAATAACTAATGAAACTAGCCACGCTCTCACACTTTTAGCTAGACAAAGCACCCAAATGCGCACTGCCATATACCAGAATCGTCTAGCACTTGATTATTTGTTAGCAGCTGAAGGAGGAGTATGTGGTAAACTGAATCTAACCAATTGCTGTTTGAAAATAGATGACAAAGGTCAAGTAGTTGAAGAAATTGCTGAAGATATGCGCAAACATGCTTATGTGCCAGTTCAGACTTGGCACCCACTAAGATTACCTAATTGGTTTGCTAACCTTTTCTCATGGCTAGGTGGACTGAAGACTTTTATAATACTAGTATTACTGATTGTTGTTGTTATTTTCCTATTGCCATGTATAATCCCATGCTGTATGCGTTCCATACACAGTGCTATTGATAGTACAGTAGAGCGGAAGACCGCAACTAAGATAATGGCTTTTTACCAACCTCGTCCTCCTGGATATAGCCGGACTCCTCTAACTGTAGTATAATTATTTTGAAGTGATTTAATTCTCACACCTTATTAACTAATAGGGTGAGATTAATCAAAGGGGGGAATGTGGCAGTGTCCACAGTGTCTGACATAAGCAAGCCTAACTAGCTTGACCTGTAAATGAAGCTTGTGAAGAGGCCCATAGGAATTGCACATCCCCCAACATGCTGCTGTAGAATAAGAACTCAGTAAAAGTATTGAATTAGCTTAGACAAGCAGAACAGATGGAAAAATACAGAAATTCATGTTTAAAACTGCTGACAGAGAAGTTATAGAAGCCCTGCTTCCCTGCACGTATTAACTAGCCCAATAGCCTTGAAAGTAGGAAAGTAACAAGTTGGTGAACTGACCATTGTAATTGGGACTAGAAGGGGGGTGAGCAGGTGCTGAGCCCACTCAAAGAACATAATTGGATAATCATATCAGTACCGGGACCAATAGAAGAGGTACGGGAGGTACGGGAGGTTACCGGGACCAATGAAATGTTTTTTTATACCTAGAATAGAGCAAAAGTCTATAAAAGTTGTTGTATTGCCGGAGAACTTTGCTCAGCCATTTTGAATTTGATTCTGCTTGAGACTTGTGCACAAATAAATGATTTGGACCTTCTGAACAGACTCCTGGTATCATTGGTTTGTCTGCGCTCTGCTGCTACACTAACTCCTGATTAGGTGTTAGCAGTTTCTAAACCTGAGGAGGTTACTAGAGTTCAGCAACCTAATGTGCTCAAGGAAAGTTCCCCTAAAGCACCAAAAAGAAAGTAACCTTGTTTTAAAAAATATACAAAAAACCCTTTTAAGAGCTCCCAGTCAGAGAGCTAGCAATGTAAAATAATAAAACAAACAAACAAACCCTCAAACAATGCAATGTGTGCCTTTGAGTCAGTCCTGACTCCTGGTGACCCAGAAGCTCCTGGGTTTTCTTGGCAGTGTCACGGGAAGTAGATTGCCAGGCCTTTCTTCTGAGGCAATGGAGGGTTAAGTGACTTGCCCAAAGCCACAAGGAATGCTAGTGGGAATTGAACTCTGGTTGCTTGGCTAACAAGCCAGTGTTCTAACCACTAGGTTACTCCTCCACTCAACAAGGAATTCCCCTGTAAGATGAGGAATCAAAATAGATATGCTAAACCTGACCAAATCACTCCTTCTCCTCTGTCTCATCTTAGAAATCTAAATGTGGCAAGCATACTCACATTTCAAAAGCCCTTGTTCTAAAATATAGAAGAGTTATTTCACTGTCCTAATGATTGAAGCTATTTACTAATACTTAGACAATATTTTTCATTCTTAGCTATCGACATCTGCCTGAAGTGCCCAGAAGACCAATGGCCCAATCAAAACAGAAATATCTGCATCCCAAAAATGCTAACTTTCCTGTCCTTTACAGAGCCGATGGGGATAGCTTTGACTTTACTCAGCATTTTTTTCTTTATTGTCACTGCTGTCATCCTCGGTATCTTCATTATTTACCGAGACACTCCCATAGTGAAAGCCAACAACCGAGACCTCAGCTACATTCTCCTCACTTCCCTTATGCTCTGCTTTCTCTTCTCCCTGATATTTATCGACCGTCCAGATGAGGTGACTTGCATCCTCCGACAGGCTTCCTTTGGGATCATTTTCTCCTTCTCTGTCTCCTCCATTCTGGCAAAAAACATCACTGTGGTCATGGCCTTTCACGCCACCAAGCCAGGAAGCCAGCTCCTGAAATGGATGAGTTCCAGGGTCTCTAACTCTATTGTCCTCTCTTAATCTCTTATTCAAATTATTCTGTATTTTGCCTGGTTGTTCACTGCTCCCCCGTTCCCATATCTTAACCTGCAATCAGAAACTGGCAAAATACTCATTGAATGTCATGAAGGGTCTGTAGTTGCTTTTTACTGTTTTCTGGGTTACTTGGGATTTCTGGATGGTATCAGCTTCATCATAGCTTTCCTAGCAAGAAATCTACCTGACAGTTTCAACGAGGCCAAGTACATCACCTTCAGCATGTTGGTGTTCTGCAGTGTCTGGGTCTCCTTCATTCCAGCCTACCTGAGCACCAAGGGCAAGTACATGGTGGCAGTGAAGATATTCGCTATCCTGGCCTCCAGTGCTGGACTACTGGGTGGAATCTTGTGGCATGGAGATGGCCTAGGATTGTGTTCCATGGGGCCAGTGCAAATAGGGAGGAAGCCCTTTTTGAAGTTGTGCAGTTGGTCGTTTTGTTTAATGGGAACTTGTTGGGTGTCCCCTGTAGCAAGGATTGGAGGTGGGTGATAGACTGGCTGTGGGAGACTTTGAAGATTATGAGTATGGATTTGTCTTTGATCTGTTCTGCAATGGGTAGCCAGTGTAGTTGCTTAGGAAGTGGAATTATGTGCTCTGTTCTTGGGGCATTGTAGAGAATGCATTCTAAATCCAATATAGTACAAAAACTGAAATTATAAACAATCTACTAAGAAAAAAACTCAGTATATCTTAACAAATCATTATTAAAACCATATTCCAAGATACACCAAAACAAGAAGAAAAGACCTCAGTAAGTTTGCTTTCCCTCTATGCGGCAGCTACGCTTGCCTGAAGGGGAATTGCTGAAAAGCACCATCAGCAGTCTAAAAATCTCCTTCCGTCTTTACTTTATTTTCTTTGATTTTCTTTTACCACACAATAAGCAAAACACTAATATATTCCAATCAGCTCAATATAGCTCCACACTGTTATACACCACTCAGTTTGACTCCATGCGGTCAGACTTGCCCCTGCAATATTCACTGCCTCACAGTGCACAACATCCACAGCTGTCCTATACGAAAAGATAATATCTTAAGAAACAAATTCTATGGTCATAAAGTAGACCCAACAAGCACTTATCGTTCAAGTGTCATTCATAGTAACATAGTAAATGACGGCAGATAAAGACCAGTATGGTCCATCTAGTCTGCCCAGTAAGATGGCAAAAGTAGTGCCACCCCTCCCCATGGCTTTGTTTTAGGGGTGAACCCAGCGCTTCGTGTAGGACACCCCTGTATGTTGAGAAATTAGACAGCAAATGCCCTATGAAGTGGATGAATGAGAAGTCAGCCCCCGATGAAGCGACAAGGCATGAGTCAGAGGGGTTGGACTGGGAGCAGCCTCGCAAGCTGCCCCAGAAGAAGTTGTCAGTACGAGGAGACTGACATCGGACACCCGAGGCCATCCTCATCGAGGACTCCCCCTCAACAGAACCGATGCCGGGCCCAAAGTCCTCAATGCCTGCGTCAAAGGCTGCAGAGCCAACTGGCATGGATACCATGATGATGTCCTTAGAAAACAGTATATCTGACCTCATGGCCATGCACCAGGAGTTTATGTCCAGTTCCTCTGGTTTAACTGCCACAACAACTGGACCCTTGAAATCGAGGGCCTCCACGGACGTCAAGCTGATCCTTGTGTGCCACCAGTCTCGACAGACCCATTGGCATCGGATGAGGTCCTGGTCCCATTCCTTGGGGCACAGGTCATATCTAGCATGTGCACGTGATTCAGAGGCAGGTCCCCTGAAGGTCACGGGCCTCAGGGCTTGGGGCCTTGAACTCGTTCTTGAACTTCTAGACATAATGGGAGACCGAGGACGAGAAGTCCCTGGACACTCAGCAGCACCAAGATGTGCCCTCACACCCATCTTCCCCAGTCTCCTGGTGACATCCCCCAACCGAGGATGTTGTTTTTCTTGACTTTGTGCAGGACATGGCTAAGGTGCTCGCCATCAAGACCGAAGCTGAGGAGAATCCCCATATGGAGGAACTGAAGATTTTCCAGTGTGAGCTCTCCCTAAGGAAACCTTTACAGTGCTTGTCCCTCCGATCCTTGAGTGCCTCTTTCTCAATAGAGTTAGAGTTAGAATATATAGCACTAAATGAGAGGTTAGATATGATTGGAATATCAGAGACATGGTGGAAGGAGGACAACCAGTGGGACACTGTGATACCTGGGTACAAACTATATTGTAATGATAGAGCTGATCAAATTGGTGGAGGGGTTGCGCTCTATGTTAGAGAAGGCATTGAGTCAGAAAGGATTAAAGTTTTGCAGGAAACAAAATTTGCTGTAGAATCTCTATGGACTGAAATTCCATGTAAAAAGGGGAAGGCGATGGCAGTGGGGGTGTACTATCGAACGCCTGGCCAGAATGAACAAATGGATGATGAAATGCTCAAAGAAATCAAGAAAGCTAACAAAAGTTATAGCGCAGTAATAATAATGGGTGATTTCAATTACCCCGGTATCGACTGGGTCAGTGTCACGGCAGGACATGCTAGGGAGATAAAGTTCCTAGATGGCATAAATGACTGCTTCTTGGAGCAGCTGGTTCATGAACCGACCAGAGGGGAAGCCATATTAGAACTAGTCCTTAGTGGAACACCAGATCTAGTGCAAGAGATAAGGGTGTTGGGGCCACTTGGCAATAGTGATCATAGCATGATCACCTTTGATTTAATTAGTGGAAGAGAGATAGTATGGAAATCCACAGTACTACCTTTTAACTTTTGAAAGGGAGACTATGATAAAATGAGGAAATTAGTTAAGAAAAGACTAAAAGGAGCAGTTGCAAAGGTTAAAGACTTACATCAAGCTTGGTTGTTGTTGAAAAACACTATCTTGGAAGCCCAGACCAGCTGTATTCCACGCTTTAAGAAAAGTGGAAGGAAGTCCAAAAAACTGCCAGCATGGTTTAAAGGGGAGGTCAGAGAGGCTGTTGCCAAAAAAGCATCTTTCAGGAAATGGAAAAAAAGAGCCAAACGACGAAACCTGGAAACAGCACAAGCTCTGGCAAGTCAAATGCAAGGCATTGATAAAGCAGGCAAAGGGAGAATTTGAGAAGAAGCTTGCTGCAGAAGCAAAAACGCGAAATAAAGATTTTTTCAAGTACATTCGTAGCAAAAAACCTGTGAGAGAGTCAGTTGGTCCATTATATGATAGAGGAGTTAAAGGGGCAATAAGAGGCGACAAGGCGATAGCGGAGAGACTGAATGAATTCTTTGCTTCTGTCTTTACTGAGGAAGATATAGGGATGTTACCCATGACTGAAGTGGTATTTAAAGGTGCGGAAGAATTGAAAGAAATATTGATACATCAGGAAGATGTATTACAACTATTAGATAAACTGAAGAGTAGCAAATCACCTGGGCCGGATGGTATACATTCAAGGGTGTTGAAAGAACTGAAATATGAGATTGCAGACCTGCTATTAGTAATCTGTGAATTTTCATTAAAATCATCTGTAATACTTGAAGATTGGAGGATTGCCAATGTAACGCCAATTTTAAAAAGGGTTCCAGGGGTGATCCGGGAAACTGCAGACCGGTGAGCCTCACGTCAGTACCGGAAAAATGGTAGAAAACATCATAAAGAATAAAATTATTCAGCATGTAGATAGTCATGGCCTAATGGGAGACAGCCAACATGGTTTTAGACAAGGAAGATCTTGTCTTACTAATCTATTATGTTTTTTTGAAAGTGTGAATAAACAGGTGGACAAAGGTGAGTCGGTTGATATAGTGTATCTGGACTTTCAGAAAGCCGTTGACAAGGTCCCTCATCAGAGACTTTTGGCAAAACTAAAGAATCATGGGATAGGAGACAGTGTACTACTGTGGATCAAGAACTGGTTAAAAGATAGAAAGCAGAGGGTTGGACTAAATGGCCAATTTGCCAATGGAGAAAGGTGAATAGTGGTGTACCCCAGGGATCTGTGCTGGGTCCGCTGCTTTTTGACATATTCATAAATGACCTGGAAAGTGGAACAACAAGTGAGGTTATCAAATTTTCAGATGACACAAAACTATCTAAAGTTGTTAAAACCCAAGAGGATTGTGGAAAATTGCAATAGGATCTTGATAAATTGGAAGACTGGGCATCAAAATGGCAGATGAAATTTAATGTGGACAAGTGCAAAGTTATGCACCTAGTTAAGAACAACCCAAACTATGGTTACACGATGCAAGGTTCCACATTAGGAACCACCACCCAGGAAAAAGATTTAGGTGTCATTGTGGATAGCATGTTAAAACCCTCGGCCCAGTGTGCAGCGGCAGCCAAGAGAGCAAATAGAATGCTAGGTATCATAAGGAAAGGAATGGAAAATAAAACAAAAGATATTATAATGCCTCTATATCGTTCCATGGTGAGACCGCACCTTGAATATTGTGTGCAATTCTGGTCGCCGTATCTTAAAAAGGATATAGCGTTATTAGAAAAGGTTCAGAGAAGAGCCACCAAAATGGTAAAGGGGATGGAAGGATACTCCTATGAAGAAAGGCTAAAAAGGTTAGGGCTCTTTAACCTGGAAAAGAGACGGCTGAGGGGAGATATGATAGAAGTCTATAAATTAATGAACGGAGTGGAACGGGTAAACGTAGATCGATTGTTTACATTATCAGAAATAGGAAGACTAAGGGACATGCAATGAAGCTACAGGGTAAACTATTTAAAACTAATAAAAGAAAATATTTCTTCACTCAACGTGTAATCAAACTCTGGAATTTGTTACCGGAGGATGTAGTAAAGGCTGTTAGTGTAGCTGGGTTTAAAAAATGTTTGGACAAGTTCCTGGAGGAAAGGTCCATAAACCATTATTAAGAAGGGACCCAGGATATCAATGCTTGACCCAGTACAAGCATTGTGGAACCTGTGTCTTTTGGGGAAACTGCTAGGTACGTATGACCTAGATTGGCCACTGTTGGAAAAAGGATACTGGGCTTGATGGACCTTGGTCTGACCCAGTATGGCATATCTTATGTTCTTATGTTCTTATATTTGTGGCAGATACTAGCATCAGTGCCCATTATCAGCAGGCGACTCAACACTATGTACTGGGTCTGCTGAAGTCCAGGGTTCCAGAAGACTCAACTTCCCCACAAGTCGATGGTCATTGAGTTGGCCATGCGCAGACTCAAGAGTCAAAAGACCTATTCCTTGGTTACCCCCTGCAGGGAGGCCCAGACTCTCAATGTCCTCTGCCAAAAGGCCTTCCAGGGCTCGATGCTTGCTTGCCGAGTCCAATCCTACCAACTATACATTGGCATGTACCTGAAAGAACTGGCAAGAGAGCTCGTCGGTTTCTTGCCAGGCCTCGACGGGGAACCCCTTTAGCGGTTCAAGTCTCTTGCCTCAGCATTTAAGGAGTGTGCTCGAAGTTTTTATCCCAAGCAGCTTACTGTGGCTTCAAGTTTTCAGCCAGAGTAGCTGCTGTGGGCATCGGGCACAGGCATGGCTGCAGTCGTCTGACCTCGAACAAACGGTTCAGGACAAACTTATTGATATCCCCTGTGTCGGAGAGAATCTCTTTGGGAAACCCATGGCAGACAAGGCAGCTTAAATAGAGGCTAAGTTCTGACAAGGACCAGCCTCTCTAGAAATTAGTGCATCCCCGTAAGAAGGCCCCGGGGATGAAACCCTTCTTCCCGAGGAAAAAGGATATTTTTTGGCAATACCTGATATTTCCAAACCTTCTCGGCCCCGCAGCAAGGCCAACATAACAAAGGGCAAGGGCATGGCCCCTGCAAGCAAAAGACCCCCAAGTCCCAGGTGCCAGCTCCAGCCCAACATTGTGGAAGCTTTTGACTCCTTGGGTGCACCTTCCTCTCCCCCAGCAGGTCCCCAACATCCCCAAACAGGGGGGTGTCTGGCCCTGTTTGCCCACAGGTGCTCCACCATCACCACTGATTCCTGGGTGCTGCAAGTGGTCAAGGAGAGCTATCTCCTCCACCTGCAATGGGTGCCACACATCTACTTTCCAGGAGAGCCTGTAAGACCTCTCCTTACCACTCTGCTCCTCACTGAGCTTGCAGGTCCTCGAGGACAAGGCAGTAGAACTAGTGCCCAAGCATCTCTGGGGCACTGACTTCTACTCCAGATATCTCCTCATTCCCAAGTGAACAGCAGGGCCTCAAGCCCATCTTGGACCTGTGGGACCTGAACAGATTGCTGGTAAGGGAGAAGTTCAAGATGCTTTCCCTTGGAATACCGCTGCCATATCTCCAGCAGGTAGACTGGCTATGCTCCTTAGACCTGAAGGATGCCTATATGCACTTCCTGATCCATCATAACCACCAAAAATACCTCCACTCACCAAGTGCCTGGTGGTGGTCGCAGCCAACGTTCGTCTCCAAGGTACCTTCATCTTTCCCTACCTGGACGATTGGTTCATAAGGGGAAGCACAGCTGCAGAGGTGAACCATGCAACAGAGCAAACTATCCATGCCCTGCAGCAGCTGGGGTTCGTCATCAACTACCCCAAGTCCCAACTCTGCTCAGCTCAGCAGTTGAAGTTCATTGGGGCTCAGACACCATTCAGACCAAGGCTTTTATACCACCTGAGAGGTCAGAATGCCTCACAGCACTAGCCACAGAGGTGAAGCACTGCCGGTCGGTGCCAGCCTGCATTTTCCACATGACTCCATATGCTTGCCTACACACAAGGGTGGCTTAGTGATGTCTCTTCTGCCAGTGGACATAAGCCATAGACAAGCTTCGGGACAAGGTGAAAGGGACCGGCCAGCTGGTAGAGTTCCTTGGCTGGTGGCAGCTCCCCCGCTGCCTTAAGGCTGGGATGCCCTTCCAGGCACCACCTCCCAGAGAGTTCTCACCATGGACATCTCCCTGCTGGGATAGGAAGCTCATTGCAAAGATCTCTGCACTCAAGTCTGGCCGTCCAAGCCTTTTGCCTCTGGTTGCAGCATTAGTCAGTACTGGTCCAGATGGACAACCAAGTCACAATGTTCTATGTCATCAAGCAGGGGGAAATGGAGTTAAACTACCTCTTCCCTTTACTCCTTTGCATCATGCAACGGAATGCTCCTGCAGGTAGCCAACCTCCCAGGTCACCAAAATGTCCTGACAGAGAAGCTGAGCAGAGTCCTCCAGCTATTCGAGTATTACCTGGACCCCAAAGTGGCATCCCGACTTTTCCGACTTTGGCACATCCCCCTAGTCGACTTGTTCTCCAGCCAAGATAACACGCAGTTGCCCAGTTTCTGTTCTCACCAGCCACATCCATCACAGGTGGCAGAAGGTGCGTTCCTCATTCCATGGATGGAAAGCCTCTTCTATGCCTTCCCTCCAACACCACTGGTTGCCAAGACACTCTTCAAGGTCGAGAGCAACAGACTGTCACTAATACTGGTGGCCTCCAAGTTGCCCAGGCAGCCTTAGTTTCCATTACTTCTCCACCTGTTGGTGATGTACCCGATTCCCCTGGGCCGTGCCCCAGGGCTTATTTCACAGGAGAAGGGCTCTCTCCTGCACCCCAATCTGGGGTCCTAGTCGCTAACAGCCTGGCTGATGAAAGGGTAGTTCTGGTTCCCTTCGACCTCCCACAGGATGTGGAGGAGGTCCTTCTCGCCTCTTGAAGGCCTCCACAAAAAGGGCATATGCCTTTAAGTGGCATTGTTTCTTGGTGTGGTGTACCAAGAGGCGAGTGAACCTCCTGTCCGATGCAGCTGGTACTCCAGAACCTACTCCCAGGTGTGAATCAAGTCCAACTCAATCAGAGTGCACCGGAGCACTATCGCAGTGCACCACTACCCTGTTGAGGGCACGTCCCTCTTGGCTCAACCCCTGGTTTCTCATTTCCTGCAGGTCCTCAGGCTATCCAAACCACCTGTCTCCCCACCAGCAGCACAGTGGGATCTCATGGTGCTTTCGCAGCTCACTAAGCTGCCATTTGAGCCCCTGGCTTCCTGTCATTTGTGGTACCTCTTTTGGAAGGTTGTCTCTCGTTGCACTTGCATCAGCTCGCAGGGTCAACGAGCTCCATACTCTGATGGCAGAGCCTCCCTACACGAGGTTCTACAAGAACAGGGTGGTGTTCCACACACACCCCAAGTTCCTGCCATAGATGGTTTCCCCCTTCCACCTCAATCAGGAGGCGGTACTCCCCACCTTCTTTCTGAAGCCTCACGCCTGCAAGGTGGAGACCATCCTCCATACTTTGGATTGTAAAAGGGTCCTGTCGTTCTATCTGCAATGGACTCAGGGCCACTGTAAAGCACCTCAGCTTTTCTATGACCCCAGTTGACTGGGGTTCCCAGGGACTAAGCAAACTCTGTCCACTTGGGTAGCGGACTGCATTGCCCTCACCTATGAACAGGCTGAGATCTTACTAAAACAGCATGTCATGCTCACAATATCAGGGCATGGCTACTTCTGTGGCAAATCTGTATTCCATACCTGTGACAGAAATCTGCCGGGCTGCCACCTGGTTTTCGGTCTATATCTTCGCAGTTCACTACTGCCTGGAGAGGGAGTCCCGAAGGGACAGCACCCTCAGCCCGGCCATACTTTGTAATCTCTTCAGGATGTAGGCAACTCCTGCCCTCCGACACTTCTGTGTTCAGGCTACCAGAGTGCTGGTTTCCTGCTGGTCACTTGAGTATTGCGAGAGTCTCTCAGTTGAGACTCAACTGCTGTAGCTCACGGCTCATCCTTGTCAGGTCACTATAACATTTTTTTTTAAGGTTCTCAGTAGTCTGTAGCTGGAGAGTCCCATATGTGAGGAGTGACTTCCTGCTTGTTCCTGTAAGAGGTGTTCTCTGGGGACAACAGGAATCAGTCCTCACAGCCCACCCTCCTCCACTTGGAGTTGCTTCTTTACCATATTTTATTTTTTGCTGTCTTAGCTATGTCATTGGACTGAGGTAAGATGGCACCCTTGGGCAGGAAGGGGACCATGCGTGCCTGGTTCATTTCCCAAAGGCTTTCTTAAAAGCTGTGGAGATACTTCCACATGGGCTTCGTCAGCAGCGATGTCACCCATATGTGAGGACTGATTCCTGCTGTCCCCGGAAAAAAACTGTTACAGCTGAGTAACTACACTTTTTCAAAAAGCCATTCCTATTCCCCCTCTGACTCTCACTGCACAGCTAGAGCAGTAGGATGGGGTGAGC
The DNA here is from genome assembly GCA_033557465.1 of Ichthyophis bannanicus. Taxonomy (NCBI): domain Eukaryota; kingdom Metazoa; phylum Chordata; class Amphibia; order Gymnophiona; family Ichthyophiidae; genus Ichthyophis; species Ichthyophis bannanicus. Next base: position 17,787,127 of record CM066051.1, on the reverse strand, counting down.
CGGCAAGGGACAGGAGGGGGCAGAGACTGGGTGGAGCGGGGGTGGCCAAGGTGGCAGGACTTACAGGGTCAATTCCGGTCACAGTCCTATACGTCCTGTGGGATCAAGGGGAACATACTGATTATTCCACCTTGAAGGTGGAATAATCAGCACAAACCGAGCAATTGGACTGGACATCCCCCTCCCAGGGCCAGGTGCAGGGAGGTCCCGCCACCTGATCCAGGCCCCGGCTGCCCAGCCATGGGTCAGTTGGTGCTGTGACAGCCAGGGTATGCCATGGGAATGTCTTTCTCCCGCAATACAGATTCGGGTCCTAACAGGCCTGTCCTGTTCGGGGTCTTCCGGACAGCCCAGATGTGCCCCTGATAGAATTGTGCTCATAGTATCAGGTTTTTAAACTGCAGAATGGTCAGATATTATCTGTATACTTGTGATATATGTTTATTTAACAAGTTTTTTATACTGCTTTATCATACAATCAAAGCAGTTTACAAAAAACTCAACAAATTACAGAGAACTCATAGTGAAAATTCAGGTAAGAGTGGGATGCGGGATTTGCCCGAAGGCATAACTTATATACATGGCAATATCGGAACCGGGGTTATTTGTTGTTCAGGCTTGTGAAGTAAGGAGGTATTGTCTCTGAAGTGGTCAGTAAAGAGAAAGGTCTTGAAGAGTTTTCTGAAGTCCTTTTAAGCCCTTAGTTGTTCTGATTTTTTCTGGCAGCGAGTTCCAGATGGCGGGAGCAGCTAAGGAAAGAGCTCTCTTTATTGTAGAGTTATTCACTTTAGTATAAGAGCTAAGAATTGGTATTGAGTCTCTGGTATTCTGTCTCTTAGGTCTACTGCTTGAGTTTGAGCATATCAGTTCTTGCAGAGTTTCTGCAGACAGGTTGTTTTTTATTGTGAAGATAGTAAGTGCAGTTTTATATTTGGCACGTGAGCTGATTGGTCTGTTAGAGGAAGAGCAAGGGTAGGCAAGAAAATTATCCAGATTGTGGCAATATTCAGTTAAGTTACTTACAAGCCAAGCCTAAGCAGATCATACAATGTCCACGCCATCGCTCTCTGTATATTCAGTGCCACTATCTATATCAGGGGTCTCAAACTCCAGTCCTGGAGGGCCGCAAACCAGTCAGGTTTTCAGGGTATCCCTGATGAATATGCATGAGATATATTTGCATGACTGCCCCCCCTCCCGTTGTATGCAAATATATCTCATGCATATTCATTAGGGATACCATGAAAACCTGACTGGTTTGCGGCCCTCCAGGACTGGAGTTTGAGACCCCTGATCTATATGGATGGTGTCACAGAATACACAGATTAAGTTAAATGGAAGGGTGGTATTTAACAAGCCAGTGGACTGAAAATTTACTCCTGTTTGTGCAGCTTGCACTGAAAGATGGGACCGAATTTGGGGAGAGAAGGTGCAAAAGCTGGCTAAGGGTGCCACAACCATTGAGCAGGCTCTGTGAAATGGTCACATTTGTCGTTGTCTTGGTTGGGTAGGAAGTCTTGTATAAAGATGGTTACCCTGCCAAGAGTCTTATATTTTTTTTTCAAACCCTTTCTGCGGACGTCCTACAAGATCTCTTGAGGATCTGCAACATAAACTTTCCAGAACATTTTGCAAAGGAGGCCGCCAAGTATTGCGGCGGGGGATTGGCTGTGCCCAATATGTACTGGTATTATTGGGCAGTACAGCTTAAAAATATTGTTGATTGGTGTGAGGTAGGGACATGGAAATGGTTGCAAATAGAGGAACACTATGTAGAGGGCATCCCATTAAAGTATATTCCTTGGATGGGTATAGAGAGTTGGAAAATTGTGATCCCCTTTATTAAAATGGCTGTTAAGCTGTGGAAACAACTAGTGTGCTGCTGGTGCTTATGGGGCAAAGTGTCCCTACTGCAACCTATTTGATATAACAGCAATTTTGAGCTGGGGATGAAGGACCCAATGTTTTGGGAGTGGGAAAGATGGCGATTGAGCTCATTGATATAGTAATGCCCTGAGGGGGAAGAGCTCCCATTTGAGGATCTTAAAAAGGAGCTTGGAACCACTAATCTGGATTTTTATGGGTACTGGCAGGTGAGGCATTGATTGATGAAAGGGGAGTGGAGGACTGCTCTTGGGACTGGTCTATATGATTTTGAAATTCTGCATTAGTACCCAGCCACCCATAAGAGAGAGATCTTCAAGATCCATCGGTTGCTTGTGGGAGCTGGTGTGGCTAAGGTGACTTTTCAGAAACAGTGGGAACACGATATAGGAAAGGAATTTACTGAGAAGGAATGGGAGAAAAAATTTCAGGTGGTGCAGAAGATCTCAAGTTTCTAGTCAGATAGTGGAAAATGGGTACAAGGTCCTGTAAAGATGATACCTGATTCCAGTGTGATAGTATAAAGTGTATTTGATGGAAAGACTGACGGTGATTCAATTTGATATACTCCCAAAATTTGAGCATATATGGGAAGTGTTTGCTGTTACATACCATTTGATACAGTCTATGCTACTGTCTAAACTCAAGCCTGGGTGGGGGAGGGAGAAGGGAAGGGGTGGGGTAGTTGAGCAGGAATTTTATTTCTCACGGGATGTTTTTTTTGTAGTTGTGGCATTCTATAAAACGTCTAAAAAATAAATAAAAACAAATCATCAGAAACAATTGCCCCAGGTCCTGCTCTACTTTGTAGACAGAATACTTTTATAAAACTTTTTTTACATGCAAAGCTTATTTGGCACACAGAAAAAGTCTTTTATAAAACGGTGTGTGTCCACATAACCTTTAAAAAGTACACACATGGACTCTGTATCCAGGCATTTCTGGAGGCAGAGTGTAGACAGATAGTGTGATATTATGTACATGAATATCTTACAAGTTACATTACACACATTGATTACATACAAATATTTTCCCATTCCCATTCTCCAGGAACAAGCAGGAAGTAGTCCTCACTTATGGGTGATGTCGGCCCTGATGGAGCCCGGGTGGAGCAATTCCCCAGCTTTCAAAGAAAGTCTTTGGAAATGCTGCCACGCATGCATAGTCCTCTTACCGCCCAAGGGTGCCATCTTGCTCAGTCTCCCTTTTTCCGTAGAGCCCTCCGGACGCATGTTCTCATCCCTCAGAAAAAGTTTTTGTTTTTGGCCTACTGGCCTTCTATTTTCCACGTTCACCGGTCCTCTACCCGTCCTACCCCTGCTCTACCTTTTTAGAGCTGTCGGGGATAGGTTTTTTCTTCATTTTTTGTCAACGGGCTTCGCGCCTTTTTCTTTCCTTAACCGCTGGCCGCGTGGGTCTTTGACCTCGTGGGGGTCATTTTTGCCCCCATGACCCCTGGATTCAAAAAATGCTATAGATGGTCTAAGAACATCATGAAAGGTCTTGAAAGACTGGTAAGGGGGACTGTTGCTTCTGGAGAGAGATCTGCAACTGTGAGTATTTACTTCTGGCAATTTTCTAAAAGGAATTCTTTGTATTAAAGCTAATTAATCTGTGATCCACTATTTTTGTTAAATCAGTCAGGGCCTAGTAGCAGCAGTTTAAGTTTACATTTAAAACACAGAGGAGAACTCTCTGGTTACATTTTATACCCAGCAGAGAGCTTGTACTTTAAATTTAATAGTCACTCAGGGCCTAGTAACAGCAAAGTACTTTTAGTTTAAATTTAAAACACAGAAGAGAGCTTTCTGGTTACATTTGGAACCCAGCAGAGAGCTTGTAGTTTACATTTAATAGTCACTCAGGGCCTAGCATCAGCAAAGTTCTTTTAGCTTAAATTTACAACACAGAAAAGAGCTTTCTGGTTAAATTTAGAACCCAGCAGAGAGCTTGTACTTTAAATTTCATAAGAAGTTAGAGCCTAGCAGCAGCTAAGAGCTATAATTTAAATCAAATCAGAATATAGCTTACCTCAGCAGCACAAGACAGGGTACTGTGTAGCAGCCCTCTTTTAATAAGTGTTAATTCCCTCCCACCCTCCCCACACCCACCCACCCCTGGGATAATCGTAGCTTTATAGGTACTTACACATCTTAAAAGACAGGAGGTGCTTTCAGGTGAAGCTCATTACCCAAATCAGTCATACACTAAGGACCTGAGATTAGTTAAGCTTCAGGTGAACAAGGTATATTACACGTATTAGGTTCAGTTTTATTAGTATAAATATCCATAGCAACCCTTAGTAAGTAAAGAACTTAGATCTAAACACAAACTTAAAACTAAGATGCAGACAGCAGTCCAGCAGCGGGATGGGGGCTTTCCAGTCTTTTGCATTGAGTGTCACATGTATGATTTTCTCCCAGTTGGTGAGAGGTCTTACGTGTGCACTAGGTGCAAGGAGCTCTTTGCTCTCAGGGAACGAGTCCGTTCTCTAGAGGCTAAAGTAGCAGACTTGGAAAGCATAAGACAGACAGAGAGGTACATAGACGAGACCTACAGGGATATAGTCCTGAAGTCCCACCTCCAGTCTGGCAGCATCCCTGTTGCCATGGAGGAGAGAGGTCACGTGACAGGAGAGCATCACCCTGGTGTGGCAGGAAGTGATCCTGTAACTAGGACCTGTCCTCCAGGTGATGTAAAACCCTCTCACACCGAGGAAGTTTCTCCAGGGCCATGTGCCCATGAGGGAAGGGTTAGGACAGCCGTTATAGTTGGTGATTCGATCATTAGGCATGTAGATAGCTGGGTGGCTGGTGGACGTGAGGATCGCCTGGTAACATGCCAGCCTGGTGCGAAGGTAGCGGACCTCACGCGCCACCTAGATAAGGTCTTAGATAGTGCTGGGGAGGAGTCTGCTGTCTTGGTACATGTTGGTATCAATGACATAGGAAAATGTGGTAGGGAGGTTCTGGAGGCTAAATTTAGGCTTTTAGGTAGGAAGTTGAAATCCAGAACTTCCAGGGTAGCATTCTCCGAAATGCTTCCTGTTCCACGCGCAGGACCCAAAAGGCAGACAGAGCTCCGGAGTCTCAATGCGTGGATGAGACAATGGTGCAGAGATGAGGGGTTTGGATTTGTTAGGAACTGGGGAACATTCTTGGGAAAGGAGGGGCTCTTCCGAAGGGATGGGCTTCACCTTAACCGGGATGGAACCAGGCTGCTGGCATTAACCTTTAAAAAGGAGATAGAGCAGCTTTTAAACTAGATATTAGGGGAAAGCCGACAGTCGCCCAAGAGCAGATGGTTCGGAAGAATGTATCTTTGAAGGATACTACCAAAAGCAGAGAGGTTTATTTATTTATTTATTTATTTATTTAACTGCATTTATATCCCGCTTTTCACCGGGTCAAAGCGGTGTAACATGTAACATAGGGAGGGGTAATTTCTTTTAGGATGGGGCCATCACCAGGGTCAACAATTAAATGATTATGGGAGGACATGGACATGATTTACTTCTAAAATCTAAGTGTGAGGTCATGGTGGCGTTTCCGTTGAAAGATGTTCACGGAATAGGATTGTCTTTAGCTGTTTCTTAAATGATGTGATGTCGTTGTTGTTCTTGATGTGGTTTGGTAGAGAGTTCCAGAGAGATGGAGCATAAAGTTCGAATGCTCTGTTGCAGGTCCGTTGTGTAGATTTGGTTCTTTTGTGGGGGACAACGATAGAGTTATTGGAGGAATGTCTGGTTGGTCTGTTGTGGGATGGTCGAGGTAGTAATGAGTGTAGTGAGGTGTTCCGTGTTTGGTGGATAGATTTGTGGATGAGTAAGATGGCTTTGTACTTGATTCTTGCTTGCAGTGGAAGGAGGTGAAGGTCTCTTAGGATTGGGGTGATGTGCTCCCGTTTTTTTTGTATTTTGAATAATCCTTGCTGTGGTGTTTAAGGCAGTACGGAGTGGGTTGGTGTGCGAGGCAGGAAGTCCATGATAGATTATGTTGCAGAAATCTAGATGAGGGAGTGTCACAGCTTGCATCACTGTCCTAAAGTCGTGTGGTTTCTAGGAGGGGCCTGAGTCGTTGGATAGTTTTAGCTTTGTGGAATATTATCCCAGCGGTTTTGTTGATTTGTTGTTTGAAGGTGAGAGCTTGATCAATGATGACGCCTAGATATCTTATTTGCGGCTGGATTTGTATTTGTGTGGTTCCCATGTTGAGGTGGGTAGGTGGTTTGAAGTCAGGTTCTTTTGTTACTATTAGGGCTTCGGTTTTCTTTATGTTGATGGATAGATTGTTCTCCTGTAGCCAGTTGGTTACGTCGTTGAAGCAGGCTGATAGCTGTTCGTTTTTTGGGTTGTTGGTTGTAATTGGTGCGTAGAGCATTATGTCGTCCGCGTAGATGTGGAAGTTGATGTTATGGGTGCGTATGATCGAGCATAGTGGACGTAGGTATATGTTAAACAACATGGCTGATAGGGTGGATCCTTGTGGTACTCCTTGAAGTTGTTTGTAGGGGGGCGAGGTTGTGGAGAGGGTGCGAATCCGTTGCTGTCTGTTAGTTAAGTAGGATCTGAACCATTGGAGTACAGTGTCCTTGATTCCGATTGTTTGTAGTCTGTGTATGAGGATTTCGTGTGAGATTGTGTCGAAGGCCGCTGATATGTCTAGGAAGATCAGGATGTACCCTGAATTTTTTCTTGTGTTCCGATGATGAGTGTGTTCATTAGGATGGTCATGAGGGTCTCAACTCCATGTAGTGGTCGGAAACCGTGTTGCTGTGGGTCAAGTATGTCGTTGGTGTCTAGATGATCTTGGAGCTGGTGTTGGACTATCTTTTCTATTATCTTGGTGGCGAGGGGGAGGCTTGCTACTGGTCTGTAGGATGTGGGGTCCTTGGGGTCCAGGTTGTTCTTCTTTATGGTTGGTCGGATGATTGATGTTTTGAGGGCATCTGGCATGTATCCTTGTTTAAAGGATTCATTTACGATGTGGGTTAGTGGGGTACTTAGGTCTTGCTTGGTTTTCTTTATCCATTCAGTAGGGCAGGGGTCCAGTGGGGAGGTAGTGGTGTTCAGGCAGGAGATGGTGGAGGATATTTCTTCCTTTGAGGTGTCATTGAATGTAGTCCAGTTGGCGTTTATGGTGATTCCTGGGTATGTTCTTGTGGCTGTAGCGCAGCGGTAAGGTTGTTGAGGTTGGTGAAATTGCCAAGGTTCCACAAAAGTAGCCCAAATGCCCTCAAGTATGGAGCAGACAGAGCTTAAAGATCCCAAATTACTCATGTCTAACAGACAAATTAATATAGATAAAATACATTCTCTAAAATGCTTGTATGCAAATGCTAGAAGTCTAAAAAATAAGATGGGAGAGTTAGAATATATAGCACTAAATGAAAGGTTAGATATGATTGGAATATCACAGACATGGTGGAAGGACAACAACCAGTGGGACACTGTGATACCTGGGTACAAACTATATTGTAATGATAGAGCTGATCAAATTGGTGGAGGGGTTGCTCTCTATGTTAGAGAGGGCATTGAGTCAGAAAGGATTAAAGTTTTGCAGGAAACAAAATCTGCTGTAGAATCTATATGGATTGAAATTCCATGTAAAAGGGGGAAGGCAATGGCAGTGGGGGTGTACTATCGAGCGCCTGGCCAGAATGACCAAATGGATGATGAAATGCTCAAAGAAATCAAGGAAGCTAACAAAAGTTACAGCACAGTAATAATAATGGGTGATTTCAACTACCCCGGTATCGACTGGGTCAGTGTCACGTCAGGACATGCTAGGGAGATAAAGTTCCTAGATTAAATAAATGACTGCTTCTTGGAGCAGCTGGTTCATGAACCGACCAGAGGGGAAGCCATATTAGACCTAATCCTTAGTGGAACACCAGATCTAGTGCAAGAGATAAGGTTGTTGGGGCCACTTGGCAATAGTGATCATAGCATGATCGCCTTTGATTTAATTAGTGGAGGAGGGATAGTAAGAAAATCCACAGTACAACCTTTTAACTTTCGAAAGGGAGACTATGATAAAATGAGGAAAACAGTCAAGAAAAAACTAAAAGGAGCAGTTGCAAAGGTTAAAGATGTACATCAGGCTTGGCTGTTGTTGAAAAATACTATCTTGGAAGCCCAGACCAGCTGTATTCCACGCTTTAAGAAAAGTGGAAAGAAGTCCAAAAAACTGCCAGCATGGTTTAAAGTTGAGGTCAGAGAGGCTGTTGTTGCCAAAAAAGCATCTTTCAGGAAATGGAAAAAATGAGCCAAACGACGAAACCTGGAAACAGCACAAGCACTGGCAAGTCAAATGCAAGGCATTGATAAGGCAGGCAAAGGGAGAATTTGAGAAGAAGCTTGCTGCAGAAGCAAAAATGCGAAGTAAAGACCTTTTCAAGTACATTCGTAGCAAAAAACCTGTGAGAGAGTCAGTTGGTCCATTAGATGATAAAGGGGTTAAAGGAGCACTAAGAGGCGACAAGGCGATAGCGGAGAGACTGAACAAATTATTTGCTTCAGTCTTTACTGAGGAAGATGTAGGGATGTTACCCATGACTGAAGTGGTATTTAAAGGTGCAGAAGAATTGAAGGAAATATCGATACATCGAGAAGATGTATTACAACTTAGCAAGGGTGTATGTAACCCGAAGGGTTAAAAGTAATTTTGTTAAAAAGTTATGTTGATCACTCCCCTGCGATGTGCTGGGAATCTTTTCATAGGTTGAAGTTATTACACAGAGAGAGCTTCCTGATTGGCTGTGAGAGTTGCAGCAGGCCCAGAGGGAAGCTGAGGCCTAAATTTGAGCTCTGCCGGAGAGAGTTCCAGGAGGTTTAGTGGTGAGTTACCTGAAAGAGATGTGAACCCCAGTGAGATTTGGAGGTCCTGTGGACTCAGGTAAAGGGTCTAGTTTATGTAAAGGGGACAAGGGAAAACCAATTTTGGGATTAGAATTAAGAAATTTTAATGTTTAAGGGTTTAATTTTACAGGGTTGGATGTTGAAGGGGTTAAAATCATTAGAAAGACATAAATTTGGGCTCAAATAAAATCGAGGGTTTTTTAAAAAAATAAGCAAGTAGGTTTTAAGTTTTTAAAAGTTCATTTTGCACTGAATTTTGGGGTAAATGAACTTTGAGTCTTGGGGGGCTATCAGAATTGACTACTGAGCTACATTCGATGTAGAGGGTACCTGAAAGAATAATTTAATTTTTGGAATAGATTGGGATAAGTTTGAAAATATGCTTTGCTTAACATTGGAGAGAAATCTGCAGCAGACTTGTACATGGCACAATTTAAATTTTAAAACCAGTGTGAAAGCTGCTGGGATCCTGGTTAAGGAGATGCTAATGTTATTGTGTTAATAAGAAGTATTGTGATAGTTTAGGGTAAAGAAAGGAAATCTACATAGAAAGTAATATAAAAAAGTAGTTTTAAAATGGAGATTAAATGAACATTCTAATAGTAAACAACCTTTAGAATTTCAAGAACACAGCGTATGATAGGTTAGTGTCAGTCACATGGACTGAGTGGAATTTCTGTCTCCTAGGAAACTATAAGTTTTTCTGTTAAAGAAAGAGAGAGAGCTCTAACCCTGGAGGAAGGTGTTTTTTTGCTTGTTGTCCAGAGGAAGTTAGGAAAAACAGCCAGAGAGCAGAGCTGAGACAAGCAGAGATAAGTGAAATAATTTGGTAGTGACTCAATCATTATCCCATGAAAAGAATTGAAAGTCAGGTTATAGGTGTAAGCTTGTTTTGTTTGTGTGCAGATATATTGAGTCTGGCTAGTTGTTTAAAGGAAAGTTTGCTCTGCAGCTTCTTTGAAAATACATTTGCAGATGGATAAGAGAAAACTTATTATGGCCAGAGGAGTGTTTATCTAAGAATTAAGATAGTTCTTTAACTGGTTCTGCCTTAGTTAAACAGCAGTGCAGGAAGAGAATTCCGTTGTTCTGTTCCAAGTGCTACTGCTTCCATTGAAAAGATGCATTATTAATTGCAGCTTATAAAGTGTTGATAACTCATTGTATGCAAAGTCACAGAGTTTGTAAAAGAAGAATACTCAGGATGTGGCTGAGAGATGCATAATATTACTGCAACACTGCCTTTTTGAAAGAGAGAGTTTATTCTGTCCCTGATTTTGGTCTGAAACAAGGTTCCTATAGGACAGGCTCCCTATAGGACAGGCTCCCTCCACGGGACAGGCTCCCGCACCAAGACGCCCTCCACAGATCTGGCTCTCCCTCCAGGGGACAGGCTCCCGCACCAAGACGCCCTACACAGATCCGGCTCGCCCTCCACGGGACAGGCTCCCGCACCAAGACGCCCTACACAGATCCGACTCGCCCTCCACGGGACAGGCTCCCTCCACGGGACAGGCTCCTGCACCAAGACGCCCTCCACAGATCCGGCTCTCCCTCCACGGGACAGGCTCCCTCCACGGGACAGGCTATCGCACAATAGACAGCTCTCACCAAACAGCCAACAGACAAAGACTTAAGAAAACAGGCATCAACTCAACAGAACATCACAAAAAAACAACATGCACGCCACATACTTCCTCCCACTCTACCTACTCGTCACACAACTCCTCCCACCAACCACACACCTCCACTACCCACAAGCAAACACAACATGGCACCCACCAACTGTATTGCCATATTTAGAACCACAGCACACATACAAAGAGACACTCAGAACCTCCCAGTCAAAGCGACCATACAGACACAAATCAAACTCCCACACCGGCACAAAGGAAGCACATGTAACAGCAACCTCCTCAAAGACAACAATGATTGAGCTCATAAATGCCAGATCCGTCTGCAACAAGATACACACTCTTGTAGACCACATTGAAGAGCGACAGCCCGACATAATATGCATCACAGAGACATGGCTCAACCCGACTGACAACGTACTACTCAACCAACTAGTACCGGACAACTACTCAGCATACAACTGCCCACGCACCCACAAGCGTGGAGGAGGAGTCCTGATAATAGCGAAAACAAAACTAAAGTTCAAGACACAGAGCCTCACCGATACACAGCAATGTAACACAATTAGCATCAAGAACAAGAACATTGCAATCTGCCTAACCTACAGAGCACCCAGAGCTCCACCCGACGAACTAGCCTTCACACTCGAAGAAGCCTGTGCCATAACAACAAACAACAAACCAGCGCTGCTGATTGGAGACTTCAACCTAAAGTCCACCAATGTCAAAGACGCAGAGGCCTTCCTTCAAGCAATGTCCTCACTTCAATTCACACAGATAATCAATGCACCAACACACAGACATGGATCATCCCCAGACCTCATATTCGCATCCAATTACCTAACATCAAGAGACCTGATTTCTCCACCCACCATTACCCCAGTGCCATGGTCTGACCACTACTTAATCGAGACAAGGCTGCGGTCACAAGAGGACCAGACAAACGATAGAGCAAACATCTCACACACACAAAGACGATTCAAGTGTTTCGACATGGACGAATTCATACAGGACACAATACAACACCTGAACATTACTACAGACGACCTGGAGGAACAAGTTTCCAGCTGGAACAGCATTTTAGCCAACGCCGCCAAACCATCTGATGGCGGGACCGAGAAACAACACCACAACAAGAGACAAAACAAACCATGGTACTCAGCAAAAATACGACAGGAAAAGAGGGAACTCAGGAAGATTGAACGGAGATGGAGAAAAAACAAAGCAACTGCCGACCAGCATCTTTATCTAATGAAGCAAAAACAATACAATGAACACATCAACCAATCAAAGAGGGAATTCCACACAAACATGATAAATACTTCCATCAACAAACCCAGAGAGCTTTTCGAAATAGTAAAAATCCTCACAAAAGAGCAAACAGAAGGGGAAGTACAAGTTGATCCACAGGAATTCGCCGACCACATCAAAAAGACAAATTTCACTCCACAGAATGAACAACGCCTAGTAGGACCACCGGGACGGACGTACACCCCAAAACCTGGGGCACATTCTCCTCACCCTCAACAGAACAGATATCCCACATCATCTCTACAATCAACACAAGCACTGCTCCTACAGACCCATGCCCAGTGTCATGGGTCAAAGCCACCAAATCAAGCCTCATCCCCACCATACATAAAATGGTACACATCTCACTCACTCAAGGACTCATGCCAAAGCAACTAAAACTTGCCTCAGTAAGACCAATCACAAAGAAAACAACGCTCGACAAAAAGATCCAGCAGCATACCGACCAATCTCCAGCATACCCTTCCTCGCAAAAATCATCGAAAAAACGGTTCAACTACAACTTCAGGATCACATCGACAAACACGAAACACTCGACGACAACCAACACGGATTTCGTCCCAACCATGGTGTCGAAACGCTACTGATCTACCTCTTCGACAGCATCCTAAGAATAATTGACAACACCAGGAATGGAATCATAATGATCTTCATCGACATCTCCTCAGCCTTCGACACAGTGGACCACAACACGCTCCTGGAAAGACTAAAGAACACTGGTATACATGGTATCACACTGAAATGGTTCCACTCGTACCTAACCGAAAGACAGCTACAGGTCAAGGTGGGACACATCACCTCCCGACCCATAAAAGTCTGTCAAGGAGTACCTCAAGGATCTGCGCTCTCAGCACTCCTATTTAACATCTACATCCAACCAATATGCAACATCATGAAAGAGAACAACATTCAATACACAATCTATGCGGACGACATCATGATATACACCCCGATATCAATCGACAACCCAGACTTCTCTAAGATAACAGACTGCCTGACCCAAATGACCAGTTGGTGTCAAAACAACAACCTCGCAATAAACTACAACAAGACTGAAGCTTTAATCATCACTCGGAACCAAAGCTTCATACACCCACCAAATATAAAGATACAAAACACTACCATACCAATAAGGTCAGAAGTGAGATAACTCGGGGTTACTCTGGACAACAAACTCAATCTCAAGCCACACAGACAAAACAATCCAAAAAGCCTACTACAAAATGCGAATCATCAGGAGACTGAAACCACTCCTCGCCCCAGAACACTTCCGTACAATCTGTCAAGCACTGATAATCCCACTACTGGACTTCTGCAATCCGATATACCTTGGACTACCGAAACAAGCCATCAAACCACTCCAGCTGGCACAAAACACCGCAGCACGAATCATATCCGGAACTGCAAGACAGGAGCACATCACACCTACCTTAAAGGACTTACACTGGCTTCCAATCGGTGCACGCATCAGATACAAAACTATCATAAACCTATTCAAGATAAAACAGCACACATCAGCCAACAGCCTGCACACCCTCATACAACCAGACACCAGCACACGTCCTAGAAGAAAACAAACACACAACCGAGTCAGCACCCCAAGTGAATACAAACACACACGCAAGGACACAACAGACAGAGCACTCTCCATGGCTGCTCCAACAATATGGAACAAACTACCGGACGATTTGAGGGCAACTACAGACCTCAAAGACTTTAGAAAACAGCTGAAAACCATGCTGTTCATAGAACACTATGGACACATCACATAACCTAAGTGACTGTATAACAGCACATGTTACCGCCTAACACTGTATGTATATAAAATGTTTTTAGCACCACTGTATATAGCCCACATTGTACATAGCTCAAACAAATCTAGCACACAATTCAACACGCACTCAACTAAATTTTCACCCTCACTGCATGTATAACACACTCACACTACCAGATTGTTTGCTGTGATACCACCTTGATTATTATGATAAGGCGGTTTAGAAATACTGTTAAATAAATAAAATAAATAAAATTGAAAGTGTGATAACAGCACTGAAAAAGTCTCATAAAAGGAAGTATTGAATTAAAAATGTGTGCGCAAGTGTAAACAAGTGGCACTGTCATTGTTCCAGTGCACAGGCTGAACTGAAGTGTAATAATTCCTCAGGGATAAGTATGTTTCTGAGTCCGACTTGGAAAAATTAATTATAGAAATAGAGAATATATGAGAAGTAACAGAAAGAATACAGTTCTGTATTGTACCAGTTGTTTTGGACAACCTAAAGAAATGAGCTCCTACAGAGTGTAATAAATGCAAAAGAGAAAGACTGAAAAGAAATTTAGCAGGGATTTTAAATTATCTTTTTATTTCTACCCGTAGATTGAACCCCGTAAATACATACTTAAAGTTTCCCAGATAGGTTGCATCCTTGAATATACTCAGGGAGAGTTAGGGTTTTTTCTCCTTTTGATTTTGTAAAGTTAGGTGAGGAAGAAGAAAACCGGACCAACACTTCAAGGGCCCCAACTCCTACTACCAAAGAAGAAAGACAGCACTGATTACAAGGATTCCAACTCCTACCATCTCTGAAGAGGATCAGCTAAGTATAGACTGCCACAGTGAACTATGGTCTAGAATGTAGAATAAACTTGAGGGAAATTATGCTGTGAATATCTTTAATGTTGAATTGAATAAAATGTAATTTCTCTTCACTTGGAAAAGTCTGTTTGAGTAAATTAAGTTAAAACAAAGTGTATGCTAAAGTAGCACGCTGTAGGAATCATCAAACCCTAAAAAATAATCTATTATTTTTTATGCGCCCTGCTGTGAAGTTAGGGGGGGATGTGTGGTCTGGCTCTTGGGGAATAACAACTGGCCCGTCACTGTGATCAGTAGCCTACCCCAGTCGGCTATTGCGCACAGAGCCTTGGCCAACGCGGAACCCCGAGGGGGTTACAGGAGGCGTGTTTTGGTGTCACGGACAGGATTTTCCGTTTTTTTTTTGGGGGGGGGGTTATTCCAAGATTTCTGTTGTGAGTAGCTACAGCAGACACGGTATTGTTGTTTCTAAGTGACACCCCTGTCGGCTGGAGGAGATTGAGTGCATTAGTATCATGGAAGACTGGGCTGCGGAGCTGAGAGATGAATGGCGAGCATACAAAACCAGGATGGAACTGCAGGAGGAAGAATTGAGGAGGAGAGAAGAAGCTGTAGTGAGAATGCAGGAGGAACAACGGAGAGAACGGCAGGTTTTAGAAAGATTCATAGAAGGCCCTAGGATGCCGACAGCCATGTATATTCCCAGGGATAAAAAGATACCTGATTTCGCAGGTATGCCAAAGAAACATGGAGATTATACGGTGGAAGAATGGATAGAAAGGACAAAAGCAGCACTAAAAGTTCTCAGAATACCTCCGGAAGATCAACTAGAAATTGTTAAAGACCATTTAATTGGACAAGCCAGAGACACAGCTCGTTTTGTTCCACCGGATACACAAAATACGGTAGAAGACTTGTTTGATGTACTAAAAATCGTTTATGGTGATAAAGTTCCTGTGAGCATACGAATCAAAGAATTTTATGACAGAAGGCAAGAACTGGGGGAAGATATGCGTACTTATGCATATACGCTACAAGAAAAGTTAGTTAGGATTGAAGCTATTGATCCTGATTGTTTTAGGTATCCTCAGAAGATACTAAAAGAAAGATTTGTATTAGGAATAAGAGAAGAAAGTTTGCGAAGAGAAATGAAGAAAAGATTGGAGAGAGTTCCAGAAATAACTTTTGCATCCTTATTGCAAGAAGCGGTTAAGTGGTCTGAGGAAGATGTGTCATGTGATTGGAAAGAGGGAAACGTGAAAATTCTGTCGAGAGGTCGCAATGAAGCTACAGTAAGAGGAACTACTGTTGAAACAAAATATGAAATGGAGATTAATGAATTGAAACACATGATGACTGAGTTACTTCAAGAAAAAAGACAGCGACAGGAACCAAGTTACTACTCACGATGTCCGTGGAATGGTAACAATCCGTCGTATGGATCCGATTATGAGAGAACTGCATACAGGGCAGTGGGTCAAAGAAGGCCAGAATATGTTGAAAGATACCCAAGAGAACAAAGGGCACCGCTAAGAAACGAGAGAGGAGACCTAGTGTGTTACCGATGCTTGGAAGCGGGACATGTGGCAAGACAATGTAGGAGTGAGTGAGTATGGGCTCCGGAAGTGACTCAGACTGATGTTCCTGGTGGTTCGTCTGATACTGCACTAGACACATCAAGAATAAAAGTTAACACTAGAATAAATACGAGTAGTACAGTTCCAGTTAATCCGGATAATTATCAACGAAAACAGGTTATGCCTCCAGTTCAGACTCCAATGAGAGCAGAGACAACTCTTACCAAGTTACCCTCCCCATCTACTATTCGAGTACTGCGAGTAAGTTCACACGGAAATGAGGATGAAAAACAGAAAATATTTGGAAAAAGTCCGATAATAGAAGTTATAATGGCTGGAGTACCAGTAAGGTGTTGTATAGACACTGGGTCAGAAGTAACGACCTTAGCAGAAAGCTACTTCCAACAACATCTGAAGGAATGTAACCAAATGCAAGAAGCAAGACTAATAAAGTTATCCGCTGTGAATGGTGTAAGCATTCCTATTGTGGGATGTGTGGAGGTGAATATAACGTGTCTTGGACAAGAAGTAAAGCATTGTGGCGTACTCATAGTAAAAGATGATATGGCCTACAGAAAAGTTAACATGACACCCGGGATTTTGGGCATGAACGTATTGCAAGAACTAAATTGGGATGCAGTTGCCAATAGCTGGCTTAAGGGAGGAGAGATTTACAAAATATGGAGACAAGTTCAGAATAACAAAAACGAAAAAATTGGATATGTCAAGTTGATTGGAAGAAAAAGGGTGACACTTCCTCCACTGTCTGAGACCATGTTACTAGGAAGCTGTACTAAGTTGAGAGAATATGCAGTAACGCCAGTGGTAGTGTCTAGCACAGAAACAGCCATTTTACCTACTGATTTATGTGTAGCCAATACATTGGTTAAACCAAACGAAGACAAGATAATAGTACGTGTGTTAAATGCTGGTCAAAAACCTATTAGCTTGCCTCCAAGAATTCGAGTGGCTGAAATATATAAACCCAAGGAAATTTTAGCTTCCTCTGATTTACAATGCCAATTAGATGGAGATACCATGGTGGTGAGAAAAAGTGCAGTGAGCATGGATGCTGATACAGATGTGGATAAATTCATTCAAGGTCTAGCTATTAAGGTGAATTGGGAAGAGCTGACAGCAAAACAAAGCGAACAATTGAAGTGTTTACTTTGGAAACATCGTCAAGTGTTTTCTGTGAATGAAAATGACATCGGGTACACGGACAAGATTCATCATACAGTGAATACAGGAATACATCCACCTATCAAGCAGGCATATCGACGAGTATCACCGCATATATACGAAGAATTTAAACGACATGTTCAAGACCTGATGACTCAAGGTATTCTGGAGTCAAGTAAGAGCCCATGGGCGTCACCAGCTGTTATCATTAGGAAAAAAAGATGGATCCATACGATTTTGTGTTGATTATAGAAAGCTGAACAGCGTTACTTTTAAAGATGCATATCCCTTACCCAGGATAGAGGAATCTCTGGATGTGTTGAGTCATGCTACATTGTTTACATCTTTGGATCTGACATCAGGTTATTTTCAAGTAGCTATGTCTGAAGAGGATAAGGAAAAAACTGCAGTTACGACACCATTCGGACTTTTTCAATGGACCAGAATGCCTTTTGGACTAACAAATGCACCAGCTACATTCCAACGACTAATGGAAAATATAATGAATGACTATGTTTTTAAAATCTTGCTACTATATCTTGATGATATTCTGGTGTTCTCCAAAGATTTTGTTACTCATCTGGAACACTTAGATAGGGTGTTCACGAGAATAAGTGAGAGTGGATTAAAATTGAAGCCAAATAAGTGTACTATGCTAAGCAAGCAAGTCAAATATTTGGGTCACATCGTCTCTGCGGAGGGAGTGACAGTAGATCCAGAGAAAACCCAAGTAGTGGAGAATTGGAAGGTTCCTACCATTGTGAAAGAAGTTCGACAATTCTTGGGTCTAGCGAGTTATTATCGCAGATTTGTTCCATCATTTGCTAAGATCGCTGCGCCACTTCACAGGTTGACTGGTAAAAATAAGTTGCGACACAAGAAAGCGGCGATACCTTGGAGTTCGGAATGCCAGCAGGCTTTTGATAAGCTTAAGGAAAACCTAATTTCGTCACCAGTACTGGCATATCCAGATTTTGAATCGCCTTTCATCTTAACAGATGCGAGTCACCAAGGTCTAGGAGCAGTATTGAGCCAGATTCAAGAAGGACAAGAACGGGTGATTGCTTATGCTAGTAGAGGGTTAAAAAAATCTGAAAGAAATGACCAGCATTATAGTATTTTTAAGTTAGAATTGCTAGCACTAAAATGGGCTGCCACTGAAAAATTTAGGGACTATTTGATGTATAAAATTGTTTTAGTAAAAACGGATCATAATCCATTAAAGTATTTAGAAACAGCACGAATACATGCAACCGAGCAAAGATGGTTGGCTCAGCTTGCAGAATTGGAGTTTGAGGTCCAATATAAACCCGGACGAACTAACTCAGTAGCAGATGCCCTATCAAGATATTCACCTACCAAGGAAACAGTAGTGGAAGAAGAAATAAAATCTGATGATTCCATAATCAAGATTAAAGAAGTGCGGGAGAGGCTGTGGCCTAATGCAGAAAATGTGACAGAACCTCGTGAAGTAATGTGTGCTAGACAAATTTTAAGTTGCTCCATATTAGAGTTACAACAGAGTCAGAGTGAAGATTCGGACTTACAACAGGTCCTGTACCATCTTAAAAAGAAAGACCCTGTTAATATCCGCAGCTGGACCTGTAATCAAAAGAAGCTATGGAAAGAGCGAGGCCGATTACATTATGAAAGAAGTTTGTGGTATCGAAAAATGATTGATCCCCGAGATAATATGGAAATCATACAATTCATAACTCCGGAAAAGTTACGCAAAGAAACCTTCCAAGCGAAACATGATAATGCTGGGCATCCAAATGAAGAGATTACGCTAAAAAATATACGAAAAGATTATTATTGGGCAAACATGAACCGAGATATAAAGATGTGGATTAGACAGTGTTCACGGTATATTTTTGCCAAAGATTTGTTTCCTAAGGAAAGAGCTAAATATAAAAATTTTCAAGCAAGTTACCCGCTGGAAATTTTGGCTATGGACTATATAACTTTAGAAGCTAGTACCAATGGGATGGAACATGTGTTGGTGTTAACAGATATGTTTACTCGATATGCAGTGGCTGTGCCTATGAGGAATCAAACGGCTCAGACAACGGCTAAAGCGATAGTGCATCACTGGGTGAATTATTATGGGTGTCCAGCGCAGATACACTCGGATCAAGGTAGAAACTTTGAGTCTGCTACTATCCGTGAACTTTGTAACGTTTATAATATGAGGAAAAGTCATACCACTCCTTATCACCCACAAGGTAACGCACAATGCGAGAGATTTAATCGCACCTTGTTGAACATGCTAAGAACCCTAACAGATGAAAAAAAGAAAAGATGGGCTGAATATGTACCGGAATTGGTATTGGCCTACAACAGCAGCGTACATAGCTCTACAGGATATTCACCATTTTATTTGTTGTTTGGTAGAGATTCCAGACTGCCGTACGACCTACAGACAAAGACTTCGGAAAACAGAGCGGAAAAACTTGACGATTGGGTTGAACAACATCATCAGAGACTCCGGAAAACCTTCCTTATGGCACAGCAAGAATCTGCACGAAGGGCAGCAGTTAAGAAGCGACGCTTTGACCGTTGTTCGAGAGGTGCACTCATCTCTGAAGGGGATAGGGTGTTACTTAGAAACAACAGGAGTAGAGGAAAGCGCAAACTCAAAGACAAGTGGGAAATTTCACCTTATGAAGTGTTACATGTGTTTGAACCAGGGGGAAGCACATACCGAATAAAAGATAGACTTGGAAATTGTAAAGTAGTGCATCGAAATAATATCAGGCTATTACCAAATCCCTTATGGAGTACCTGTACAATTCCAAAGATATCTGAAGCAAATGTAGAAGCAGATGATGCTGCAGAACAGTATTATGTAACGCCAGGGTCCATAGAAACTGTTTGGTTCTTGGAAACTAGGCCTGAAGGTAATGTTGAATTAGACCAAATAGGAGAAAATATAAATGAATGCATGGAACCGGAGGTAGAGGTAATTGAGGAGAATGAGATGCCGTGCTTAAAACGTTCTGAAAGAACTAATAGAGGACAAAAGCCTGCCTACCTGAAAGAGTTTGTGATGTATTAGATTTTTTTTTTTGAGAACCCACAAGGAATAGGTGTTGCAAATGTCGAGTCGACATTTAAACTTAGCAAGGGTGTATGTAACCCGAAGGGTTAAAAGTAATTTTGTTAAAAAGTTATGTTGATCACTCCCCTGGGATGTGCTGGGAATCTTTTCATAGGTTGAAGTTGTTATTACACAAAGAGAGCTTCCTGATTGGCTGTGAGAGTTGCAGCAGACCCAGAGGGAAGCTGAGGCCTAAATTTGAGCTCTGCCGGAGAGAGTTCCAGGAGGTTTAGTGGTGAGTTACCTGAAAGAGATGTGAACCCCAGTGAGATTTGGAGGTCCTGTGGACTCAGGTAAAGGGTCTAGTTTATGTAAAGGGGACAAGGGAAAACCAATTTTGGGATTAGAATTAAGAAATTTTAATGTTTAAGGGTTTAATTTTACAGGGTTGGATGTTGAAGGGGTTAAAATCATTAGAAAGACATAAATTTGGGATCAAATAAAATCGAGGGTTTTTTAAAAAAATAAGCAAGTAGGTTTTAAGTTTTTAAAAGTTCATTTTGCACAGAATTTTGGGGTAAATGAACTTTGAGTCTTGGGGGGCTATCAGAATTGACTACTGAGCTACATTCGATGTAGAGGGTACCTGAAAGAATAATTTAATTTTTGGAATAGATTGGGATAAGTTTGAAAATATGCTTTGTTTAACATTGGAGAGAAATCTGCAGCACACTTGTACATGGCACAATTTAAATTTTAAAACCACTGTGTGAAAGCTGCTGGGATCCTGGTTAAGGAGGTGCTAATGTTATTGTGTTAATAAGAAGTATTGTGATAGTTTAGGGCAGGGGTCGGCAACCCGCGGCTCCAGAGCCGCATGCGGCTCTTTTTCACCTATGCCGCGGCTCCGGAGCACACTGCCCGCCCGGTGACAGGCAATAGCTTATTGGTTGAGACCTCGCGTCAATTAAAGAGACGGGAAGTGAACTGTTCGAGTTGAGGGAGTCACGGTGAAACTCTCGCGATATTTCTTGCGTGTCTACAAATATTACCCGGCATGCAGCGTTCTTTCTTTCTAGTAGAAAAGACGGGCCTACTGCTGATAGAAAACCAGTGAAGGAGGGTGCCAGTCAAGCAAGTGATTTGACTGACTAAGTTGTGGGATTGATCACATGGATTGCAGGTAGAGTAGCCCTTGTGGCAGATTTGCCAGAAGGCTTCATGTCATCATAGATGCGTTGATCATGGCTTTCTTGCTCTATTGCATGTGGAGTTTTCATGTTTCAGTTTGTCCATGGAAAGCAAGGCTACAGGTCCATAGATGTAAAACAAGTAGTGGATCAGTCTGTCAGCGTTTATTGGGTCAGGTGCACTGTTCCCTCGAGTCTAAGCTGTGCGCCTACAGAAAATTAGAGGGAACATTGGTCAGGTGGTAATCCTATAGTTATTTTTTGTATGTTTATAGCTATTATTTCTTAGATGTTATGTAACCCACTGAGTTGAGGAGTAGCCTAGTGGTTAGAGCAGCAGCTTGGTAACTGAGACTAGGGTTTGATTCCCACTAGCACACCTTGAGCAAGTCATTTTACCCTCTGTGGCCTTGGAAGAAAGGCCTAGCAATCTACTTCTGCTCATACCTTGGTAAAAAAATCCAGGGGCTGCTGGGTCTCCAGGAGTCAGTATCAGTGCCACACCGTGAGTGGTGCAGCTGCGCAGGGTGCAAAAAAATAGGGGTACATTTGGGGATGCTGGCTTTGGCTTCTCTCCACACTGCCTGCCCTTGCCTCACAGCTGCTTTTAGGATTCTCTTGCTGGTGGCGGGACCTCCAATTAAAAAAAAAAATCACACGGGTCTCTCAGACTCCACACTTGCATGATCCCTCTCCTTTAACATATGCTTGCATCAGAGGAAGGAGGGACCAGACCAGCCACTCAAATGTGGGTCTTTGCAACTCTGCGTTTGAATGACTGGTTTGGTCCCCTGTCCTCTGTTACAAGCATATGTCAGAGGAGGGAGGGATCAGGCCAACATGCAAGCACGGAGTCAGCGAGACTTGCTTGTTTTTTTTTTCCAAAATGGAGGTCGTGCTGCGGTCGCCATGGTAACCATAAAAATGGTGGGGTAAGGACAGGCCAGGTGGGGAGCTGGCTGGAGACCTGGAGGTAAGATGGGGAGATGCTAGGCATGGAGCAAAGGGAAAACTGGGGAGGTGGGCATAGCAAATTTTGGTATGGGGCCCTGTGATTTCTACTTACGTCGCTGTTTTCGACCCCCTGGTAGGCCAGCCATGGATAAAGGCAAGAAGAGAAAAATTTCTGAAGAAAACAGAGTGTTTAATGATACATGGACAGAATCATTTGCATTCTCTACTAACGAGACTGGTTTACCAGTATGCTCAATATGTGGTGAGAAATTAGCAAATCACAAAAAGTCCAATATTGCAAGACATTTCCAGAATAAACACACAGCCTTTGCTGAAAAATATCCAGATGGAGATGAGAGACGAAAAGCCGTTGCAGAACTTATGAGGAAGGTTAATATGAGTAAAAATAATTTCAAGAAGTGGGTGAAGTCTGCAAATTCCACAACATATGCTAGTTTTGTAGCCGCTCAGGAAATACTCAAGCACGGGAAGCCCTTCACAGATGGAGAGTATATAAAAGAAACATTCATTAAGATTTCGGAACATCTATACATGGACGTCAAAAACAAGAATGAAATTGTGCAGAAAATCAAAGACATGCCACTCTCTGCGAAGACTGTCAAAGACAGAACCCTAAAAATGACAGAAAACATTAGCAAACAGCAAATTCAAGACATTAATTCAGCTGTGGCGTACTCCATCGCCTGTGATGAGTCCAAAGATAAAGGTGATATTGAACAAATAGCGCTGTTCTGCCGATATGTGAACTCTTTTGGGCCACAGGAAGAACTGATTGAGCTGATACCACTAAAAGACCAAACAAGGGGTGAGGATATCTGTAAGGCTGTCCTGGACTTTTTAACTGCTAAAAAAATAAACACCAAACACCTGGTCTCAGTGGCTACTGATGGGGCACCGAGCATGAGAGGAGCACAGAAGGGCTTTGTGGCTCTACTGCAAAAGGTGCTTGGTAGAACGCTGCTGTCATTTCATTGCATCCTGCACCAAGAGGCATTGTGTGCTCAAACATTTCCGCCGGAATACACAAAAGTGATGGATGTGGTCATTCAGATTGTTAATAAGATAATGGCAAAGGGTTTAAACCACCGCCAGTTCCGTTTGTTATTGGATGAGGTGGAAAGCATATATTCTGACCTCCTGCTCCACAACAAGGTCCGGTGGCTGTCCAGAGGCGAGGTGCTAAAACGCTTTGTCACATGTTTGGAAGAAGTAAAAACCTTCCTGGCCAGCAAAGAGCTCACCTTTGCTGAGCTGGAACAGCCAGAGTGGCTGGAAAAATTACATTTTATGGTAGACATGACAGCACATCTAAACACGCTAAATACAACCCTTCAGGGGAAAGGAGGCACAGCCCTGCACATGCTGGAGGAGGTTTTGGCATTCGAGCGCAAGTTGACAGTGTTTGTCAAAGATTTACAGAGAGGTACACTGTCTCACTTTCCCTCTTTGAGAGAGTTCAAACAAAGTCATGATATGATCAATTTGGAATATTTCAAGTCTGCAATCACCGCAATGCAAAGTTCGTTTGGGAAACGATTCTGTGAGTTCAGAGAGGAAAAAACCACATTATCCTTCCCTGTCATTCCCCTGGCGATCGATTCATCCCTATTGAATATGACTGCATTTGCAGGTGTAAGTCAACCTGATCTTGAGATGGAATTGGCCGATATAGCCGACAAAGATATATGGATGTCCAAGTTCAAATGCTTGACCGCTACTCTTGAGGATGTTGCCCGGTCAGAAGGCCATTCTGGCTCAGAATCATAAATGGAGTGATATTGAAAACCTTCCCAAACAGGACAAACTTGTATTCGAAACATTGAATGCCATCCCCAACACTTATATAAACATGAAAAAGTATGCATTTGGAGTGCTGTCGATCTTCGGCTCCACATATGTATGTGAGCAGGTCTTCTCCAACATAAACTATATTAAAAACAAACATTGATCACGCCTCAAAGATGACAGCTTGCAAGCCTGTGTGAAAATGAAGGTGACGTCTTACAGCCCTGATGTGCAGACACTGTGCACTGAGGTTCAGGAGCAAAAATCCCATTAACCAGGTAAATTAAATATTTTAATTAGCTATTAATGTGCAAACATATATTTTACATTGTTAAGTGAAAAAGTCCTTTTTGTCTTCAGATTGACAGCTGACTGCACGATCCTGTATATAGCATTAAGGTAAGAAACAATATATGCAGTGTTAGATTTGTTTTAAATGTCGCAATGGTTTTGCAGCTCCCAGGTTTTTTTTCCCTTTGGAAACGGGTCCAAGTGGCTCTTTATGTCTTAAAGGTTGCAGACCCCTGGTTTAGGGTAAAAAAAGGAAATCTACATAGAAAGTAATATAAAAAAGTAGTTTTAAAATGGAGATTAAATGAACATTCTAATAGTAAACAACCTTTAGAATTTCAAGAACACAGCGTATGATAGGTTAGTGTCAGTCACATGGACTGAGTGGAATTTCTGTCTCCTAGGAAACTATAAGTTTTTCTGTTAAAGAAAGAGAGAGAGCTCTAACCCTGGAGGAAGGTGTTTTTTTGCTTGTTGTCCAGAGGAAGTTAGGAAAAACAGCTAGACAGCAGAGCTGAGACAAGCAGAGATAAGTGAAATAATTTGGTAGTGACTCAATCATTATCCCATGAAAAGAATTGAAAGTCAGGTTATAGGTGTAAGCTAGTTTTGTTTGTGTGCAGATGTATTGAGTCTGTGATAAGGAAGCTTATCATAGCTCAGGTAGGAGCTATAGAAAAGATGATGTGACTCTGAACAAGCAACCTGTCAGTTTTGGTAGAAGTAAGAAAACAGAGTTTTCACATAAAAGACTACCAGTCCCAGAATGCACCGGGTTTCCAGCAGCCATGAGAGGGGCTGAAGTGAGAAAACGTGTGTGCAATCAAGAGAGCTATGAGGTAATCCCTAAGCACTCATCTCAAAGGGCAGGGCCTGATTCAACACAGCTGCGCTGTGTTAGGGAGGAGCACACATTAGAACAGAATAAGAATAGAGCTTATTCTTCAGATAACAGCTTCAGGAAGAGATACAGAGACAGATACAGCAACAGCTTCAAGCTCAAGCACCAACATCATCTCGAGAAGCAGAAGCCAAGCCAAGCGGATAGAGAGAGAAGGAAACTCTCTGGAAGGAAGAGAAGAAGGGCCATTGGAAGGTCTGGGAGAGTCCAGGGCAGTACCCATACTGGGAGGTATTCCAAGTGCCAGCAGAGTCCATTGGACTGGAGTCAGCCAGAGGAATGGAATGGCAGAGATAGGAATCACCAGTGGCTACCTGGAAGAGAGAAGACTGCACGTGGAAAGGACTTTCAGACCTATGCCAGAAGGTATGTGAGGAAAGATCCAGTGTCCAGGGATCAAGATTGGAAGGCTGGACATCAGAACTGGATTACATACTGGCCAGGCTATACAGAGAGGAATTATGATAGCAGGAGAGGCTCAGGTATGAACACTGATCCAGACCCTATCTATAATAGTGAATGGCAGCAAGGGAATAAGCATTCTCAGGATAGTGCCTTAATGAAAGACTCGTCTGTGCCAATGTATGATAGTGACCCTATGCTGATTGATGAAGGGGGAGATACAGCAGATGAGACTATTAATTACATGGACTGTTCTTTATCTAAATGCTATTGCTAGCTTTCTGTGAGCAAACACATCAGCCATCACAAAGAAACCTAACTTTGTTCTTTATTTCCACTGCAAACAGCTCTTAAAGCAGGATTTGGGTTCACACAGTAGCAGCCAGCCAGCTAAAGGGTTTCAGCTGGTCAATTGATAGTAATTAAAGCTGCACCTGATTGTGTGTGTGAGCAAGGGAGAATCACTGCTGGGATCTGCGTGGAAAATAAGCAGAAGTTAACTTAACAAGCAAAGTTTATTCATTTCTTTGTGCCTTTTTATTTGGTAATTATTTGCTAAGAAAACATTAGCTAATTGCCTGACAAGCTGAAGGTTGTTTTCTGATTTGCTTTATGACTTTATGTTATCCATTTAAACACTGCAAGCAAGTAACCTCATTTATATTGCTACCAAGCATATTTGTGCTGGGTGAATTAAACCCCATCAATAAAAGTAGTATTTTATTGGCCTTACCACCGGTATCACAACTCAATTATTGTCTTCAGCTGTGTTTGGGAGTGAAAGAACTACATTACCCACAATACCTTGCAAGAATCATATGAATATATGCATCGTCAAGATTGTGTAAGTTCTCACCCTAGGCAGCCGTCTGACAAGTCTCGCTAGTTGTTTAAAGGAAAGTTTGCTCTGCAGCTTCTTTGAAAATACATTTGCAGATGGATAAGAGAAAAATTATTCTGGCCAGAGGAGTGTTTATCTAAGAATTAAGATAGTTCTTTAACTGGTTCTGCCTTAGTTAAACAGCAGTGCAGTGAAGAGAATTCTGTTGTTCTGTTCCAGGTGCTACTGCTTCCATTAAAAAGATGCATTATTAATTGCAGCTTATAAAGTGTTGATAACTCATTGTAGGCAAAGTCACATAGTTTGTAAAAGAAGAATACTCAGGATGTGGCTGAGAGATGCATAATATTACTGCAACACTGCCTTTTTGAAAGAGAGAGTTTATTCTGTCCCTGATTTTGGTCTGAAACAAGGTTCCTATAGGAGAAGTGATATTGAAAGTGTGATAACAGCACTGAAAAAGTCTCATAAAAGGAAGTATTGAATTAAAAATGTGTGCGCAAGTGTAAACAAGTGGCACTGTCATTGTTCCAGTGCACAGGCTGAACTGAAGTGTAATAATTCCTCAGGGATAAGTATGTTTCTGAGTCCAACTTGGAAAAATTAATTATAGAAATAGAGAATATATGAAAAGTAACAGAAAGAGAATACAGTTCTGTATTGTACCAGTTGTTTTGGACAACCTAAAGAAATGAGCTCCTACAGAGTGTAATAAATGCAAAAGAGAAAGACTGAAAAGAAATTTAGCAGGGATTTTAAATTATCTTTTTATTTCTACCCATAGATAGAACCCCGAAAATACATACTTAAAGTTTCCCAGATAGGTTGCATCCTTGAATATACTCAGGGAGAGTTAGGGTTTTTTCTCCTTTTGATTTTGTAAAGTTAAGTGAGGAAGAAGAAAACCGGACCAACACTTCAAGGGCCCCAACTCCTACTACCGAAGAAGAAAGACAGCACTGAATACAATGATTCCAACTCCTACCATCTCTGAAGAGGATCAGCTAAGTATAGACTGCCACAGTGAACTATGGACTAGAATGTAGAATAAACTTGAGGGAAATTATGCTATGAATATCTTTAATGTTGAATTGAATAAAATGTAATTTCTCTTCACTTGGAAAAGTCTGTTTGAGTAAATTAAGTTAAAACAAAGTGTATGCTAAAGTAGCACGCTGTAGGAATCGTCAAACCCTAAAAAATAATCTATTATTTTTTATGCGCCCTGCTGTGAAGTTAGGGGGGATGTGTGGTCTGGCTCTTGGGGAATAACAACTGGCCCGTCACCGTGATCAGTAGCCTACCCCAGTCGGCTATTGTGCACAGAGCCTTGGCCAACGCGGAACCCCGAGGGGGTTACAGGAGGCGCGTTTTGGCGTCACGGACAGGATTCGAACCTGTGCGGGGAAACCCCATTGGATTTCAAGCTGAAGAGTAGCAAATCACCTGGGCTGGATGGTATACATCCAAAGGTATTGAAAGAACTGAAGTATGAGATTGCAGACCTGCTATTAGTAATCTGTGAACTATCATTAAAATCATCTCTAATACCTGAAGATTGGATGATCGCCAATGTAACACCAATTTTTAAAAAGGGTTCCAGGGGTGATCCGGAAACTACAGACCGGTGAGCCTGACGTCAATACCGGGAAAAATGATAGAAACCATCATAAAGAATAAAATTACTCAGCATGTAGATAGTCATGAACTAATGAGAGACAGCCAACATGGCTTTAGACAAGGAAGATCTTGTCTTACTAATCTGTTATGTTTTTTTGAAGGAGTGAATAATCAGGTGGACAAAGGTGAGTCAGTTGATATTGTGTATCTGGACTTTCAGAAAGCCTTTGACAAAGTCCCTCATGAGAGACGTTTGGCAAAACTAAAGAGTCATGGGATAGGAGGCAGTGTACTATTGTGGATCAGGAACTGGTTAAAAGATAGAAAGCAGAGGGTAGGGCTAAATGGCCAATTTTCCCAATGGAGAAAGGTGAATAGTGGTGTACCCCAGGGATCTGTGCTGGGACGGCTGCTTTTTGACATATTCATAAATGACCTGGAAAGTGGAATAACGAGCGAGGTTATCAAATTTGCAGATGACACAAAACCAAGGATCCATGCTGTCTTGTCACATTCAAGCATACAAGCTATACATGGGTATGTTCTTGCATGATTTTGCCAAGGAGCTCAGACGGTTCTCCACAGGCCTCGAGGGTGAGCCCCTCAATAGGTTCGGCACTCTATTAAAGTCCATCGCAGACTGCTCAAAATACCTCTCCCGAGCTGTCTACGATGGATTTGAGTCATCGGCTTGGGTGGCGGCTGTGGGCATCGTGGCCCACCACCAGACATGGCTCCAATCATCAGATTTGAAGCAGTAGGATTTTCCAAGTCATTCAAGATGGCTATCGCCTTCGCTTCGACAGGCTTCCACCCCCCTTCTCCCCGGCAGAGACCACTTGACTCCCCACGCACCAGGATTTACTGCAGCGGGAACTAATCTCTCTCCTTGCCCAGTGGGCAGTCAAGAAGGTCTCTCCGCACCTTTAAGGTCAGGGCTATTATTCCCGGTACTTCCTGGTCCCAAAAAAGACAGGAGGTCTGTGGCCCCTCCTCGACACCTGAAAGCTGTTCTTGGTACAGGAGAAGTTCAAGATGTTATCCCCAGTCATTCTGCTGCCCTTCCTCTGGCAGGGCAACTGGCTATGCTCCTTGGATCTAAAGGATGCTTACACTCATATCTTAATCCACCCGCAGCACAGGCAATACCTGCACTTCAGGGTGTAGCGAGGGCACTTCCGGTACAGGGTGCTCCCCTTCGGCCTCGCGTCCACTCCACAAGTTTTCACGAAATGCCTCGCTGTGGTCGCTGCCTGTCTCAGGTGTCAGGGCATGCTGGCTCGTCTGGCTCGTCACGGGATCCTCAGTCGAGGAAACCTGGCGAGCAACGTCATGCACGATCCTTCTGTTGGAGAGCTGCTCAAAGTCTTAACTTGAGCTGGTGCAGGCACTCGAGTTCATCAGGGTGCACCTCGATACTCAGCAGGCGACCGCATTTTTACCAGCGGGCTGCGCTGATCGCCTCCAAGCCCTGGCGGCCCAGGTCCAAAGCACTCCCCGGTTCACATCGCAGACCATGCTATGTCCCCTGGGCCACATGGCCTCTACTATGCATGTTGTCCCCTATGTCTGCCTGCACATGCGGACAGCTCAGTGGTGCCTCAGCGCCCAATGGAGCCTATCACTCGGTCACCTCAGAGACCCTGTCAGGGTCCTTCCCAACCTCCGCTTGTCTTTGAGCTGGTGGCAGAACCCCTGCAACCCCCTCTGGGGGTTGCCCTTCCTGGCCACTCATCACAATGTGGTACTGACAACCGACACTTCCCTGTTAGGGTGGGGAGCCCACTATGGGCCGCTGGAAACGCAGAGGCAGTGGTTGCCCGAGGAGTCTCAGCAGCAGATAAACTTTCTCGAACTCTGGGTGATTTGGTGGGCCCTGAGGGCCTGCGAGGACCACCTCAAGAGGAGGTCGGTCCTCATGCAGACCAACAACCGCATGGTGATGTTCTACGTCAACAAGGAGGGAGATATGGGATCGTGCTCCCTTTGCCGAGAAGCGGTTCTCATCTGCTCCTTCGCTATCCGACGGAAGATGTCCCTCAAGCTGACCTACCTTCCAGGTCAGGAGAATATCCTGGTGGACAGGCTCAGCAGAATCCTACACCCCCGTGATTGGCAGCTGGATCCAGGGGTAGCGGGCTGTCTGTTTCTTCACTGGGGGACACCGTCAATAGACCTCTTCGCCAGTCCCTAGAACAGGTAGCTTTCCCTCTTTTGCAGCCTGGTACCACACCCAAACAGGGAGAGTCTGGATGCATTCCTACTGAACTGGTCATCCAGCCTGCTCTATGCATTCCCTCCCTTCCCTCTCATTGCGAAAACCCTTTTCAAGGCTCAGCAGGATCAAGCATCGTTGATCCTCGTAGCCCCCTAGTGGCCTCGGCAGCCTGGGTTTCAACTTCTGCTCCAACTGTCGACAGAGCCTCCTGTCACCCTGGACTCTGCCCCGGGTCTGCTAACAGAGGAGGAGGGGTGGGTGCAGCACCCAAACCTAGCCTCCTTATCCCTCACGGCCTGGCGGCTGAACAGGTTTCCTAGCTTCACTGGCTCTTCTGGAGGAGGTCGAGGAAGTCCTCCTCGCCTTGAGAAAGGACTCCATGAGACGAGCCTACACCTTCAAGTGGAGGCACTTCTTGGTCTGGTGCTCCATGCTTCAGATCAACAAATTCTCATGCCCAATTCGATGGATCCTCCAGTATTTATTTATTTTATTTATTTAACAAGCTTTTATATACCGCCCCTTCCAGAGATAAAGGGTGGTTTACAAAGAGCATCACAGCAAACTTTACATTAAACTTTGAAACTATGTACAATTAACCTTTCAAACTATATACCATTAACATGATATAACTATGTACAATATGTTGTGTAGGACATGGATTAGGTATCTTTATATGATTGCTGATTCATTGATTCATTGCTCTGCCTTGTTATGTGCACTAGTGGTGTTATTTGAGTCACCAAAATTCTCAATGAACAGGAAGGTTTTTAAATCCTTCTGAAATTGAAGGAAGTCTTTTGTAGCGAGGCCACCAAGGCCGCTTTGGCCTGAACCCCATGCACTGTGACTCAACGATCTAATGGGGCACCCACCTTCGTATGAACGAAAGCGATACAGTCCACCACCCAAACTGAAAGGGCGTGTTTGGTGACTGCCTGCCACGGTTGATTGGGATCGTAGGTCTCAAAGAGCCAGTCAGGCCTCCTCCATCTCTCGAAGGAAGGGTTGAAGTCGAACTCTGTCAGGGTACACTTGAGCGCCATCTCGGCAAACTACCTCTCCATTGAGGGAAAGCCCCTCTCTGGTGGAATGGGACCTGAATGTGATGCTCGTGCAGCTCACCCATCCATCCTTCAAGCCAATGGCGACATGCTCACTCCGGCCCCTGTCCTGGAAGGTGGCCTTCCTAGTGGCGCTGACTTTGGCCCGCCGAGTCAGTGAGCTCCAGGCTCTCATGGCTGGTGCTCCTTACACCAGGTTCTATCGGAATAGGGTGATCTTCCATACTCATCCTAAATTCCTGCCCAAAGTTGTCTCAGATTTCCATCTTAACCAGGAGATAGTCCTGCCAACTTTCTTCCTGAGACCTCACACCAAACAGGATTTGGCGGCTCTTCACACCCTTGACTGCAGAAGGGCTTTCGCCTTCTACTTGCAGCACACCCAGACACATCGCAAGTCTGACCGGCTCTTTGAGATCTACGATCCCAATCGACCGGAGCAGGCAGTCATCAAACGCACCCTTTCGGTTTGGGTGGTGGACTGCATTGCTTTTCTTCATATGAAGGCAGGTGTCCCATTAGATTGTCAAGTCACTGCACATGGGATTCAGGCCAAAGTGGCCTCCGTGGCCTCGCTACGCTTCTTGCCCCTGATGGACATTTGCCGGGTGGTGACCTGGTCTTCCATGAATACCTTCACCACACACTACTGCCTGGAGAGGGAGTCCCACCGGGACAGTGCCTTCAGCCAGCCTGTACTCCATAATCTGTTTGGGGTATAAACAACTCCTGCCCTCCAACCATTCTTCACGGCTACCGAGTGCTTTGCCCCGAGGACCCGAGGACTTGGGCTCCTTTGGGCACCGGCTTCTGTTCATGGCCTTGCGGAGTCATTTTTTGGTTATAGGTTTAGTAGCCTGTAGCTGGGGAGTCCCATAAGTGAGGACTAACTTCCTGCTTGTTCCTGGAGAAAGCGTAGCTACTCACCTGTAACAGGTGTCCTCCAGGGACAGCAGGAATCAGTCCTCTCTACCCTCCCACCTCCCCTGAGGAGTTGCTATATTATTTGTCCTTCCTTTGCCATCTGCTTGGTAGTGCTCGAGCTAAGGGTCCTGACTGAGCAAGATGGCACCCTTGGGCGGGAAGAGGTCCACGCATGTGTGGCAGCAATCCCAAAGGCTTTCTTTGAAAGCTGGAGAGTTGCTCCGCGTGGGCTCCATCGGTGCCGATGTCACCCATAAGTGAGGAATGATTCCTGCTGTCCCTGGAGAACACCTATTAAAGGTGAGTAATTAAGCTTTCTATGCAGGCATAAATGTGTGTGTCAGTATCTGTGTGCCACAGAGCTGGTTCAGAGAGTCATTTTGGAAGCCCTATTTGTTTTTTGAATGTCTGAAAATGGCATAGAGATGTCGCCAGAGCCACTATAGAAGCCCAGACTGTGGTCATCCCCAGCGTGACGATGTCCTGAATGGGTGTGGTGGAAGTGAGGTTGGGGCATTCCCAGAAACTTGGATGTCCCTACCTGATCTTAGAAATATCCTAGACATCCGGACTTGCATCTAAGTTTAGAACCGCTCCAGGCACCTGAAAAGTGCTCATTTTGTCTGAAAAGCATCCAAAGGATATGGAGTAGAAAGTACTTCATCATCTCCAGTACTCAGCACAATTTCATTGATAGCAGCAGTGGAATTTGAACCCTGGTTTTTCCATTCCTAGTCTAATACTCTAACCATGAGACTATTCCTAGATGTCTAAGTGTTGAAATACTATTCTAAGGATGTTGATGTAGATGCCCCTGCAGACATCCCTATCAGGCATGTCAACGTTTGTGAAATCACATCTATACCTGGAGATGCCTGTTTTTTTTTTCCAGACATTCTGGCTTAGATCTTCCAGATTGCATTTAGATGTTCTTTCTAAAAGTCCCCACTATAGGCCTTCATGAAATAGACTAGAACTGGCACCTTTCTGGACTTCTCACATAGGTGTCCCGTTAGAAAGTCAGGCTCATGAAATATAATTAGTTGAGCTATTTGTTACTGAAAAATCTTTAACAAGCATCTGTTTTTGGCAATGGAGAATAAATCAGATAAACCAGCCCAAAGATTAGATTGCATTTTGTACACAGTGACCCCCTCTCTGCTCTCCAAGGAATCAAATATGTGGCATATTTTAATCACTCCAGCATCTTGTCCATTCTTACATCTCTTCTATTGATTATAGATCAAATGCACAATGCTGTTTGTTAGTATCGCTACCTCTCCACCAAGTATTCCAGTCAAATTAATAGTTATGTCTTTGTTAATGAAAGTATGTTTTCTGTAAGTTCATTTTTAGAAAACAGCTTGTATTTTATATTAATTGCACAGGGGAGGGAGAAATATCCCTTGAGGTTGACCCTTTGAGTAGTAAGGTCAAATAAACACCAGATGGTGTCCTCACAGATGCTGGATCTCGACTAGAAATAAGAGTTCACCTCAGTGTTAGATTTTTGCTGTCTTTCCTCAGTCTGCTTTGATCCAACCAGACGTCTATCTTTCGACATTTCATTATGTAATTCAACGATAAAATTGTATAGGACCACCAAGACCCTTAGAACATCCCTTGCCAAGAACTTAACTGAAGGACAGCAAGGGCATGAAATACCAGAGGAATTGTTATTTCACAGCCTGAAAGATGGGGGTTCACCAGATTCTGATTTTATTGATACTTTACAATGTCCTGTGGAAGACTGCTGAGCACCAATGCAGAGTAGAACTTAAATGGAAGTCTCCCATACCAGGTTACTACAAAGATGGGGACATCATGATTGGGGCGATTGTAACTGTGAAAGGTTTTTATGTAAGTGAAAAGTTGTCCTTCACATCTCCCTTCAGATACGGATTAACCGAGTAAGTACCATCATGGCTTAGCTCCCATGCAAAACATGCTTAGACTCTTGTGACATGAACCGCAGGTATAACTTGGCTTGTTAGAGGGATATTTAGATACAGGAAATTTTCCTGAAATTTAACATTTTCCTAAAAGTATTATTTGGTCCTCTATGGTGCAAATATTTATCTGTAGGTTTATGTCTATCATAAGTCAATTCAAAGCGTTCGAGAGATTATAACATATTATTTATAAAATAAATACATTTTCCCTAAGCTAATTGCCATTATAACACATGCAGGTGAATTCTTAAAAGCCATGTGATATGATTTTATTAGCTGGTACAATGTTCCCGATTCCTTTTTTTGACAAATCTGTATTTTCTGGACTAAAGAAGCTTGGAAAATGTCAGAAGATCATATATACTCTTTAAGTCTGCATCAGTTCTCCCATTAAATTTTATTTCTTTACATTTATTTTGTAGATTTTCTATTGACAGCTGGAATAATTTTAGTTGTCCCTCACTTCAAATGCATATAATAGGGAGGAGGGTTATATATGTATTAATAAGAATAAAAAACAAATTCATTCATACGATGTGTAATGTTTAATAATTGAATGATCTAATTTAAAGGCACAGATAAGGACACCGTGATTTATCCATTCATCCCAACCTACTGTTTTACCGCAGATCCTATTCAATCTGTGGTCTTCTCTTTCCCTCCTCCTGCCAATGAGTTGTCCCAAGCACTAAGGATGTATGTTTGTTGATTGCATTCAATTTGTTAAATTTAAGGCATGGAAAAAGTGCTAAAAATAGATTTAAAGCATGCCGTCCTAAAAACTAATATAATGCAAAGTTTGATTTCCACCAAAGAAAATATTTACATGAGTACAAGAATGTTTTATGCATGAAAGACTACTACTACTACTAATAATAATCATTTATATAGCGCTACAAGATGTACGCAGTGCTGTACATAAAGATGTAAGAGACAGCCTCTGCTCATCAGATCTTACAATCTAATCAAGATGAAAATACAATGCAGAACTGGGGACTAGAGTATGGCAAGATACACATAAGTAGTGAGCAAGAGAATGAGGAACATCAGGATCCAAAAGCAGCCTCAAAGCAGTGGGTCTTCAGCCTGGAGTTGAATAGGACTGGAGAAGGAACCCGACGCACCGACTCAAGTAGTCTAGTCCAGGCATATGAAGCAGCAAGGTGGAATGAAGGAAGTCTGGAGCGGTCGTGGCAGAGAAGGGCACAGATAAGGGATCTGCTAGAGGAGCAGATTTCCCGAGGAGTTGTGTAGACTGAGCTAAGAGAGGAAAGGTAATGTGGAGCCCAGAATGAGTGCATGTTTAGGTAATGGTTGGAAGTGGATGCAGAAAAGGACAGGGAGCCAGTGAAGTGACTTGAGAAGAGGGGCTGCATCAGCAGAGCGACTCTGCTGGAAGATAAGCCGTGCAGCTGAATTCTGAACAGATTGAAGGGGAGAAAGGAACTACGACAGGAACTGAACAAATGTCTGGAAATTGGCTAAAGAGTACAAAAATGAACTGAAAAAAACCCATAATATCTGTTCCGTGCACATCCCTGCCAAGTGTGTTTGATTTATATCAGTGTCTGGGTTTTTACCAAATCAGCTGGAAGCCTGTTCCAGGAGTTTGTATGACATCATCTTTTTCCCTTCTTTTTCCTAGTAAGTGCATCATTAACCCTCTTCTCTTGGTGGTACTATGTACCATCTTGGTGTCTCATTTTTATGGAAGTCTCTCTCTTTATAGATATGACATCCAGAACTGCATACATACTCCTGATAGTAACTCATCAGAAACCTATAAGGACTGCTCTGAACTCCCAAATTCTGCCTGTCACTGAATTCTTTGCATCACGCACTTGGCCACACTTGCATGGTCTCCCTTACCAAATCAGAAATCGATCTTTTACAAAAAGGTTTGTCCTTCGTCCCCACTGCACCATATGATGCATTTCAAACTCATATTGATCTCTACAAGATGTCTTGCAAATTACAGATTAAAAATTTTTTTTCAGACAAACTTTGTATTTCAAATGACCCCTCCATTATACGCAACAAGTCACGCTGGCATCCCCCTGGTCCCATTGACTCTACTATGCAGACCTTCATGGACTGCGTTTTACGAGACGTACAGTCTCTGGAAAACAAATCTAAATGTAGATTTCATAATTTGACACGCGATGAACAATCAACAATACGCACCCTCAAAGTGCGTTCTGATATTATTATTAAACCTGTGGATAAGGGTGGGGGCATTGCTATTTTAGATCATTCGTATTACATCTTTGAACTTTCTAGCCAACTTAATGATAAGAATTTTTATAAAACCTTTCCCTCCTGACCCCACTCCTTCTTTAAAACAAGAAATTGACTCTTTAGTGTCCTATGGTCTCAACGCAGGTTTCCTCACACAGCACGTACACTCTTTTTTAACAGTGAAACACCCAGTGATTCCAACGATATATACCCTCCCTAAGTTTCTTTAGTCCCTCACTTCCCCTCCTGGCAGGCCTATTGTTTCCGGCATAGGATCTGTTTTGGAACCACTTTCAAAATTTGTTGATGTCTTCTTATGACCTTTTGTTCCCCAAGTTGCATCCTATATTAGGGACTCCGCTGATGTGATTTCTTTCTTACAAGGATTTAGCAGTGATATTTCTGATATTATTTTAGTGACATTAGATATTGAATCTTTGTACACTAATATACCTCAGGGAGAAGCTTTGACAGTTATTACTAAATATTTAAACATGCTACTTTACCAGTTCGTGTACCCACACATTTTTTGGTAGAACTAGCACAAATTGCCTTGACTCGTAATTACTTTCTTTTTAATAGTCAGTTTTACCAACAAATTAAAGGCACTGCTATGGGTGCGGCTATGGCACCAGACATAGCCAATCTATATGTTGCGGATTTCGAAGAAATATATTTAAATACATGTCCCCTTTCTTCACTTGTCCTCTCCTGGAAGAGATATATTGATGACGTTTCTCATTTTGTGGAAAGGTACTGACATCCAGTTACAGGAATTTTATGATTGGCTAAATACTATGGATACCAATCTTAAGTTCAAAATGCAATTCAGCTCTACCGGAATATCCTTTTTGGATATCCTCATAAGAAATCCCCTGCAGGATTTAACACTACTATTTTTCAAAAACCAACAGATAAAAACAAGCTCCTTCATTTTGACAGTTTTCACAGTAGCCATTTGAAGAAGAATCTACCAATTTCACAATTTTTTACGTCTTAGAAGATTATGTACGGATCATGAGGAGTTTAAAAGTAAATCCCGTGATAGGGCAGAACGTTCCATACAAGAGGCTACCCTAGGGATTGCATTAATAAAGCTTTCCTTCATGCCTATTCCACCACCAGACAGGTCTTATTTGTTACAATTTGACCACTGCTACTGTTGCCAGTAACTGCTTATTCTGTTACAATTTGACCACTGCTACTTTGCCAGTAATTGCTTATTCTGTTACAATTTGACTCACTGCTACTGTGGTTTTTACCACTACCCTACTATAACTACTTACATGGTCTGTCTATCCAACCCCTACCACGCAACCTTCTGAATTGACCTAACCCAACACTCACTCAATGGGCCCTTCTTTTCCTATTCTTCTGCCAGCATCCATATTTGTAGCCTACCTGCTTCTTAAGAATTAATCAAGTAGCTCGCTAGGCACTAACTAGCACCACAAACACATACCCTATCCTATACAACTATGGAGAGAGATGGTCCAAGAGACCCCCACCCATAATGTTATGAAAGACACACATCCAACCTTTACCAACACTTTACTACACATTGTGCTATCCAGCACTCCCGAAGG
>CM066051.1:17412809-17748557 GCA_033557465.1 Ichthyophis bannanicus | reverse complement strand
GCAGTGTCCGCTCTGCTGATGCAGCCCCTCGTCTCAAGTCACTTCACTGCCTCCCTGTCCCTTTCTGCATCCAGTTCAAACCATTACCTAAACCTGTACTCATTCTTGGCTCCTCATTACCTTTCCTCTCTTGGCTCCGTCTCTACTCCTCCTCGGGAACGTCCGCTCCTCTAGCAGATCCCTTATCTGTGCCCTTCTCGGCGACGACCACGCCGAGACTTCCTTGCAATTCCCACCTTGCTGTTCAATATGCCTGGACTAGACTAACTTCAGAGGTCGGGTGCGTGGCTCGCCCAGAGTTCTGCTTTCCCAGTCTCTAGTTCAACTCTCATGCTGAAGACCCAGCTTCTTTCGATGGCCCTGGCTTTTTGGATCTCTGATGTTTCCTCCATTCTCCCTTGCACGCTACTTATGTTGCTGTCTTGTGCGCATACTCTAGTCCCCAGGTTCTGCATTGTATTTTCCTCTTGAACATTAGTATTGTAAGATCTGATGAGTCAGAAGCTTGTCTCTTACATCTTTATGTACAGGCCCACTGGCGTACATCTTGTAGACGGCTATGTAAATTGATTATTATTAAGTCGTAGTAGTCA
Organism: Ichthyophis bannanicus; assembly: GCA_033557465.1. NCBI lineage: Eukaryota > Metazoa > Chordata > Amphibia > Gymnophiona > Ichthyophiidae > Ichthyophis > Ichthyophis bannanicus. The sequence goes on along the minus strand of CM066051.1, from coordinate 17,747,964 downwards.
TTCTTTCATGCATAAAACATTCCTTGTAGGTCTCTATGTAAATCTTGTTTCTTTTGCGTGGAAATCCAACTTTGCCATATCTTAGTTTTTAGGCCGGCATTGCACTGTTAAATTTATTTTAAGCACTTTTTCCATGGCCTTAAATTTAACAAATTGAATGCAATGCACCAAACATACATCCTTAGTGGCTTGGGACAACTCATTGACAGGAGGAGGGAAAGGACGAAGACCACAGATTGAATAGGATCTGCGGTAAAACAGTACGGTTGGGATGAAGTGGATAAATCACGGTGTCCATTATCTATGCCTTTACAATTAGAATCATTCAATTATTTAAACAGTATCACATTGTAATTAATGAATTTTGTGTTTTTATTCTTATTAATACATATATAACCCCTCCTCCCTAATTTATATGCATTTAAAGTGAGGGACAACTAAAATCTATTCCAGCTGCTCAATTAGAAAATCTACAAAATAAGATGTAAAGCACCACTAAATGTTAATGGGAGAAACTGATGCCAGACTTAAAAAAGTATGATCGTCATGACATTTTCCAAGGCTTTCTTTAGTCCAAAAAATACAGATCTTGTCCCAAAAAAAAGGAACTCAAGGAAACATTGTACCAGGCTAATAAAATCATATCACATGGCTTGTTTAAGAATTCACCTGCATGTGTTATGAATGGCAATTTGCTTAGGAAAATGTATTTATTTTATAAATAATATGTTTATAATCTCTTCGAACGCTTTGAATTGACTTATGATAGATATAAACCTACAGATAAATATTTGCACCATAGAGGACCAAATAATACTTTTAGGAAAATGTTAAATTTCAGGAAAATTTCCTGTATCTAAATATCCCTCTAACAGGCCAAGTTATACCTGTGGTTCATGTCACGAGAGTCTAAGAATGTCTTGCATGGGAGCTAAGCCATGATGGTACTTACTCGGTTAATCCGTATCTGAAGGGAGATGTGAAGGACAACTTTTCACTTACATAAAAACCTTTCACAGTTACAATCGCCCCAATCATGATGTCCCCATCTTTGTAGTAACCTGGTATGGGAGACCTCCATTTAAGTTCTAGTCTGCATTGGTGCTCAGCAGTCTTCCACAGGACATTGTAAAGTATCAATAAAATCAGAATCTGGTGAACCCCCATCTTTCAGGATGTGAAATAACAATTCCTCTGGTATTTCATGCCCTTGCTGTCCTTCAGTTAAGTTCTTGGCAAGGGCTGTTCTAAGGGTCTTGGTGGTCCTATACAATTTTATCGTTGAATTACATAATGAAATGTCGAAAGATAGACGTCTGGTTGGATCAAAGGAGACTGAGGAAAGACAGCAAAAATCTAAGACTGAGGTGAACTCTTATTTCTAGTCGAGATCCAGCATCTGTGAGGACACCATCTGGTGTTTATTGGACCTTACTACTCAAAGGGTCAACCTCAAGGGATATTTCTCCCTCCCCTGTGCAATTCATATAAAATACAAGCTGTTTTCTAAAAATGACCTTACAGAAACCATACTTTCATTAACAAAGACATAACTATTAATTTGACTGGAATACTTGGTGAGAGGTAGAGATACTAACAAACAGCATTGTGCATTTGATCTATAATCAATAGAAGAGATGTAAGAATGGACAAGATGCTGGAGTGATTAAAATATGCCACATATTTGATTCCTTGGAGAGCAGAGAGGGGGTCACTGTGTACAACATGCAATCTAATCTTTGGGCTGGTTTATCTGATTTATTCTCCATTGCCAAAAACAGATGCTTGTTAAAGATTTTTCAGTAACAAATAGCTCAACTAATTTATATTTCATGAGCCTGACTTTCTAATGGGACACCTATGTGAGAAGTCCAGAAAGGTGCCAGTTCTAGTCTATTTCATGAAGGCCTATAGTGGGGACTTTTAGAAAGAACATCTAAATGCAATCTGGAAGATCTAAGCCAGAAGGTCTGGAAAAAAAAAACAGGCATCTCCAGGTATAGATGTGATTTCACAAACGTTGACATGCCTGATAGGGATGTCTGCAGGGGCATCTACATCAACATCCTTAGAATAGTATTTCAACACTTAGACATCTAGGAATAATCTCATGGTTAGAGTATTAGACTAGGAATGGAAAAACCAGGGTTCAAATCCCACTGCTGCTATCAATGAAATTGTGGCTGATTACTGGAGATGATGAAGTACTTTCTACTCCATATCCTTTGGATGCTTTTCAGACAAAATGAGCACTTTTCATGGTGCCTGGAGTGGTTCTAAACTTAGATGCAAGTCCGGATGTCTAGGATATTTCTAAGATCAGGTAGGGGACATCCAAGTTTCTGGGAATGCCCCAACCTCACTTCCACCACAACCCATTCAGGACGTCGTCACGCTGGGGATGACCACAGTCTGGACTTCTATAGTGGCTCTGGCGACATCTCTATGCCATTTTCAGACATTCAAAAAACAAATAGGGCTTCCAAAATGACTCTTCTGAACCAGCTCTGTGGCACACAGATACTGACACACACATTTATGCCTGCATAGAAAGCTTAATTACTCACCTTTAATAGGTGTTCTCCAGGGACAGCAGGAATCATTCCTCACTTATGGGTGACATCGGCACCGATGGAGCCCACGCGGAGCAACTCTCCAGCTTTCAAAGAAAGCCTTTGGGATTGCTGCCGCATGCGTGGACCTCTTCCCGCCCAAGGGTGCCATCTTGCTCAGTCAGGACCCTTAGCTCGAGCACTACCAAGCAGATGGCAAAGGAAGGACAAATAATATAGCAACTCCTCAGGGGAGGTGGGAGGGTAGAGAGGACTGATTCCTGCTGTCCCTGGAGGACACCTGTTACAGGTGAGTAGCTACGCTTTCTCCAGGAACAAGCAGGAAGTTAGTCCTAATTATGGGACTCCCCAGCTACAGGCTACTAAACCTATAACCAAAAAATGACTCCGCAAGGCATGAACAGAAGCCGGTGCCCACAGGAGCCCAAGTCCTCGGGTCCTCGGGGCAAAGCACTCGGTAGCCGTGAAGAATGGTTGGAGGGCAGGAGTTGTTTATACCCCAAACAGATTATGGAGTACAGGCTGGCTGAAGGCACTGTCCCGGTGGGACTCCCTCTCCAGGCAGTAGTGTGTGGTGAAGGTATTTATGGAAGACCAGGTCACCACCCGGCAAATGTCCATCATGGGCAAGAAGCGTAGCGAGGCCACCGAGGCCACTTTGGCCTGAATCCCATGTGCAGTGACTTGACAATCTAATGGGACACCTGCCTTCATATGAAGAAAAGCAATGCAGTCCACCACCCAAACCGAAAGGGTGCGTTTGATGACTGCCTGCTCCGGTCGATTGGGATCGTAGATCTCAAAGAGCCGGTCAGACTTGCGATGTGTCTGGGTGTGCTGCAAGTAGAAGGCGAAAGCCCTTCTGCAGTCAAGGGTGTGAAGAGCCACCAAATCCTGTTTGGTGTGAGGTCTCAGGAAGAAAGTTGGCAGGACTATCTCCTGGTTAAGATGGAAATCTGAGACAACTTTGGGCAGGAATTTAGGATGAGTATGGAAGATCACCCTATTCCGATAGAACCTGGTGTAAGGAGCACCAGCCATGAGAGCCTGGAGCTCACTGACTCGGCGGGCCAAAGTCAGCGCCACTAGGAAGGCCACCTTCCAGGACAGGGGCCGGAGAGTGAGCATGTCGCCATTGGCTTGAAGGATGGATGGGTGAGCTGCACGAGCATCACATTCAGGTCCCATTCCACCAGAGAGGGGCTTTCCCTCAATGGAGAGGTAGTTTGCCGAGATGGCGCTCAAGTGTACCCTGACAGAGTTCGACTTCAACCCTTCCTTCGAGAGATGGAGGAGGCCTGACTGGCTCTTTGAGACCTACGATCCCAATCAACCGTGGCAGGCAGTCACCAAACACGCCCTTTCAGTTTGGGTGGTGGACTGTATCGCTTTCGTTCATACGAAGGTGGGTGCCCCATTAGATCGTTGAGTCACAGTGCATGGGGTTCAGGCCAAAGCGGCCTTGGTGGCCTCGCTACAAAAGACTTCCTTCAATTTCAGAAGGATTTAAAACCTTCCTGTTCATTGAGAATTTTGGTGACTCAAATAACACCACTAGTGCACATAACAAGGCAGAGCAATGAATCAATGAATCAGCAATCATATAAAGATACCTAATCCATGTCCTACACAACATATTGTACATAGTTATATCATGTTAATGGTATATAGTTTGAAAGGTTAATTGTACATAGTTTCAAAGTTTAATGTAAAGTTTGCTGTGATGCTCTGTGTAAACCACCCTTTATCTCTGGAAGGGGCGGTATATAAAAGCTTGTTAAATAAATAAAATAAATAAATACTGGAGGATCCATCGAATTGGGCACGAGAATTTGTTGATCTGAAGCATGGAGCACCAGACCAAGAAGTGCCTCCACTTGAAGGTGTAGGCTCGTCTCATGGAGTCCTTTCTCAAGGCGAGGAGGACTTCCTCGACCTCCTCCAGAAGAGCCAGTGAAGCTCGGAAACCTGTTTCAGCCGCCAGGCCGTGAGGGATAAGGAGGCTAGGTTTGGGTGCTGCCACCCACCCCTCCCTCCTCTGTTAGCAGACCCGGGGCAGAGTCCAGGGTGACAGGAGGCTCTGTCGACAGTTGGAGCAGAAGTTGAAACCCAGGCTGCCGAGGCCACTAGGGGGCTACGAGGATCAACGATGCTTGATCCTGCTGAGCCTTGAAAAGGGTTTTCGCAATGAGAGGGAAGGGAGGGAATGCATAGAGCAGGCTGGATGACGCAGTTCAGTAGGAATGCCTCCAGACTCTCCCTGTTTGGGTGTGGTACCAGGCTGCAAAAGAGGGAAAGCTTACCTGTTCTAGGGACTGGCGAAGAGGTCTATTGACGGTGTCCCCCAGTGAAGAAACAGACAGCCCGCTACCCCCTGGATCCAGCTGCCAATCACGGGGGTGTAGGATTCTGCTGAGCCTGTCCACCAGGATATTCTCCTGACCTGGAAGGTTAGGTCAGCTTGAGGGACATCTTCCGTCGGATAGCGAAGGAGCAGATGAGAACCGCTTCTCGGCAAAGGGAGCACGATCCCATATCTCCCTCCTTGTTGACGTAGAACATCACCATGCGGTTGTTGGTCTGCATGAGGACCGACCTCTTCTTGAGGTGGTCCTCGCAGGCCCTCAGGGCCCACCAAATCACCCAGAGTTCGAGAAAGTTTATCTGCTGCTGAGACTCCTCGGGCAACCACTGCCTCTGCGTTTCCAGCGGCCCACAGTGGGCTCCCCACCCTAACAGGGAAGTGTCGGTTGTCAGTACCACATGTGATGAGTGGCCAGGAAGGGCAACCCCCAGAGGGGGTTGCAGGGGTTCTGCCACCAGCTCAAAGACAAGCGGAGGTTGGGAAGGACCCTGACAGGGTCTCTGAGGTGACCGAGTGATAGGCTCCATTGGGCGCTGAGGCACCACTGAGCTGTCCGCATGTGCAGGCAGACATAGGGGACAACATGCATAGTAGAGGCCATGTGGCCCAGGGGACATAGCATGGTCTGCGATGTGAACCGGGGAGTGCTTTGGACCTGGGCCGCCAGGGCTTGGAGGCGATCAGCACAGCCCGCTGGTAAAAATGCGGTCGCCTGCTGAGTATCGAGGTGCACCCTGATGAACTCGAGTGCCTGCACCAGCTCAAGGTAAGACTTTGAGCAGCTCTCCAACAGAAGGATCGTGCATGACGTTGCTCGCCAGGTTTCCTCGACTGAGGATCCCGTGACGAGCCAGACGAGCCAGCATGCCCTGACACCTGAGACGGGCAGCGACCACAGCGAGGCATTTCGTGAAAACTTGTGGAGTGGACGCGAGGCCGAAGGGGAGCATCCTGTACCGGAAGTGCCCTCGCTACACCCTGAAGTGCAGGTATTGCCTGTGCTGCGGGTGGATTAAGATATGAGTGTAAGCATCCTTTAGATCCAAGGAGCATAGCCAGTTGCCCTGCCAGAGGAAGGGTAGCAGCCGCCCTGCCAGAGGAAGGGCAGCAGAATGACCGGGGATAACATCTTGAACTTCTCCTGTACCAAGAACAGCTTTCAGGTGTCGAGGAGGGGCCACAGACCTCCTGTCTTTTTTGGGACCAGGAAGTACCGGGAATAATAGCCCTGACCTTAAAGGTGCGGAGGGACCTTCTTGACTGCCCACTGGGCAAGGAGAGAGATTAGTTCCCGCTGCAGTAAATCCTGGTGCGTGGGGAGTCAAGTGGTCTCTGCCGGGGAGAAGGGGGGTGGAAGCCTGTCGAAGCGAAGGCGATAGCCATCTTGAATGACTTGGAAAATCCTACTGCTTCAAATCTGATGATTGGAGCCATGTCTGGCGGTGGGCCACGATGCCCACAGCCGCCACCCAAGCCGATGACTCAAATCCATCGTAGACAGCTCGGGAGAGGTATTTTGAGCAGTCTGCGATGGACTTTAATAGAGTGCCGAACCTATTGAGGGGCTCACCCTCGAGGCCTGTGGAGAACCGTCTGAGCTCCTTGGCAAAATCATGCAAGAACATACCCATGTATAGCTTGTATGCTTGAATGTGACAAGACAGCATGGATCCTTGGTTTTGTGTCATCTGCAAATTTGATAACCTCGCTCGTTATTCCACTTTCCAGGTCATTTATGAATATGTCAAAAAGCAGCCGTCCCAGCACAGATCCCTGGGGTACACCACTATTCACCTTTCTCCATTGGGAAAATTGGCCATTTAGCCCTACCCTCTGCTTTCTATCTTTTAACCAGTTCCTGATCCACAATAGTACACTGCCTCCTATCCCATGACTCTTTAGTTTTGCCAAACGTCTCTCATGTGGGACTTTGTCAAAGGCTTTCTGAAAGTCCAGATACACAATATCAACCGACTCACCTTTGTCCACCTGATTATTCACTCCTTCAAAAAAACATAACAGATTAGTAAGACAAGATCTTCCTTGTCTAAAGCCATGTTGGTTGTCTATCATTAGTTCATGACTATCTACATGCTGAGTAATTTTATTCTTTATGATGGTTTCTATCATTTTTCCCGGTATTGACGTCAGGCTCACCGGTCTGTAGTTTCCTGGATCACCCCTGGAACCCTTTTTAAAAATTGGTGTTACATTGGCGATCATCCAATCTTCAGGTATTAGAGATGATTTTAATGATAGTTCACAGATTACTAATAGCAGGTCTGCAATCTCATACTTCAGTTCTTTCAATACCTTTGGATGTATACCATCCAGCCCAGGTGATTTGCTACTCTTCAGCTTGAAATCCAATGGGGTTTCCCCGCACAGGTTCGAATCCTGTCCGTGACGCCAAAACGCGCCTCCTGTAACCCCCTCGGGGTTCCGCGTTGGCCAAGGCTCTGTGCACAATAGCCGACTGGGGTAGGCTACTGATCACGGTGACGGGCCAGTTGTTATTCCCCAAGAGCCAGACCACACATCCCCCCTAACTTCACAGCAGGGCGCATAAAAAATAAAAGATTATTTTTTAGGGTTTGACGATTCCTACAGCGTGCTACTTTAGCATACACTTTGTTTTAACTTAATTTACTCAAACAGACTTTTCCAAGTGAAGAGAAATTACATTTATTCAATTCAACATTAAAGATATTCACAGCATAATTTCCCTCAAGTTTATTCTACATTCTAGTCCATAGTTCACTGTGGCAGTCTATACTTAGCTGATCCTCTTCAGAGATGGTAGGAGTTGGAATCAATGTATTCAGTGCTGTCTTTCTTCTTCGGTAGTAGGAGTTGGGGCCCTTGAAGTGTTGGTCCGGTTTTCTTCTTCCTCACTTAACTTTACAAAATCAAAAGGAGAAAAAACCCTAACTCTCCCTGAGTATATTCAAGGATGCAACCTATCTGGGAAACTTTAAGTATGTATTTTCGGGGTTCTATCTATGGGTAGAAATAAAAAGATAATTTAAAATCCCTGCTAAATTTCTTTTCAGTCTTTCTCTTTTGCATTTATTACACTCTGTAGGAGCTCATTTCTTTAGGTTGTCCAAAACAACTGGTACAATACAGAACTGTATTCTCTTTCTGTTACTTTTCATATATTCTCTATTTCTATAATTAATTTTTCCAAGTTGGACTCAGAAACATACTTATCCCTGAGGAATTATTACACTTCAGTTCAGCCTGTGCACTGGAACAATGACAGTGCCACTTGTTTACACTTGCGCACACATTTTTAATTCAATACTTCCTTTTATGAGACTTTTTCAGTGCTGTTATCACACTTTCAATATCACTTCTCCTATAGGAACCTTGTTTCAGACCAAAATCAGGGACAGAATAAACTCTCTCTTTCAAAAAGGCAGTGTTGCAGTAATATTATGCATCTCTCAGCCACATCCTGAGTATTCTTCTTTTACAAACTATGTGACTTTGCCTACAATGAGTTATCAACACTTTATAAGCTGCAATTAATAATGCATCTTTTTAATGGAAGCAGTAGCACTTGGAACAGAACAACAGAATTCTCTTCACTGCACTGCTGTTTAACTAAGGCAGAACCAGTTAAAGAACTATCTTAATTCTTAGATAAACACTCCTCTGGCCATAATAATTTTTCTCTTATCCATCTGCAAATGTATTTTCAAAGAAGCTGCAGAGCAAACTTTCCTTTAAACAACTAGCGAGACTTGTCAGACGGCTGCCTAGGGTGAGAACTTACACAATCTTGACGATGCATATATTCATATGATTCTTGCAAGGTATTGTGGGTAATGTAGTTCTTTCACTCCCAAACACAGCTGAAGACAATAATTGAGTTGTGATACCGGTGGTAAGGCCAATAAAATACTACTTTTATTGATGGGGTTTAATTCACCCAGCACAAATATGCTTGGTAGCAATATAAATGAGGTTACATGCTTGCAGTGTTTAAATGGATAACATAAAGTCATAAAGCAAATCAGAAAACAACCTTCAGCTTGTCAGGCAATTAGCTAATGTTTTCTTAGCAAATAATTACCAAATAAAAAGGCACAAAGAAATGAATAAACTTTGCTTGTTAAGTTAACTTCTGCTTATTTTCCACGCAGATCCCAGCAGTGATTCTCCCTTGCTCACACACACAATCAGGTGCAGCTTTAATTACTATCAATTGACCAGCTGAAACCCTTTAGCTGGCTGGCTGCTACTGTGTGAACCCAAATCCTGCTTTAAGAGCTGTTTGCAGTGGAAATAAAGAACAAAGTTAGGTTTCTTTGTGATGGCTGATGTGTTTGCTCACAGAAAGCTAGCAATAGCATTTAGATAAAGAACAGTCCATGTAATTAATAGTCTCATCTGCTGTATCTCCCCCTTCATCAATCAGCATAGGGTCACTATCATACATTGGCACAGACGAGTCTTTCATTAAGGCACTATCCTGAGAATGCTTATTCCCTTGCTGCCATTCACTATTATAGATAGGGTCTGGATCAGTGTTCATACCTGAGCCTCTCCTGCTATCATAATTCCTCTCTGTATAGCCTGGCCAGTATGTAATCCAGTTCTGATGTCCAGCCTTCCAATCTTGATCCCTGGACACTGGATCTTTCCTCACATACCTTCTGGCATAGGTCTGAAAGTCCTTTCCACGTGCAGTCTTCTCTCTTCCAGGTAGCCACTGGTGATTCCTATCTCTGCCATTCCATTCCTCTGGCTGACTCCAGTCCAATGGACTCTGCTGGCACTTGGAATACCTCCCAGTATGGGTACTGCCCTGGACTCTCCCAGACCTTCCAATGGCCCTTCTTCTCTTCCTTCCAGAGAGTTTCCTTCTCTCTCTATCCGCTTGGCTTGGCTTCTGCTTCTCGAGATGATGTTGGTGCTTGAGCTTGAAGCTGTTGCTGTATCTGTCTCTGTATCTCTTCCTGAAGCTGTTATCTGAAGAATAAGCTCTATTCTTATTCTGTTCTAATGTGTGCTCCTCCCTAACACAGCGCAGCTGTGTTGAATCAGGCCCTGCCCTTTGAGATGAGTGCTTAGGGATTACCTCATAGCTCTCTTGATTGCACACACGTTTTCTCACTTCAGCCCCTCTCATGGCTGCTGGAAACCCGGTGCATTCTGGGACTGGTAGTCTTTTATGTGAAAACTCTGTTTTCTTACTTCTACCAAAACTGACAGGTTGCTTGTTCAGAGTCACATCATCTTTTCTATAGCTCCTACCTGAGCTATGATAAGCTTCCTTATCACAGACTCACTACATCTGCACACAAACAAAACTAGCTTACACCTATAACCTGACTTTCAATTCTTTTCATGGGATAATGATTGAGTCACTACCAAATTATTTCACTTATCTCTGCTTGTCTCAGCTCTGCTGTCTAGCTGTTTTTCCTAACTTCCTCTGGACAACAAGCAAAAAAACACCTTCCTCCAGGGTTAGAGCTCTCTCTCTTTCTTTAACAGAAAAACTTATAGTTTCCTAGGAGACAGAAATTCCACTCAGTCCATGTGACTGACACTAACCTATCATACGCTGTGTTCTTGAAATTCTAAAGGTTGTTTACTATTAGAATGTTCATTTAATCTCCATTTTAAAACTACTTTTTTATATTACTTTCTATGTAGATTTCCTTTTTTTACCCTAAACCAGGGGTCTGCAACCTTTAAGACATAAAGAGCCACTTGGACCCGTTTCCAAAGGGAAAAAAAAAAAAAAACTGGGAGCTGCAAAACCATTGCGACATTTAAAACAAATCTAACACTGCATATATTGTTTCTTACCTTAATGCTATATACAGGATCGTGCAGTCAGCTGTCAATCTGAAGACAAAAAGGACTTTTTCACTTAACAATGTAAAATATATGTTTGCACATTAATAGCTAATTAAAATATTTAATTTACCTGGTTAATGGGATTTTTGCTCCTGAACCTCAGTGCACAGTGTCTGCACATCAGGGCTGTAAGACGTCACCTTCATTTTCACACAGGCTTGCAAGCTGTCATCTTTGAGGCGTGATCAATGTTTGTTTTTAATATAGTTTATGTTGGAGAAGACCTGCTCACATACATATGTGGAGCCGAAGATCGACAGCACTCCAAATGCATACTTTTTCATGTTTATATAAGTGTTGGGGATGGCATTCAATGTTTCGAATACAAGTTTGTCCTGTTTGGGAAGGTTTTCAATATCACTCCATTTATGATTCTGAGCCAGAATGGCCTTCTGACCGGGCAACATCCTCAAGAGTAGCGGTCAAGCATTTGAACTTGGACATCCATATATCTTTGTCGGCTATATCGGCCAATTCCATCTCAAGATCAGGTTGACTTACACCTGCAAATGCAGTCATATTCAATAGGGATGAATCGATCGCCAGGGGAATGACAGGGAAGGATAATGTGGTTTTTTCCTCTCTGAACTCACAGAATCGTTTCCCAAACGAACTTTGCATTGCGGTGATTGCAGACTTGAAATATTCCAAATTGATCGTATCATGACTTTGTTTGAACTCTCTCAAAGAGGGAAAGTGAGACAGTGTACCTCTCTGTAAATCTTTGACAAACACTGTCAACTTGCGCTCGAATGCCAAAACCTCCTCCAGCATGTGCAGGGCTGTGCCTCCTTTCCCCTGAAGGGTTGTATTTAGCGTGTTTAGATGTGCTGTCATGTCTACCATAAAATGTAATTTTTCCAGCCACTCTGGCTGTTCCAGCTCAGCAAAGGTGAGCTCTTTGCTGGCCAGGAAGGTTTTTACTTCTTCCAAACATGTGACAAAGCGTTTTAGCACCTCGCCTCTGGACAGCCACCGGACCTTGTTTTGGAGCAGGAGGTCAGAATATATGCTTTCCACCTCATCCAATAACAAACGGAACTGGCGGTGGTTTAAACCCTTTGCCATTATCTTATTAACAATCTGAATGACCACATCCATCACTTTTGTGTATTCCGGCGGAAATGTTTGAGCACACAATGGGGCTTGTTTACAAAGCCGCGGTAGTGGTTCGCGATCGCGATCGCAGCCGCGGCCCCATTGAAATCAATGGGGCCGCGGCTCCGATTACAATCGCAAACCGCTACCGCGGCGGCTTTGTAAACAAGCCCCCATGCCTCTTGGTGCAGGATGCAATGAAATGACAGCAGCGTTCTACCAAGCACCTTTTGCAGTAGAGCCACAAAGCCCTTCTGTGCTCCTCTCATGCTCGGTGCCCCATCAGTAGCCACTGAGACCAGGTGTTTGGTGTTTATTTTTTTAGCAGTTAAAAAGTCCAGGACAGCCTTACAGATATCCTCACCCCTTGTTTGGTCTTTTAGTGGTATCAGCTCAATCAGTTCTTCCTGTGGCCCAAAAGAGTTCACATATCGGCAGAACAGCGCTATTTGTTCAATATCACCTTTATCTTTGGACTCATCACAGGCGATGGAGTACGCCACAGCTGAATTAATGTCTTGAATTTGCTGTTTGCTAATGTTTTCTGTCATTTTTAGGGTTCTGTCTTTGACAGTCTTCGCAGAGAGTGGCATGTCTTTGATTTTCTGCACAATTTCATTCTTGTTTTTGACGTCCATGTATAGATGTTCCGAAATCTTAATGAATGTTTCTTTTATATACTCTCCATCTGTGAAGGGCTTCCCGTGCTTGACTATTTCCTGAGCGGCCACAAAACTAGCATATGTTGTGGAATTTGCAGACTTCACCCACTTCTTGAAATTATTTTTACTCATATTAACCTTCCTCATAAGTTCTGCAACGGCTTTTCGTCTCTCATCTCCATCTGGATATTTTTCAGCAAAGGCTGTGTGTTTATTCTGGAAATGTCTTGCAATATTGGACTTTTTGTGATTTGCTAATTTCTCACCACATATTGAGCATACTGGTAAACCAGTCTCGTTAGTAGAGAATGCAAATGATTCTGTCCATGTATCATTAAACACTCTGTTTTCTTCAGAAATTTTTCTCTTCTTGCCTTTATCCATGGCTGGCCTACCAGGGGGTCGAAAACAGCGACGTAAGTAGAAATCACAGGGCCCCATACCAAAATTTGCTATGCCCACCTCCCCAGTTTTCCCTTTGCTCCATGCCTAGCATCTCCCCATCTTACCTCCAGGTCTCCAGCCAGCTCCCCACCTGGCCTGTCCTTACCCCACCATTTTTATGGTTACCATGGCGACCGCAGCACGACCTCCATTTTGGAAAAAAAAAAAACAAGCAAGTCTCGCTGACTCCGTGCTTGCATGTTGGCCTGATCCCTCCCTCCTCTGACATATGCTTGTAACAGAGGACAGGGGACCAAACCAGTCATTCAAACGCAGAGTTGCAAAGACCCACATTTGAATGGCTGGTCTGGTCCCTCCTTCCTCTGATGCAAGCATATGTTAAAGGAGAGGGATCATGCAAGTGTGGAGTCTGAGAGACCCGTGTGATTTTTTTTTTTAATTGGAGGTCCCGCCACCAGCAAGAGAATCCTAAAAGCAGCTGTGAGGCAAGGGCAGGCAGTGTGGAGAGAAGCCAAAGCCAGCATCCCCAAATGTACCCCTATTTTTTTGCACCCTGCGCAGCTGCACCACTCACGGTGTGGCACTGATACTGACTCCTGGAGACCCAGCAGCCCCTGGATTTTTTTACCAAGGTATGAGCAGAAGTAGATTGCTAGGCCTTTCTTCCAAGGCCACAGAGGGTAAAATGACTTGCTCAAGGTGTGCTAGTGGGAATCAAACCCTAGTCTCAGTTACCAAGCTGCTGCTCTAACCACTAGGCTACTCCTCAACTCAGTGGGTTACATAACATCTAAGAAATAATAGCTATAAACATACAAAAAATAACTATAGGATTACCACCTGACCAATGTTCCCTCTAATTTTCTGTAGGCGCACAGCTTAGACTCGAGGGAACAGTGCACCTGACCCAATAAACGCTGACAGACTGATCCACTACTTGTTTTACATCTATGGACCTGTAGCCTTGCTTTCCATGGACCAACTGAAACATGAAAACTCCACATGCAATAGAGCAAGAAAGCCATGATCAACGCATCTATGATGACATGAAGCCTTCTGGCAAATCTGCCACAAGGGCTACTCTACCTGCAATCCATGTGATCAATCCCACAGCTTAGTCAGTCAAATCACTTGCTTGACTGGCACCCTCCTTCACTGGTTTTCTATCAGCAGTAGGCCCGTCTTTTCTACTAGAAAGAAAGAACGCTGCATGCCGGGTAATATTTGTAGACACGCAAGAAATATCGCGAGAGTTTCACCGTGACTCCCTCAACTCGAACAGTTCACTTCCCGTCTCTTTAATTGACGCGAGGTCTCAACCAATAAGCTATTGCCTGTCACCGGGCGGGCAGTGTGCTCCGGAGCCGCGGCATAGGTGAAAAAGAGCCGCATGCGGCTCTGGAGCCGCGGGTTGCCGACCCCTGCCCTAAACTATCACAATACTTCTTATTAACACAATAACATTAGCACCTCCTTAACCAGGATCCCAGCAGCTTTCACACAGTGGTTTTAAAATTTAAATTGTGCCATGTACAAGTGTGCTGCAGATTTCTCTCCAATGTTAAACAAAGCATATTTTCAAACTTATCCCAATCTATTCCAAAAATTAAATTATTCTTTCAGGTACCCTCTACATCGAATGTAGCTCAGTAGTCAATTCTGATAGCCCCCCAAGACTCAAAGTTCATTTACCCCAAAATTCTGTGCAAAATGAACTTTTAAAAACTTAAAACCTACTTGCTTATTTTTTTAAAAAACCCTCGATTTTATTTGATCCCAAATTTATGTCTTTCTAATGATTTTAACCCCTTCAACATCCAACCCTGTAAAATTAAACCCTTAAACATTAAAATTTCTTAATTCTAATCCCAAAATTGGTTTTCCCTTGTCCCCTTTACATAAACTAGACCCTTTACCTGAGTCCACAGGACCTCCAAATCTCACTGGGGTTCACATCTCTTTCAGGTAACTCACCACTAAACCTCCTGGAACTCTCTCCGGCAGAGCTCAAATTTAGGCCTCAGCTTCCCTCTGGGTCTGCTGCAACTCTCACAGCCAATCAGGAAGCTCTCTCTGTGTAATAACAACTTCAACCTATGAAAAGATTCCCAGCACATCCCAGGGGAGTGATCAACATAACTTTTTAACAAAATTACTTTTAACCCTTCGGGTTACATACACCCTTGCTAAGTTTAAATGTCGACTCGACATTTGCAACACCTATTCCTTGTGGGTTCTCAAAAAAAAAAATCTAATACATCACAAACTCTTTCAGGTAGGCAGGCTTTTGTCCTCTATTAGTTCTTTCAGAACGTTTTAAGCACGGCATCTCATTCTCCTCAATTACCTCTACCTCCGGTTCCATGCATTCATTTATATTTTCTCCTATTTGGTCTAATTCAACATTACCTTCAGGCCTAGTTTCCAAGAACCAAACAGTTTCTATGGACCCTGGCGTTACATAATACTGTTCTGCAGCATCATCTGCTTCTACATTTGCTTCAGATATCTTTGGAATTGTACAGGTACTCCATAAGGGATTTGGTAATAGCCTGATATTATTTCGATGCACTACTTTACAATTTCCAAGTCTATCTTTTATTCGGTATGTGCTTCCCCCTGGTTCAAACACATGTAACACTTCATAAGGTGAAATTTCCCACTTGTCTTTGAGTTTGCGCTTTCCTCTACTCCTGTTGTTTCTAAGTAACACCCTATCCCCTTCAGAGATGAGTGCACCTCTCGAACAACGGTCAAAGCGTCGCTTCTTAACTGCTGCCCTTCGTGCAGATTCTTGCTGTGCCATAAGGAAGGTTTTCCGGAGTCTCTGATGATGTTGTTCAACCCAATCGTCAAGTTTTTCCGCTCTGTTTTCCGAAGTCTTTGTCTGTAGGTCGTACGGCAGTCTGGAATCTCTACCAAACAACAAATAAAATGGTGAATATCCTGTAGAGCTATGTACGCTGCTGTTGTAGGCCAATACCAATTCCGGTACATATTCAGCCCATCTTTTCTTTTTTTCATCTGTTAGGGTTCTTAGCATGTTCAACAAGGTGCGATTAAATCTCTCGCATTGTGCGCTACCTTGTGGGTGATAAGGAGTGGTATGACTTTTCCTCATATTATAAACGTTACAAAGTTCACGGATAGTAGCAGACTCAAAGTTTCTACCTTGATCCGAGTGTATCTGCGCTGGACACCCATAATAATTCACCCAGTGATGCACTATCGCTTTAGCCGTTGTCTGAGCCGTTTGATTCCTCATAGGCACAGCCACTGCATATCGAGTAAACATATCTGTTAACACCAACACATGTTCCATCCCATTGGTACTAGCTTCTAAAGTTATATAGTCCATAGCCAAAATTTCCAGCGGGTAACTTGCTTGAAAATTTTTATATTTAGCTCTTTCCTTAGGAAACAAATCTTTGGCAAAAATATACCGTGAACACTGTCTAATCCACATCTTTATATCTCGGTTCATGTTTGCCCAATAATAATCTTTTCGTATATTTTTTAGCGTAATCTCTTCATTTGGATGCCCAGCATTATCATGTTTCGCTTGGAAGGTTTCTTTGCGTAACTTTTCCGGAGTTATGAATTGTATGATTTCCATATTATCTCGGGGATCAATCATTTTTCGATACCACAAACTTCTTTCATAATGTAATCGGCCTCGCTCTTTCCATAGCTTCTTTTGATTACAGGTCCAGCTGCGGATATTAACAGGGTCTTTCTTTTTAAGATGGTACAGGACCTGTTGTAAGTCCGAATCTTCACTCTGACTCTGTTGTAACTCTAATATGGAGCAACTTAAAATTTGTCTAGCACACATTACTTCACGAGGTTCTGTCACATTTTCTGCATTAGGCCACAGCCTCTCCCGCACTTCTTTAATCTTGATTATGGACTCATCAGATTTTATTTCTTCTTCCACTACTGTTTCCTTGGTAGGTGAATATCTTGATAGGGCATCTGCTACTGAGTTAGTTCGTCCGGGTTTATATTGGACCTCAAACTCCAATTCTGCAAGCTGAGCCAACCATCTTTGCTCGGTTGCATGTATTCGTGCTGTTTCTAAATACTTTAATGGATTATGATCCGTTTTTACTAAAACAATTTTATACATCAAATAGTCCCTAAATTTTTCAGTGGCAGCCCATTTTAGTGCTAGCAATTCTAACTTAAAAATACTATAATGCTGGTCATTTCTTTCAGATTTTTTTAACCCTCTACTAGCATAAGCAATCACCCGTTCTTGTCCTTCTTGAATCTGGCTCAATACTGCTCCTAGACCTTGGTGACTCGCATCTGTTAAGATGAAAGGCGATTCAAAATCTGGATATGCCAGTACTGGTGACGAAATTAGGTTTTCCTTAAGCTTATCAAAAGCCTGCTGGCATTCCGAACTCCAAGGTATCGCCGCTTTCTTGTGTCGCAACTTATTTTTACCAGTCAACCTGTGAAGTGGCGCAGCGATCTTAGCAAATGATGGAACAAATCTGCGATAATAACTCGCTAGACCCAAGAATTGTCGAACTTCTTTCACAATGGTAGGAACCTTCCAATTCTCCACTACTTGGGTTTTCTCTGGATCTACTGTCACTCCCTCCGCAGAGACGATGTGACCCAAATATTTGACTTGCTTGCTTAGCATAGTACACTTATTTGGCTTCAATTTTAATCCACTCTCACTTATTCTCGTGAACACCCTATCTAAGTGTTCCAGATGAGTAACAAAATCTTTGGAGAACACCAGAATATCATCAAGATATAGTAGCAAGATTTTAAAAACATAGTCATTCATTATATTTTCCATTAGTCGTTGGAATGTAGCTGGTGCATTTGTTAGTCCAAAAGGCATTCTGGTCCATTGAAAAAGTCCGAATGGTGTCGTAACTGCAGTTTTTTCCTTATCCTCTTCAGACATAGCTACTTGAAAATAACCTGATGTCAGATCCAAAGATGTAAACAATGTAGCATGACTCAACACATCCAGAGATTCCTCTATCCTGGGTAAGGGATATGCATCTTTAAAAGTAACGCTGTTCAGCTTTCTATAATCAACACAAAATCGTATGGATCCATCTTTTTTTCCTAATGATAACAGCTGGTGACGCCCATGGGCTCTTACTTGACTCCAGAATACCTTGAGTCATCAGGTCTTGAACATGTCGTTTAAATTCTTCGTATATATGCGGTGATACTCGTCGATATGCCTGCTTGATAGGTGGATGTATTCCTGTATTCACTGTATGATGAATCTTGTCCGTGTACCCGATGTCATTTTCATTCACAGAAAACACTTGACGATGTTTCCAAAGTAAACACTTCAATTGTTCGCTTTGTTTTGCTGTCAGCTCTTCCCAATTCACCTTAATAGCTAGACCTTGAATGAATTTATCCACATCTGTATCAGCATCCATGCTCACTGCACTTTTTCTCACCACCATGGTATCTCCATCTAATTGGCATTGTAAATCAGAGGAAGCTAAAATTTCCTTGGGTTTATATATTTCAGCCACTCGAATTCTTGGAGGCAAGCTAATAGGTTTTTGACCAGCATTTAACACACGTACTATTATCTTGTCTTCGTTTGGTTTAACCAATGTATTGGCTACACATAAATCAGTAGGTAAAATGGCTGTTTCTGTGCTAGACACTACCACTGGCGTTACTGCATATTCTCTCAACTTAGTACAGCTTCCTAGTAACATGGTCTCAGACAGTGGAGGAAGTGTCACCCTTTTTCTTCCAATCAACTTGACATATCCAATTTTTTCGTTTTTGTTATTCTGAACTTGTCTCCATATTTTGTAAATCTCTCCTCCCTTAAGCCAGCTATTGGCAACTGCATCCCAATTTAGTTCTTGCAATACGTTCATGCCCAAAATCCCGGGTGTCATGTTAACTTTTCTGTAGGCCATATCATCTTTTACTATGAGTACGCCACAATGCTTTACTTCTTGTCCAAGACACGTTATATTCACCTCCACACATCCCACAATAGGAATGCTTACACCATTCACAGCGGATAACTTTATTAGTCTTGCTTCTTGCATTTGGTTACATTCCTTCAGATGTTGTTGGAAGTAGCTTTCTGCTAAGGTCGTTACTTCTGACCCAGTGTCTATACAACACCTTACTGGTACTCCAGCCATTATAACTTCTATTATCGGACTTTTTCCAAATATTTTCCGTTTTTCATCCTCATTTCCGTGTGAACTTACTCGCAGTACTCGAATAGTAGATGGGGAGGGTAACTTGGTAAGAGTTGTCTCTGCTCTCATTGGAGTCTGAACTGGAGGCATAACCTGTTTTCGTTGATAATTATCCGGATTAACTGGAACTGTACTACTCGTATTTATTCTAGTGTTAACTTTTATTCTTGATGTGTCTAGTGCAGTATCAGACGAACCACCAGGAACATCAGTCTGAGTCACTTCCGGAGCCCATACTCACTCACTCCTACATTGTCTTGCCACATGTCCCGCTTCCAAGCATCGGTAACACACTAGGTCTCCTCTCTCGTTTCTTAGCGGTGCCCTTTGTTCTCTTGGGTATCTTTCAACATATTCTGGCCTTCTTTGACCCACTGCCCTGTATGCAGTTCTCTCATAATCGGATCCATACGACGGATTGTTACCATTCCACGGACATCGTGAGTAGTAACTTGGTTCCTGTCGCTGTCTTTTTTCTTGAAGTAACTCAGTCATCATGTGTTTCAATTCATTAATCTCCATTTCATATTTTGTTTCAACAGTAGTTCCTCTTACTGTAGCTTCATTGCGACCTCTCGACAGAATTTTCACGTTTCCCTCTTTCCAATCACATGACACATCTTCCTCAGACCACTTAACCGCTTCTTGCAATAAGGATGCAAAAGTTATTTCTGGAACTCTCTCCAATCTTTTCTTCATTTCTCTTCGCAAACTTTCTTCTCTTATTCCTAATACAAATCTTTCTTTTAGTATCTTCTGAGGATACCTAAAACAATCAGGATCAATAGCTTCAATCCTAACTAACTTTTCTTGTAGCGTATATGCATAAGTACGCATATCTTCCCCCAGTTCTTGCCTTCTGTCATAAAATTCTTTGATTCGTATGCTCACAGGAACTTTATCACCATAAACGATTTTTAGTACATCAAACAAGTCTTCTACCGTATTTTGTGTATCCGGTGGAACAAAACGAGCTGTGTCTCTGGCTTGTCCAATTAAATGGTCTTTAACAATTTCTAGTTGATCTTCCGGAGGTATTCTGAGAACTTTTAGTGCTGCTTTTGTCCTTTCTATCCATTCTTCCACCGTATAATCTCCATGTTTCTTTGGCATACCTGCGGAATCAGGTATCTTTTTATCCCTGGGAATATACATGGCTGTCGGCATCCTAGGGCCTTCTATGAATCTTTCTAAAACCTGCCGTTCTCTCCGTTGTTCCTCCTGCATTCTCAATACAGCTTCTTCTCTCCTCCTCAATTCTTCCTCCTGCAGTTCCATCCTGGTTTTGTATGCTCGCCATTCATCTCTCAGCTCCGCAGCCCAGTCTTCCATGATACTAATGCACTCAATCTCCTCCAGCCGACAGGGGTGTCACTTAGAAACAACAATACCGTGTCTGCTGTAGCTACTCACAACAGAAATCTTGGAATAACCCCCCCCCCAAAAAAAAAAACGGAAAATCCTGTCCGTGACACCAAAACACGCCTCCTGTAACCCCCTCGGGGTTCCGCGTTGGCCAAGGCTCTGTGCGCAATAGCCGACTGGGGTAGGCTACTGATCACAGTGACGGGCCAGTTGTTATTCCCCAAGAGCCAGACCACACATCCCCCCTAACTTCACAGCAGGGCGCATAAAAAATAATAGATTATTTTTTAGGGTTTGATGATTCCTACAGCGTGCTACTTTAGCATACACTTTGTTTTAACTTAATTTACTCAAACAGACTTTTCCAAGTGAAGAGAAATTACATTTTATTCAATTCAACATTAAAGATATTCACAGCATAATTTCCCTCAAGTTTATTCTACATTCTAGACCATAGTTCACTGTGGCAGTCTATACTTAGCTGATCCTCTTCAGAGATGGTAGGAGTTGGAATCCTTGTAATCAGTGCTGTCTTTCTTCTTTGGTAGTAGGAGTTGGGGCCCTTGAAGTGTTGGTCCGGTTTTCTTCTTCCTCACCTAACTTTACAAAATCAAAAGGAGAAAAAACCCTAACTCTCCCTGAGTATATTCAAGGATGCAACCTATCTGGGAAACTTTAAGTATGTATTTACGGGGTTCAATCTACGGGTAGAAATAAAAAGATAATTTAAAATCCCTGCTAAATTTCTTTTCAGTCTTTCTCTTTTGCATTTATTACACTCTGTAGGAGCTCATTTCTTTAGGTTGTCCAAAACAACTGGTACAATACAGAACTGTATTCTTTCTGTTACTTCTCATATATTCTCTATTTCTATAATTAATTTTTCCAAGTCGGACTCAGAAACATACTTATCCCTGAGGAATTATTACACTTCAGTTCAGCCTGTGCACTGGAACAATGACAGTGCCACTTGTTTACACTTGCGCACACATTTTTAATTCAATACTTCCTTTTATGAGACTTTTTCAGTGCTGTTATCACACTTTCAATTTTATTTATTTATTTATTTAACAGTATTTCTAAACCGCCTTATCATAATAATCAAGGTGGTATCACAGCAAACAATCTGGTAGTGTGAGTGTGTTATACATGCAGTGAGGGTGAAAATTTAGTTGAGTGCGTGTTGAATTGTGTGCTAGATTTGTTTGAGCTATGTACAATGTGGGCTATATACAGTGGTGCTAAAAACATTTTATATACATACAGTGTTAGGCGGTAACATGTGCTGTTATACAGTCACTTAGGTTATGTGATGTGTCCATAGTGTTCTATGAACAGCATGGTTTTCAGCTGTTTTCTAAAGTCTTTGAGGTCTGTAGTTGCCCTCAAATCGTCCGGTAGTTTGTTCCATATTGTTGGAGCAGCCATGGAGAGTGCTCTGTCTGTTGTGTCCTTGCGTGTGTGTTTGTATTCACTTGGGGTGCTGACTCGGTTGTGTGTTTGTTTTCTTCTAGGACGTGTGCTGGTGTCTGGTTGTATGAGGGTGTGCAGGCTGTTGGCTGATGTGTGCTGTTTTATCTTGAATAGGTTTATGATAGTTTTGTATCTGATGCGTGCACCGATTGGAAGCCAGTGTAAGTCCTTTAAGGTAGGTGTGATGTGCTCCTGTCTTGCAGTTCCGGATATGATTCGTGCTGCGGTGTTTTGTGCCAGCTGGAGTGGTTTGATGGCTTGTTTCGGTAGTCCAAGGTATATCGGATTGCAGAAGTCCAGTAGTGGGATTATCAGTGCTTGACAGATTGTACGGAAGTGTTCTGGGGCGAGGAGTGGTTTCAGTCTCCTGATGATTCGCATTTTGTAGTAGGCTTTTTGGATTGTTTTGTCTATGTGTGGCTTGAGATTGAGTTTGTTGTCCAGAGTAACCCCGAGGTATCTCACTTCTGACCTTATTGGTATGGTAGTGTTTTGTATCTTTATATTTGGTGGGTGTATGAAGCTTTGGTTCCGAGTGATGATTAAAGCTTCAGTCTTGTTGTAGTTTATTGCGAGGTTGTTGTTTTGACACCAACTGGTCATTTGGGTCAGGCAGTCTGTTATCTTAGAGAAGTCTGGGTTGTCGATTGATATCGGGGTGTATATCATGATGTCGTCCGCATAGATTGTGTATTGAATGTTGTTCTCTTTCATGATGTTGCATATTGGTTGGATGTAGATGTTAAATAGGAGTGCTGAGAGCGCAGATCCTTGAGGTACTCCTTGACAGACTTTTATGGGTCGGGAGGTGATGTGTCCCACCTTGACCTGTAGCTGTCTTTCGGTTAGGTACGAGTGGAACCATTTCAGTGTGATACCATGTATACCAGTGTTCTTTAGTCTTTCCAGGAGCGTGTTGTGGTCCACTGTGTCGAAGGCTGAGGAGATGTCGATGAAGATCATTATGATTCCATTCCTGGTGTTGTCAATTATTCTTAGGATGCTGTCGAAGAGGTAGATCAGTAGCGTTTCGACACCATGGTTGGGACGAAATCCGTGTTGGTTGTCGTCGAGTGTTTCGTGTTTGTCGATGTGATCCTGAAGTTGTAGTTGAACCGTTTTTTCGATGATTTTTGCGAGGAAGGGTATGCTGGAGATTGGTCGGTATGCTGCTGGATCTTTTTGTCGAGCGTTGTTTTCTTTGTGATTGGTCTTACTGAGGCAAGTTTTAGTTGCTTTGGCATGAGTCCTTGAGTGAGTGAGATGTGTACCATTTTATGTATGGTGGGGATGAGGCTTGATTTGGTGGCTTTGACCCATGACACTGGGCATGGGTCTGTAGGAGCAGTGCTTGTGTTGATTGTAGAGATGATGTGGGATATCTGTTCTGTTGAGGGTGAGGAGAATGTGCCCCAGGTTTTGGGGTGTACGTCCGTCCCGGTGGTCCTACTAGGCGTTGTTCGTTCTGTGGAGTGAAATTTGTCTTTTTGATGTGGTCGGCGAATTCCTGTGGATCAACTTGTACTTCCCCTTCTGTTTGCTCTTTTGTGAGGATTTTTACTATTTCGAAAAGCTCTCTGGGTTTGTTGATGGAAGTATTTATCATGTTTGTGTGGAATTCCCTCTTTGATTGGTTGATGTGTTCATTGTATTGTTTTTGCTTCATTAGATAAAGATGCTGGTCGGCAGTTGCTTTGTTTTTTCTCCATCTCCGTTCAATCTTCCTGAGTTCCCTCTTTTCCTGTCGTATTTTTGCTGAGTACCATGGTTTGTTTTGTCTCTTGTTGTGGTGTTGTTTCTCGGTCCCGCCATCAGATGGTTTGGCGGCGTTGGCTAAAATGCTGTTCCAGCTGGAAACTTGTTCCTCCAGGTCGTCTGTAGTAATGTTCAGGTGTTGTATTGTGTCCTGTATGAATTCGTCCATGTCGAAACACTTGAATCGTCTTTGTGTGTGTGAGATGTTTGCTCTATCGTTTGTCTGGTCCTCTTGTGACCGCAGCCTTGTCTCGATTAAGTAGTGGTCAGACCATGGCACTGGGGTAATGGTGGGTGGAGAAATCAGGTCTCTTGATGTTAGGTAATTGGATGCGAATATGAGGTCTGGGGATGATCCATGTCTGTGTGTTGGTGCATTGATTATCTGTGTGAATTGAAGTGAGGACATTGCTTGAAGGAAGGCCTCTGCGTCTTTGACATTGGTGGACTTTAGGTTGAAGTCTCCAATCAGCAGCGCTGGTTTGTTGTTTGTTGTTATGGCACAGGCTTCTTCGAGTGTGAAGGCTAGTTCGTCGGGTGGAGCTCTGGGTGCTCTGTAGGTTAGGCAGATTGCAATGTTCTTGTTCTTGATGCTAATTGTGTTACATTGCTGTGTATCGGTGAGGCTCTGTGTCTTGAACTTTAGTTTTGTTTTCGCTATTATCAGGACTCCTCCTCCACGCTTGTGGGTGCGTGGGCAGTTGTATGCTGAGTAGTTGTCCGGTACTAGTTGGTTGAGTAGTACGTTGTCAGTCGGGTTGAGCCATGTCTCTGTGATGCATATTATGTCGGGCTGTCGCTCTTCAATGTGGTCTACAAGAGTGTGTATCTTGTTGCAGACGGATCTGGCATTTATGAGCTCAATCATTGTTGTCTTTGAGGAGGTTGCTGTTACATGTGCTTCCTTTGTGCCGGTGTGGGAGTTTGATTTGTGTCTGTATGGTCGCTTTGACTGGGAGGTTCTGAGTGTCTCTTTGTATGTGTGCTGTGGTTCTTTTTTTTTTTTTTTTTTTAAACTTTTATTTTCATTTTGCAACAAACAAAAGAAACAACACACCAAAGGAGACAAAACAAGTATACAATAAAGAAAAGTAAACCCAATTACCCCCCACCCCCACGCTTCTTCTCTAGCTGATTATGTCAGCATGTGAGCACTTCCAAACAACAGTGATTATACATCAAAACAATCAAAAGAGTATCTGCGATACAGAATAATCATGGGACAAAGATATATACAAATTTAGACAGTCAGATGAGAGCATTGAGCAGAATGTACATAGTCATTGAGCATCTTCCATTTAGACCGATGATGAGGAGTCTGAATGGGGGAAGCAAACATACGAGGTATTTGTTCATATTTACTGTAGAGACAGACATGATTCCACCATTCATTGGGGCTCAGCTGGGAGCTATTTTTCCAGTATTTCGTAATTAGGGAAATAGCAATGCCAAGCATAAAGTCCAAAAGGAAGTAAGCCGTTTTCGGAAGAGAGGGGATCCCCGCAGCTGAGCGAAGTCCCACTATCCTCCAAGAAAGGGGCTCTTGAAAGTGCAAAATAGACTGGATACGACCCCAGACCCGATGCCAGTAATACTGTAGTGCGGGACATTCATACATAACATGAGGTAGTGAACCTATGGCCGCATGACATGTCCAACAACTATTGCCCTGAGTAGTGTTCCATTTGGCTAATCTGTCAGGAGTGTAAAAACACCGGTGGGCTAGAAAGAAGAGTGTCTGAGTGAGTGAGGCGGATCGGGAGACCCGTGTCACTCTACTCCAGACAAGGCTCCATTGCTCCGGGGTCAAAGTCACATGCAATTCTCTCTCCCATGCTTTCTGCGCTATAGGGGTATCCCTAGTTATAGCATTACATAAGGTTTTGTAAAAATTGGATGCTACACCCGGTGAACTACCGATAGATCGGATAGTCTCCAACCAACCTTGTGTAGGGGAGGCCGATGGCGGGAGCACCTTAGCACTCCGAAGGCAATGCTGAAGTTGCACCAACTGAAAGTAATGTTTCGCTGGGAGACCAAATTCAATTTGCAATTCACTAAAAGTTTTCCAGCGACCTTCATGGAACAACTGACTAGGAATCCAAATGCCCCTAGTGTACCAGGGGCTCCACGCCATCGGCTTATTTTGTATTCGAAATCGAGTGTTGTACCAAAGTGGGAGCTTGTCTAACGGACAGAGTCGGGAGTCTAAAGATTGCATGAGATTATTAAAGGCACCTAAGGTGTCTAAAAGCATTGGTGGAAAGTGGGAGTCTGATGGGAGAGTCATACCAGGGAGAAAAGTAAGAGGAATCGGTTTGCAAAGGTCCTCTTCTATGTCTAGCCACACAGGTCTACTCGGTACTGGATCTTCCAGCCAACGAGCGCCTTGTTTGAGAAGAAAAGATTGATGATACTTCAGGAAATCAGGGAATCTGACACCCCCATTTTCCTTATCTGCTTGCAGCTTATGTTTCGCTATCCTAGGTGTCTTGTTTTGCCACAAGTATCTAGTCAGAAGGCCCTCTATATCTTTATATATACGTTGAGGGAAGAGACAGGGCAACATTTCTAAGATATAATTCACTTTCGGAACAATCATCATTTTTATGGTTTCTAATCGACCCCACCAGGTAAGTGTTAAAGGAGTCCAGCGGTGAGTAAGCGCCCGGACTTTAGAGGTTAAGTCTTTGGCATTGAAGGAGATAGTGTCTTCCAAAGGAGAACAATAGTGAACCCCAAGGTATTTGACCATGCGAGGTTGCCATAAAAAGGGGAAGGGTTGCATATCTGCCTGATGAAGCAAAGGATTTAATGGAAAGGCTACCGACTTGGTCCAATTTATCTTATAACCGGACAGTTGTGAGTATTTACCAATTTGCTCTAGGACAGCCGGTACTGAGTCTATAGAGACAAAAAGCATAAGATCATCAGCATACGCTGAAATTTTGATTTCCCTACGGGTAAAGGGGACTCCATGAATCTCCTCCGATTGCCGGATTAGTAAAGCCAAGGGTTCGAGTGCAAGATCGAAGAGAAGTGGAGACAGTGGGCATCCCTGGCGAGTGCCGCGTTGAAGGGGAAAAGGCTGAGACTTTAAAGCATTGGCACATATACTGGCTGTAGGCTGTGCATACATGGTGCGAAGACAACGGAGAAAACCTTCCCCGAATCCGTACCAGCGGAGGACTGCAAACAGGAAGGGCCACTCTAAGCGATCAAAGGCCTTCTCAGCATCAAGTGAGAGGCCAACAAATGGGCGATCAAGATTAACTGCGGTAGTCAGTACATGGCATAGAGTCCGAGCATTGTCAGCAGTTGATCTACCAGGAATGAAACCGCATTGATCTGGGTGTATTAAGGTAGGCATCCTATCCGAGAGCCGGGTAGAGAGAATGGTGGCAAATATTTTATAGTCCGCGTTTAGGAGGGAAATTGGACGATAATTAGCTGTTAGTTGCGGGTCTCTCCCCTCTTTCTCAAAAACTACTACATTTGCCATTGAAAAGGACCCAGAAGGAGAACCCTCCTCGGCCAGAGCAGAAAAATAAATTTTCAAAACTGGAGCTAAGTCAGCGTGAAAGGTTTTGTAGAATTCAGCAGGGAGACCGTCTGGGCCTGCGGCTCGACCTGAGGCACATTTCTTGATAGCAGAATGAATTTCTGAGACAGTAAATGGTGTGTCCAAGGCCACTCTATCTTCGTCAGATAGGGTCGGTCTTTGTACCCCTGAAAGTAAGCGTTCAAATACATCTGGCTCAAAATCACATTCAGATTGATAAAGCCGAGTATAAAAATCACGAAAGAGTTCTAAGATTTCGGTATCTTTAGTGACCAAGCCCCCCCCCGACGGATTACGGAGGGCGGTAACACGCTTGGCTTCTTTTTGACCTTTTAGGGCATTTGCTAATAATTTGCCAGCACGATTATTTTCCCGATAATATAGCCCTTGTTGTGATTCAATATTTTTAACAGCAGCAGTGTACAAAAGCTGATTGTATTGAAAACGCAAGCGTTGTAAACGGAGTAAAATACATGGGTCAGTACGGGACGTGAGGAGACGCTCCCCCGCTTGTATCTGCTGCTCTAGAATCAGTAAATGCTGCTTTCTTTGTTTCCCCTGCCGAATTTGATAGCTAGTTATAGTGGCGCGGATAGATGCTTTAAAACCCTCCCACCAAGCCCAGCTCGCTGTGTCATGGGGTGAGTTAAAATGAAAATAATCTTGGATAGCGGCCTTTATATCAACCTGAAAATCGTTTTGACCCAGTAGGGATCTATCAAAAAACCAAGCTCGGGGAGAATCGTCTCGCGCAGTGACACGTAATGATAAAGATATGGCAGCATGATCTGAAATATGGAGAGGATGAGTCCTAGTCGTGTCTACTTGAGAAATCAGTGCTTTGGAAATGAGAAAGAAATCTATTCTAGATTGGGAGTGATGGGGGGCAGAAAAGAAAGTGAACTCTAAGTCGGAGGGGTGAAGCAGCCTCCATATATCTACCAGCGCAAGATCTTGCATCAGAGCTGTAAGGGTAGCAAGACTCTTGGGTGGACTACTCGTTCTAGGCGGCTGTCTATCTATCAGAGGGTCTAACACTTGATTAAAGTCACCACCAAGTATCAATGGAGTATTGGCAGAGGCCTGTGCCAACTGCGCAATACTTGCATAGTAAGCAGGGTTGTCCACATTCGGGGCATAAATGCAAATACATGTAAATTCACTATCTCCAACCTTAAGATGTACTCGGGCCCATCTACCCTCCTTGTCAGCGCTAGTATCAATTACAGTAGCTTGCAAAGATTTCTTAACCAGAATGGCTACCCCGCACCGTTTGGAAACGGCGGGAGAATAGGCAGCCACCATGTAAGGCTTAACATTGAGTTTCAGTGTTTCAGCAGAGTTTAAGTGCGTTTCCTGAAGAAACGCTAAATCAGCATGCTCATGGCTAAGATAGCTAAGGATTTTCTTTCTTTTGATTGGACTATTAATGCCCTTGACGTTGAGTGATAAGATTTTACATAAAGCCATTCAGACAAGTTAAAAATTCTGAGCATGATAGCGCACATAATTTCACAATGTCCCTCATATTGACTGTATCTGGCTGTACATATGGCATAAAAGAAAATAAGCTTAGATAATACAATGAAGCGCCCCACATTAAAAAAGAAAAACCGCAGCGCGGTAGAGAAGAAGCAGAACCCCAAAAATTACTGGCGACCATGTGTCTGCGGGGAGAAGCCCCAGAGAAGGCCGAAATTGAAAAAACACATAACCTGTAGGACTGTGCGTGCTCCGAATCCGACCGAGGCACACATCATGGAGGGATAGGAGACCACAAAACAAAAGTCATAGAAAGAAAGAAAGAAAGTCCAGGTAGTCTCTGTGCTTGACTATGACCGCCGCATCGGGCCCTTCAAAATGGCGGACAGAGCCGGCAAAAAAAAGTCCAAGTCGTTGGATTAGCGCATCTGCTCTGCTTCTTTGGAGTCTAAAAATGTTGATAGTAGATCAGGATCTTCGAATGTCCTGGTTTGGTTGTGGAGAGTCACTCGGAGCTTCGCGGGATACAACAGGCCAAAGCGAGCCTGTAGCTGTTGAAGTCGAGGGCGAAAAGCAAGGAGTTTCTTCCGTCGGTCAACGGTAGGCTTTGCCAAATCAGGGAAGAAGGAGACTTTGTGACCTTCAAATTCCAAATGATGGTTCGCCCGGGCAGCATTTAAAATTTGTTCCACTTGTTGATATCGTAGCAAGCGAAAGATAATAGGCCGGGGGGTCGTTCGGTTGAGCGCCATGTGGGTAGGAACACGGTGTGCACGATCGATTTCCAGTTCTTTATGAAAGGTGATCTTCAGCAAGGAGGGAAGAGTTTTGAGCAGGAATTCTCTCATATCTCCCGCTTCCACCCCCTCCGGTATTCCAATGAGCCTCACATTGTTGCGACGGGCTCGATTATTGCTATCTTCTAACTCCTTTTGAAGAGTCTGTATCTGGCGCTCAGCCTTGTCCAGTGTGCCCAAGCGCACCGCGTGCGAGTCGAGGACCCCCGCCATATTGTCCTGCCGTAATGAGAGACTTTCAAGTCGGTCCTGGAGCACTCCAAAGTCTTCTCGCATGGCTCTAAGCGCTTCTCCATTGGACTGCACCAATTCCTTCACGCCGCGTATTTCCTCTAAAATCTCCAGGTGCATTTCGGGGTTTTCCCGAAATGGAACCATCTTCTGTGGGGAGGACACCTCTGTTTTGGAGCGTTTTCCGTGAGAAGAAGAAGGAGACCCGAAGTCCAAGCGCGCTGGTTTATGGGCCGCCATCCCCCCCGAGGTACCCCGGTCAGCCCGGAGCGAAATAGTAAGTTTGTATAGGTATTAAGTCAGGATTCTAAGTAGGCCTCTCGGGAGCTTCAGCGCGAAGCGTCTTACCCGCTGGACATCAGGCTCCGCCCCCCGTGTGCTGTGGTTCTAAATATGGCAATACAGTTGGTGGGTGCCATGTTGTGTTTGCTTGTGGGTAGTGGAGGTGTGTGGTTGGTGGGAGGAGTTGTGTGACGAGTAGGTAGAGTGGGAGGAAGTATGTGGCGTGCATGTTGTTTTTTTGTGATGTTCTGTTGAGTTGATGCCTGTTTTCTTAAGTCTTTGTCTGTTGGCTGTTTGGTGAGAGCTGTCTATTGTGCGATAGCCTGTCCCGTGGAGGGAGCCTGTCCCGTGGAGGGAGAGCCGGATCTGTGGAGGGCGTCTTGGTGCAGGAGCCTGTCCCGTGGAGGGAGCCTGTCCCGTGGAGGGCGAGTCGGATCTGTGTAGGGCGTCTTGGTGCGGGAGCCTGTCCCGTGGAGGGCGAGCCGGATCTGTGTAGGGCGTCTTGGTGCGGGAACCTGTCCCCTGGAGGGAGAGCCGGATCTGTGGAGGGCGTCTTGGTGCGGGAGCCTGTCCCGTGGAGGGAGCCTGTCCTATAGGGAGCCTGTCCTATAGGAACCTTGTTTCAGACCAAAATCAGGGACAGAATAAACTCTCTCTTTCAAAAAGGCAGTGTTGCAGTAATATTATGCATCTCTCAGCCACATCCTGAGTATTCTTCTTTTACAAACTCTGTGACTTTGCATACAATGAGTTATCAACACTTTATAAGCTGCAATTAATAATGCATCTTTTCAATGGAAGCAGTAGCACTTGGAACAGAACAACGGAATTCTCTTCCTGCACTGCTGTTTAACTAAGGCAGAACCAGTTAAAGAACTATCTTAATTCTTAGATAAACACTCCTCTGGCCATAATAAGTTTTCTCTTATCCATCTGCAAATGTATTTTCAAAGAAGCTGCAGAGCAAACTTTCCTTTAAACAACTAGCCAGACTCAATATATCTGCACACAAACAAAACTAGCTTACACCTATAACCTGACTTTCAATTCTTTTCATGGGATAATGATTGAGTCACTACCAAATTATTTCACTTATCTCTGCTTGTCTCAGCTCTGCTCTCTGGCTGTTTTTCCTAACTTCCTCTGGACAACAAGCAAAAAAACACCTTCCTCCAGGGTTAGAGCTCTCTCTCTTTCTTTAACAGAAAACTTATAGTTTCCTAGGAGACAGAAATTCCACTCAGTCCATGTGACTGACACTAACCTATCATACGCTGTGTTCTTGAAATTCTAAAGGTTGTTTACTATTAGAATGTTCATTTAATCTCCATTTTAAAACTACTTTTTTATATTACTTTCTATGTAGATTTCCTTTCTTTACCCTAAACTATCACAATACTTCTTATTAACACAATAACATTAGCATCTCCTTAACCAGGATCCCAGCAGCTTTCACACTGGTTTTAAAATTTAAATTGTGCCATGTACAAGTCTGCTGCAGATTTCTCTCCAATGTTAAGCAAAGCATATTTTCAAACTTATCCCAATCTATTCCAAAAATTAAATTATTCTTTCAGGTACCCTCTACATCGAATGTAGCTCAGTAGTCAATTCTGATAGCCCCCCAAGACTCAAAGTTCATTTACCCCAAAATTCAGTGCAAAATGAACTTTTAAAAACTTAAAACCTACTTGCTTATTTTTTTAAAAAACCCTCGATTTTATTTGAGCCCAAATTTATGTCTTTCTAATGATTTTAACCCCTTCAACATCCAACCCTGTAAAATTAAACCCTTAAACATTAAAATTTCTTAATTCTAATCCCAAAATTGGTTTTCCCTTGTCCCCTTTACATAAACTAGACCCTTTACCTGAGTCCACAGGACCTCCAAATCTCACTGGGGTTCACATCTCTTTCAGGTAACTCACCACTAAACCTCCTGGAACTCTCTCCGGCAGAGCTCAAATTTAGGCCTCAGCTTCCCTCTGGGCCTGCTGCAACTCTCACAGCCAATCAGGAAGCTCTCTCTGTGTAATAACTTCAACCTATGAAAAGATTCCCAGCACATCGCAGGGGAGTGATCAACATAACTTTTTAACAAAATTACTTTTAACCCTTCGGGTTACATACACCCTTGCTAAGTTGTAATACATCTTCTCGATGTATCGATATTTCCTTCAATTCTTCTGCACCTTTAAATACCACTTCAGTCATGGGTAACATCCCTACATCTTCCTCAGTAAAGACTGAAGCAAATAATTTGTTCAGTCTCTCCGCTATCGCCTTGTCGCCTCTTAGTGCTCCTTTAACCCCTTTATCATCTAATGGACCAACTGACTCTCTCACAGGTTTTTTGCTACGAATGTACTTGAAAAGGTCTTTACTTCGCATTTTTGCTTCTGCAGCAAGCTTCTTCTCAAATTCTCCCTTTGCCTGCCTTATCAATGCCTTGCATTTGACTTGCCAGTGCTTGTGCTGTTTCCAGGTTTCGTCGTTTGGCTCTTTTTTCCATTTCCTGAAAGATGCTTTTTTGGCAACAACAGCCTCTCTGACCTCAACTTTAAACCATGCTGGCAGTTTTTTGGACTTCTTTCCACTTTTCTTAAAGCGTGGAATACAGCTGGTCTGGGCTTCCAAGATAGTATTTTTCAACAACAGCCAAGCCTGATGTACATCTTTAACCTTTGCAACTGCTCCTTTTAGTTTTTTCTTGACTGTTTTCCTCATTTTATCATAGTCTCCCTTTCGAAAGTTAAAAGGTAGTACTGTGGATTTTCTTACTATCCCTCCTCCACTAATTAAATCAAAGGCGATCATGCTATGATCACTATTGCCAAGTGGCCCCAACAACCTTATCTCTTGCACTAGATCTGGTGTTCCACTAAGGATTAGGTCTAATATGGCTTCCCCTCTGGTCGGTTCATGAACCAGCTGCTC
This sequence comes from Ichthyophis bannanicus, assembly GCA_033557465.1. NCBI lineage: Eukaryota > Metazoa > Chordata > Amphibia > Gymnophiona > Ichthyophiidae > Ichthyophis > Ichthyophis bannanicus. Next base: position 17,714,879 of record CM066051.1, on the reverse strand, counting down.
CAAGAAGCAGTCATTTATTTAATCTAGGAACTTTATCTCCCTAGCATGTCCTGACGTGACACTGACCCAGTCGATACCGGGGTAGTTGAAATCACCCATTATTATTACTGTGCTGTAACTTTTGTTAGCTTCCTTGATTTCTTTGAGCATTTCATCATCCATTTGGTCATTCTGGCCAGGCGCTCGATAGTACACCCCCACTGCCATTGCCTTCCCCCTTTTACATGGAATTTCAATCCATATAGATTCTACAGCAGATTTTGTTTCCTGCAAAACTTTAATCCTTTCTGACTCAATGCCCTCTCTAACATAGAGAGCAACCCCTCCACCAATTTGATCAGCTCTATCATTACAATATAGTTTGTACCCAGGTATCACAGTGTCCCACTGGTTGTTGTCCTTCCACCATGTCTGTGATATTCCAATCATATCTAACCTTTCATTTAGTGCTATATATTCTAACTCTCCCATCTTATTTTTTAGACTTCTAGCATTTGCATACAAGCATTTTAGAGAATGTATTTTATCTATATTAATTTGTCTGTTAGACATGAGTAATTTGGGATCTTTAAGCTCTGTCTGCTCCATACTTGAGGGCATTTGGGCTACTTTACTCTTTTGTGGAACCTCCTCTCTGCTTTTGGTAGTATCCTTCAAAGATACATTCTTCCGAACCATCTGCTCTTGGGCGACTGTCGGCTTTCCCCTAATATCTAGTTTAAAAGCTGCTCTATCTCCTTTTTAAAGGTTAATGCCAGCAGCCTGGTTCCATCCCGGTTAAGGTGAAGCCCATCCCTTCGGAAGAGCCCCTCCTTTCCCAAGAATGTTCCCCAGTTCCTAACAAATCCAAACCCCTCATCTCTGCACCATTGTCTCATCCACGCATTGAGACTCCGGAGCTCTGTCTGCCTTTTGGGTCCTGCGCGTGGAACAGGAAGCATTTCGGAGAATGCTACCCTGGAAGTTCTGGATTTCAACTTCCTACCTAAAAGCCTAAATTTAGCCTCCAGAACCTCCCTACCACATTTTCCTATGTCATTGATACCAACATGTACCAAGACAGCAGACTCCTCCCCAGCACTATCTAAGACCTTATCTAGGTGGCGCGTGAGGTCCGCTACCTTCGCACCAGGCTGGCATGTTACCAGGCGATCCTCACGTCCACCAGCCACCCAGCTATCTACATGCCTAATGATCGAATCACCAACTATAACGGCTGTCCTAACCCTTCCCTCATGGGCACATGGCCCTGGAGAAACTTCCTCGGTGTGAGAGGGTTTTACATCACCTGGAGGACAGGTCCTAGTTACAGGATCACTTCCTGCCACACCAGGGTGATGCTCTCCTGTCACGTGACCTCTCTCCTCCATGGCAACAGGGATGCTGCCAGACTGGAGGTGGGACTTCAGGACTATATCCCTGTAGGTCTCGTCTATGTACCTCTCTGTCTGTCTTATGCTTTCCAAGTCTGCTACTTTAGCCTCTAGAGAACGGACTCGTTCCCTGAGAGCAAAGAGCTCCTTGCACCTAGTGCACACGTAAGACCTCTCACCAACTGGGAGAAAATCATACATGTGACACTCAATGCAAAAGACTGGAAAGCCCCCATCCCGCTGCTGGACTGCTATCTGCATCTTAGTTTTAAGTTTGTGTTTAGATCTAAGTTCTTTACTTACTAAGGGTTGCTATGGATATTTATACTAATAAAACTGAACCTAATACGTGTAATATACCTTGTTCACCTGAAGCTTAACTAATCTCAGGTCCTTAGTGTATGACTGATTTGGGTAATGAGCTTCACCTGAAAGCACCTCCTGTCTTTTAAGATGTGTAAGTACCTATAAAGCTACGATTATCCCAGGGGTGGGTGGGTGTGGGGAGGGTGGGAGGGAATTAACACTTATTAAAAGAGGGCTGCTACACAGTACCCTGTCTTGTGCTGCGGAGGTAAGCTATATTCTGATTTGATTTAAATTATAGCTCTTAGCTGCTGCTAGGCTCTAACTTCTTATGAAATTTAAAGTACAAGCTCTCTGCTGGGTTCTAAATTTAACCAGAAAGCTCTTTTCTGTGTTGTAAATTTAAGCTAAAAGAACTTTGCTGATGCTAGGCCCTGAGTGACTATTAAATGTAAACTACAAGCTCTCTGCTGGGTTCCAAATGTAACCAGAAAGCTCTCTTCTGTGTTTTAAATTTAAACTAAAAGTACTTTGCTGTTACTAGGCCCTGAGTGACTATTAAATTTAAAGTACAAGCTCTCTGCTGGGTATAAAATGTAACCAGAGAGTTCTCCTCTGTGTTTTAAATGTAAACTTAAACTGCTGCTACTAGGCCCTGACTGATTTAACAAAAATAGTGGATCACAGATTAATTAGCTTTAATACAAAGAATTCCTTTTAGAAAATTGCCAGAAGTAAATACTCACAGTTGCAGATCTCTCTCCAGAAGCAACAGTCCCGCTTACCAGTCTTTCAAGACCTTTCATGATGTTCTTAGACCATCTATAGCATTTTTTGAATCCAGGGGTCATGGGGGCAAAAATGACCCCCACGAGGTCAAAGACCCACGCGGCCAGCGGTTAAGGAAAGAAAAAGGCGCGAAGCCCGTTGACAAAAAATGAAGAAAAAACCTATCCCCGACAGCTCTAAAAAGGTAGAGCAGGGGTAGGACGGGTAGAGGACCGGTGAACGTGGAAAATAGAAGGCCAGTAGGCCAAAAACAAAAACTTTTTCTGAGGGATGAGAACATGCGTCCGGAGGGCTCTACGGAAAAAGGGAGACTGAGCAAGATGGCACCCTTGGGCGGTAAGAGGACTATGCATGCGTGGCAGCATTTCCAAAGACTTTCTTTGAAAGCTGGGGAATTGCTCCACCCGGGCTCCATCAGGGCCGACATCACCCATAAGTGAGGACTACTTCCTGCTTGTTCCTGGAGAATGGGAATGGGAAAATATTTGTATGTAATCAATGTGTGTAATGTAACTTGTAAGATATTCATGTACATAATATCACACTATCTGTCTACACTCTGCCTCCAGAAATGCCTGGATACAGAGTCCATGTGTGTACTTTTTAAAGGTTATGTGGACACACCGTTTTATAAAAGACTTTTTCTGTGTGCCAAATAAGCTTTGCATGTAAAAAAAGTTTTATAAAAGTATTCTGTCTACAAAGTAGAGCAGGACCTGGGGCAATTGTTTCTGATGATTTGTTTTTATTTATTTTTTAGACGTTTTATAGAATGCCACAACTAAAAAACAAACATCCCGTGAGAAATAAAATTCCTGCTCAACTACCCCACCCCTTCCCTTCTCCCTCCCCCACCCAGGCTTGAGTTTAGACAGTAGCATAGACTGTATCAAATGGTATGTAACAGCAAACACTTCCCATATATGCTCAAATTTTGGGAGTATATCAAATTGAATCACCGTCAGTCTTTCCATCAAATACACTTTATACTATCACACTGGAATCAGGTATCATCTTTACAGGACCTTGTACCCATTTTCCACTATCTGACTAGAAACTTGAGATCTTCTGCACCACCTGAAATTTTTTCTCCCATTCCTTCTCAGTAAATTCCTTTCCTATATCGTGTTCCCACTGTTTCTGAAAAGTCACCTTAGCCACACCAGCTCCCACAAGCAACCGATGGATCTTGAAGATCTCTCTCTTATGGGTGGCTGGGTACTAATGCAGAATTTCAAAATCATATAGACCAGTCCAAAGAGCAGTCCTCCACTCCCCTTTCATCAATCAATGCCTCACCTGCCAGTACCCATAAAAATCCAGATTAGTGGTTCCAAGCTCCTTTTTAAGATCCTCAAATGGGAGCTCTTCCCCCTCAGGGCATTACTATATCAATGAGCTCAATCGCCATCTTTCCCACTCCCAAAACATTGGGTCCTTCATCCCCAGCTCAAAATTGCTGTTATATCAAATAGGTTGCAGTAGGGACACTTTGCCCCATAAGCACCAGCAGCACACTAGTTGTTTCCACAGCTTAACAGCCATTTTAATAAAGGGGATCACAATTTTCCAACTCTCTATACCCATCCAAGGAATATACTTTAATGGGATGCCCTCTACATAGTGTTCCTCTATTTGCAACCATTTCCATGTCCCTACCTCACACCAATCAACAATATTTTTAAGCTGTACTGCCCAATAATACCAGTACATATTGGGCACAGCCAATCCCCCGCCGCAATACTTGGCGGCCTCCTTTGCAAAATGTTCTGGAAAGTTTATGTTGCAGATCCTCAAGAGATCTTGTAGGACGTCCGCAGAAAGGGTTTGAAAAAAAAATATAAGACTCTTGGCAGGGTAACCATCTTTATACAAGACATCCTACCCAACCAAGACAACGACAAATGTGACCATTTCACAGAGCCTGCTCAATGGTTGTGGCACCCTTAGCCAGCTTTTGCACCTTCTCTCCCCAAATTCGGTCCCATCTTTCAGTGCAAGCTGCACAAACAGGAGTAAATTTTCAGTCCACTGGCTTGTTAAATACCACCCTTCCATTTAACTTAATCTGTGTATTCTGTGACACCATCCATATAGATCAGGGGTCTCAAACTCCAGTCCTGGAGGGCCGCAAACCAGTCAGGTTTTCATGGTATCCCTAATGAATATGCATGAGATATATTTGCATACAACGGGAGGGGGGGCAGTCATGCAAATATATCTCATGCATATTCATCAGGGATACCCTGAAAACCTGACTGGTTTGTGGCCCTCCAGGACTGGAGTTTGAGACCCCTGATATAGATAGTGGCACTGAATATACAGAGAGCGATGGCGTGGACATTGTATGATCTGCTTAGGCTTGGCTTGTAAGTAACTTAACTGAATATTGCCACAATCTGGATAATTTTCTTGCCTACCCTTGCTCTTCCTCTAACAGACCAATCAGCTCACGTGCCAAATATAAAACTGCACTTACTATCTTCACAATAAAAAACAACCTGTCTGCAGAAACTCTGCAAGAACTGATATGCTCAAACTCAAGCAGTAGACCTAAGAGACAGAATACCAGAGACTCAATACCAATTCTTAGCTCTTATACTAAAGTGAATAACTCTACAATAAAGAGAGCTCTTTCCTTAGCTGCTCCCGCCATCTGGAACTCGCTGCCAGAAAAAATCAGAACAACTAAGGGCTTAAAAGGACTTCAGAAAACTCTTCAAGACCTTTCTCTTTACTGACCACTTCAGAGACAATACCTCCTTACTTCACAAGCCTGAACAACAAATAACCCTGGTTCCGATATTGCCATGTATATAAGTTATGCCTTCGGGCAAATCCCGCATCCCACTCTTACCTGAATTTTCACTATGAGTTCTCTGTAATTTGTTGAGTTTTTTGTAAACTGCTTTGATTGTATGATAAAGCAGTATAAAAAACTTGTTAAATAAACATATATCACAAGTATACAGATAATATCTGACCATTCTGCAGTTTAAAAACCTGATACTATGAGCACAATTCTATCAGGGGCACATCTGGGCTGTCCGGAAGACCCCGAACAGGACAGGCCTGTTAGGACCCGAATCTGTATTGCGGGAGAAAGACATTCCCATGGCATACCCTGGCTCTCACAGCACCAACTGACCCATGGCTGGGCAGCCGGGGCCTGGATCAGGTGGCGGGACCTCCCTGCACCTGGCCCTGGGAGGGGGATGTCCAGTCCAATTGCTCGGTTTGTGCTGATTATTCCACCTTCAAGGTGGAATAATCAGTATGTTCCCCTTGATCCCACAGGACGTATAGGACTGTGACCGGAATTGACCCTGTAAGTCCTGCCACCTTGGCCACCCCCGCTCCACCCAGTCTCTGCCCCCTCCTGTCCCTTGCCGGCTCACCCCATCCTACTGCTCTAGCTGTGCAGTGAGAGTCAGAGGGGGAATAGGAATGGCTTTTTGAAAAAGTGTAGTTACTCAGCTGTAACAGTTTTTTTCCGGGGACAGCAGGAATCAGTCCTCACATATGGGTGACATCGCTGCTGACGAAGCCCATGTGTAAGTATCTCCACAGCTTTTAAGAAAGCCTTTGGGAAATGAACCAGGCACGCATGGTCCCCTTCCTGCCCAAGGGTGCCATCTTACCTCAGTCCAATGACATAGCTAAGACAGCAAAAAATAAAATATGGTAAAGAAGCAACTCCAAGTGGAGGAGGGTGGGCTGTGAGGACTGATTCCTGTTGTCCCCAGAGAACACCTCTTACAGGAACAAGCAGGAAGTCACTCCTCACATATGGGACTCTCCAGCTACAGACTACTGAGAACCTTAAAAAAAAATGTTATAGTGACCTGACAAGGATGAGCCGTGAGCTACAGCAGTTGAGTCTCAACTGAGAGACTCTCGCAATACTCAAGTGACCAGCAGGAAACCAGCACTCTGGTAGCCTGAACACAGAAGTGTCGGAGGGCAGGAGTTGCCTACATCCTGAAGAGATTACAAAGTATGGCCGGGCTGAGGGTGCTGTCCCTTCGGGACTCCCTCTCCAGGCAGTAGTGAACTGCGAAGATATAGACCGAAAACCAGGTGGCAGCCCGGCAGATTTCTGTCACAGGTATGGAATACAGATTTGCCACAGAAGTAGCCATGCCCTGATATTGTGAGCATGACATGCTGTTTTAGTAAGATCTCAGCCTGTTCATAGGTGAGGGCAATGCAGTCCGCTACCCAAGTGGACAGAGTTTGCTTAGTCCCTGGGAACCCCAGTCAACTGGGGTCATAGAAAAGCTGAGGTGCTTTACAGTGGCCCTGAGTCCATTGCAGATAGAACGACAGGACCCTTTTACAATCCAAAGTATGGAGGATGGTCTCCACCTTGCAGGCGTGAGGCTTCAGAAAGAAGGTGGGGAGTACCGCCTCCTGATTGAGGTGGAAGGGGGAAACCATCTATGGCAGGAACTTGGGGTGTGTGTGGAACACCACCCTGTTCTTGTAGAACCTCGTGTAGGGAGGCTCTGCCATCAGAGTATGGAGCTCGTTGACCCTGCGAGCTGATGCAAGTGCAACGAGAGACAACCTTCCAAAAGAGGTACCACAAATGGCAGGAAGCCAGGGGCTCAAATGGCAGCTTAGTGAGCTGCGAAAGCACCATGAGATCCCACTGTGCTGCTGGTGGGGAGACAGGTGGTTTGGATAGCCTGAGGACCTGCAGGAAATGAGAAACCAGGGGTTGAGCCAAGAGGGACGTGCCCTCAACAGGGTGGTGGTGCACTGCGATAGTGCTCCGGTGCACTCTGATTGAGTTGGACTTGATTCACACCTGGGAGTAGGTTCTGGAGTACCAGCTGCATCGGACAGGAGGTTCACTCGCCTCTTGGTACACCACACCAAGAAACAATGCCACTTAAAGGCATATGCCCTTTTTGTGGAGGCCTTCAAGAGGCGAGAAGGACCTCCTCCACATCCTGTGGTAGGTCGAAGGGAACCAGAACTACCCTTTCATCAGCCAGGCTGTTAGCGACTAGGACCCCAGATTGGGGTGCAGGAGAGAGCCCTTCTCCTGTGAAATAAGCCCTGGGGCACGGCCCAGGGGAATCGGGTACATCACCAACAGGTGGAGAAGTAATGGAAACTAAGGCTGCCTGGGCAACTTGGAGGCCACCAGTATTAGTGACAGTCTGTTGCTCTCGACCTTGAAGAGTGTCTTGGCAACCAGTGGTGTTGGAGGGAAGGCATAGAAGAGGCTTTCCATCCATGGAATGAGGAACGCACCTTCTGCCACCTGTGATGGATGTGGCTGGTGAGAACAGAAACTGGGCAACTGCGTGTTATCTTGGCTGGAGAACAAGTCGACTAGGGGGATGTGCCAAAGTCGGAAAAGTCGGGATGCCACTTTGGGGTCCAGGTAATACTCGAATAGCTGGAGGACTCTGCTCAGCTTCTCTGTCAGGACATTTTGGTGACCTGGGAGGTTGGCTACCTGCAGGAGCATTCCGTTGCATGATGCAAAGGAGTAAAGGGAAGAGGTAGTATAACTCCATTTCCCCCTGCTTGATGACATAGAACATTGTGACTTGGTTGTCCATCTGGACCAGTACTGACTAATGCTGCAAACAGAGGCAAAAGGCTTGGACGGCCAGACTTGAGTGCAGAGATCTTTGCAATGAGCTTCCTATCCCAGCAGGGAGATGTCCCTGGTGAGAACTCTCTGGGAGGTGGTGCCTGGAAGGGCAACCCAGCCTTAAGGCAGCGGGGGAGCTGCCACCAGCCAAGGAACTCTACCAGCTGGCCGGTCCCCTTCACCTTGTCCCGAAGCTTGTCTATGGCTTATGTCCACTGGCAGAAGAGACATCACTAAGCCACCCTTGTGTGTAGGCAAGCATATGGAGTCATGTGGAAAATGCAGGCTGGCACCGACCGGCAGTGCTTCACCTCTGTGGCTAGTGCTGTGAGGCATTCTGACCTCTCAGGTGGTATAAAAGCCTTGGTCTGAATGGTGTCTGAGCCCCAATGAACTTCAACTGCTGAGCTGAGCAGAGTTGGGACTTGGGGTAGTTGATGACGAACCCCAGCTGCTGCAGGGCATGGATAGTTTGCTCTGTTGCATGGTTCACCTCTGCAGCTGTGCTTCCCCTTATGAACCAATCGTCCAGGTAGGGAAAGATGAAGGTACCTTGGAGACGAACGTTGGCTGCGACCACCACCAGGCACTTGGTGAGTGGAGGTATTTTTGGTGGTTATGATGGATCAGGAAGTGCATATAGGCATCCTTCAGGTCTAAGGAGCATAGCCAGTCTACCTGCTGGAGATATGGCAGCGGTATTCCAAGGGAAAGCATCTTGAACTTCTCCCTTACCAGCAATCTGTTCAGGTCCCACAGGTCCAAGATGGGCTTGAGGTCCTGCTGTTCACTTGGGAATGAGGAGATATCTGGAGTAGAAGTCAGTGCCCCAGAGATGCTTGGGCACTAGTTCTACTGCCTTGTCCTCGAGGACCTGCAAGCTCAGTGAGGAGCAGAGTGGTAAGGAGAGGTCTTACAGGCTCTCCTGGAAAGTAGATGTGTGGCACCCATTGCAGGTGGAGGAGATAGCTCTCCTTGACCACTTGCAGCACCCAGGAATCAGTGGTGATGGTGGAGCACCTGTGGGCAAACAGGGCCAGACACCCCCCTGTTTGGGGATGTTGGGGACCTGCTGGGGGAGAGGAAGGTGCACCCAAGGAGTCAAAAGCTTCCACAATGTTGGGCTGGAGCTGGCACCTGGGACTTGGGGGTCTTTTGCTTGCAGGGGCCATGCCCTTGCCCTTTGTTATGTTGGCCTTGCTGCGGGGCCGAGAAGGTTTGGAAATATCAGGTATTGCCAAAAAATATCCTTTTTCCTCGGGAAGAAGGGTTTCATCCCCGGGGCCTTCTTACGGGGATGCACTAATTTCTAGAGAGGCTGGTCCTTGTCAGAACTTAGCCTCTATTTAAGCTGCCTTGTCTGCCATGGGTTTCCCAAAGAGATTCTCTCCGATACAGGGGATATCAATAAGTTTGTCCTGAACAGTTTGTTCGAGGTCAGACGACTGCAGCCATGCCTGTGCCCGATGCCCACAGCAGCTACTCTGGCTGAAAACTTGAAGCCACAGTAAGCTGCTTGGGATAAAAACTTCGAGCACTCCTTAAATGCTGAGGCAAGAGACTTGAACCGCTAAAGGGGTTCCCCGTCGAGGCCTGGCAAGAAACCGACGAGCTCTCTTGCCAGTTCTTTCAGGTACATGCCAATGTATAGTTGGTAGGATTGGACTCGGCAAGCAAGCATCGAGCCCTGGAAGGCCTTTTGGCAGAGGACATTGAGAGTCTGGGCCTCCCTGCAGGGGGTAACCAAGGAATAGGTCTTTTGACTCTTGAGTCTGCGCATGGCCAACTCAATGACCATCGACTTGTGGGGAAGTTGAGTCTTCTGGAACCCTGGACTTCAGCAGACCCAGTACATAGTGTTGAGTCGCCTGCTGATAATGGGCACTGATGCTAGTATCTGCCACAAATATAAGAACATAAGATATGCCATACTGGGTCAGACCAAGGTCCATCAAGCCCAGTATCCTTTTTCCAACAGTGGCCAATCTAGGTCATACGTACCTAGCAGTTTCCCCAAAAGACACAGGTTCCACAATGCTTGTACTGGGTCAAGCATTGATATCCTGGGTCCCTTCTTAATAATGGTTTATGGACCTTTCCTCCAGGAACTTGTCCAAACATTTTTTAAACCCAGCTACACTAACAGCCTTTACTACATCCTCCGGTAACAAATTCCAGAGTTTGATTACACGTTGAGTGAAGAAATATTTTCTTTTATTAGTTTTAAATAGTTTACCCTGTAGCTTCATTGCATGTCCCTTAGTCTTCCTATTTTCTGATAATGTAAACAATCGATCTACGTTTACCCGTTCCACTCCGTTCATTAATTTATAGACTTCTATCATATCTCCCCTCAGCCGTCTCTTTTCCAGGTTAAAGAGCCCTAACCTTTTTAGCCTTTCTTCATAGGAGTATCCTTCCATCCCCTTTACCATTTTGGTGGCTCTTCTCTGAACCTTTTCTAATAACGCTATATCCTTTTTAAGATACGGCGACCAAAATTGCACACAATATTCAAGGTGCGGTCTCACCATGGAACGATATAGAGGCATTATAATATCTTTTGTTTTATTTTCCATACCTTTCCTTATGATACCTAGCATTCTATTTGCTCTCTTGGCTGCCGCTGCACACTGGGCCGAGGGTTTTAACATGCTATCCACAATGACACCTAAATCTTTTTCCTGGGTGGTGGTTCCTAATGTGGAACCTTGCATCGTGTAACCATAGTTTGGGTTGTTCTTAACTAGGTGCATAACTTTGCACTTGTCCACATTAAATTTCATCTGCCATTTTGATGCCCAGTCTTCCAATTTATCAAGATCCTATTGCAATTTTCCACAATCCTCTTGGGTTTTAACAACTTTAGATAGTTTTGTGTCATCTGAAAATTTGATAACCTCACTTGTTGTTCCACTTTCCAGGTCATTTATGAATATGTCAAAAAGCAGCGGACCCAGCACAGATCCCTGGGGTACACCACTATTCACCTTTCTCCATTGGCAAATTGGCCATTTAGTCCAACCCTCTGCTTTCTATCTTTTAACCAGTTCTTGATCCACAGTAGTACACTGTCTCCTATCCCATGATTCTTTAGTTTTGCCAAAAGTCTCTGATGAGGGACCTTGTCAACGGCTTTCTGAAAGTCCAGATACACTATATCAACCGACTCACCTTTGTCCACCTGTTTATTCACACTTTCAAAAAAACATAATAGATTAGTAAGACAAGATCTTCCTTGTCTAAAACCATGTTGGCTGTCTCCCATTAGGCCATGACTATCTACATGCTGAATAATTTTATTCTTTATGATGTTTTCTACCATTTTTCCGGTACTGACGTGAGGCTCACCGGTCTGCAGTTTCCCGGATCACCCCTGGAACCCTTTTTAAAAATTGGCGTTACATTGGCAATCCTCCAATCTTCAAGTATTACAGATGATTTTAATGAAAATTCACAGATTACTAATAGCAGGTCTGCAATCTCATATTTCAGTTCTTTCAACACCCTTGAATGTATACCATCCGGCCCAGGTGATTTGCTACTCTTCAGTTTATCTAATAGTTGTAATACATCTTCCCGATGTATCAATATTTCTTTCAATTCTTCCACACCTTTAAATACCACTTCAGTCATGGGTAACATCCCTATATCTTCCTCAGTAAAGACAGAAGCAAAGAATTGATTCAGTCTCTCCGCTATCGCCTTGTCGCCTCTTATTGCTCCTTTAACTCCTCTATCATATAATGGACCAACTGACTCTCTCACAGGTTTTTTGCTACGAATGTACTTGAAAAAATCTTTATTTCGCGTTTTTGCTTCTGCAGCAAGCTTCTTCTCAAATTCTCCCTTTGCCTGCTTTATCAATGCCTTGCATTTGACTTGCCAGAGCTTGTGCTGTTTCCAGGTTTCGTCGTTTGGCTCTTTTTTCCATTTCCTGAAAGATGCTTTTTTGGCAACAGCCTCTCTGACCTCCCCTTTAAACCATGCTGGCAGTTTTTTGGACTTCCTTCCACTTTTCTTAAAGCGTGGAATACAGCTGGTCTGGGCTTCCAAGATAGTGTTTTTCAACAACAACCAAGCTTGATGTAAGTCTTTAACCTTTGCAACTGCTCCTTTTAGTCTTTTCTTAACTAATTTCCTCATTTTATCATAGTCTCCCTTTCAAAAGTTAAAAGGTAGTACTGTGGATTTCCTTACTATCTCTCTTCCACTAATTAAATCAAAGGTGATCATGCTATGATCACTATTGCCAAGTGGCCCCAACACCCTTATCTCTTGCACTAGATCTGGTGTTCCACTAAGGACTAGTTCTAATATGGCTTCCCCTCTGGTCGGTTCATGAACCAGCTGCTCCAAGAAGCAGTCATTTATGCCATCTAGGAACTTTATCTCCCTAGCATGTCCTGCCGTGACACTGACCCAGTCGATACCGGGGTAATTGAAATCACCCATTATTATTACTGCGCTATAACTTTTGTTAGCTTTCTTGATTTCTTTGAGCATTTCATCATCCATTTGTTCATTCTGGCCAGGCGTTCGATAGTACACCCCCACTGCCATCGCCTTCCCCTTTTTACATGGAATTTCAGTCCATAGAGATTCTACAGCAAATTTTGTTTCCTGCAAAACTTTAATCCTTTCTGACTCAATGCCCTCTCTAACATAGAGCGCAACCCCTCCACCAATTTGATCAGCTCTATCATTACAATATAGTTTGTACCCAGGTATCACAGTGTCCCACTGGTTGTCCTCCTTCCACCATGTCTCTGATATTCCAATCATATCTAACCTCTCATTTAGTGCTATATATTCTAACTCTAACTCTATTGAGAAAGAGGCACTCAAGGATCGGAGGGACAAGCACTGTAAAGGTTTCCTTAGGGAGAGCTCACACTGGAAAATCTTCAGTTCCTCCATATGGGGATTCTCCTCAGCTTCGGTCTTGATGGCGAGCACCTTAGCCATGTCCTGCACAAAGTCAAGAAAAACAACATCCTCGGTTGGGGGATGTCACCAGGAGACTGGGGAAGATGGGTGTGAGGGCACATCTTGGTGCTGCTGAGTGTCCAGGGACTTCTCGTCCTCGGTCTCCCATTATGTCTAGAAGTTCAAGAACGAGTTCAAGGCCCCAAGCCCTGAGGCCCGTGACCTTCAGGGGACCTGCCTCTGAATCACGTGCACATGCTAGATATGACCTGTGCCCCAAGGAATGGGACCAGGACCTCATCCGATGCCAATGGGTCTGTCGAGACTGGTGGCACACAAGGATCAGCTTGACGTCCGTGGAGGCCCTCGATTTCAAGGGTCCAGTTGTTGTGGCAGTTAAACCAGAGGAACTGGACATAAACTCCTGGTGCATGGCCATGAGGTCAGATATACTGTTTTCTAAGGACATCATCATGGTATCCATGCCAGTTGGCTCTGCAGCCTTTGACGCAGGCATTGAGGACTTTGGGCCCGGCATCGGTTCTGTTGAGGGGGAGTCCTCGATGAGGATGGCCTCGGGTGTCCGATGTCAGTCGCCTCGTACTGACAACTTCTTCTGGGGCAGCTTGCGAGGCTGCTCCCAGTCCAACCCCTCTGACTCATGCCTTGTCGCTTCATCGGGGGCTGACTTCTCATTCATCCACTTCATAGGGCATTTGCTGTCTAATTTCTCAACATACAGGGGTGTCCTACACGAAGCGCTGGGTTCACCCCTAAAACAAAGCCATGGGGAGGGGTGGCACTACTTTTGCCATCTTACTGGGCAGACTAGATGGACCATACTGGTCTTTATCTGCCGTCATTTACTATGTTACTATGAATGACACTTGAACGATAAGTGCTTGTTGGGTCTACTTTATGACCATAGAATTTGTTTCTTAAGATATTATCTTTTCGTATAGGACAGCTGTGGATGTTGTGCACTGTGAGGCAGTGAATATTGCAGGGGCAAGTCTGACCGCATGGAGTCAAACTGAGTGGTGTATAACAGTGTGGAGCTATATTGAGCTGATTGGAATATATTAGTGTTTTGCTTATTGTGTGGTAAAAGAAAATCAAAGAAAATAAAGTAAAGACGGAAGGAGATTTTTAGACTGCTGATGGTGCTTTTCAGCAATTCCCCTTCAGGCAAGCGTAGCTGCCGCATAGAGGGAAAGCAAACTTACTGAGGTCTTTTCTTCTTGTTTTGGTGTATCTTGGAATATGGTTTTAATAATGATTTGTTAAGATATACTGAGTTTTTTTCTTAGTAGATTGTTTATAATTTCAGTTTTTGTACTATATTGGATTTAGAATGCATTCTCTACAATGCCCCAAGAACAGAGCACATAATTCCACTTCCTAAGCAACTACACTGGCTACCCATTGCAGAACAGATCAAAGACAAATCCATACTCATAATCTTCAAAGTCTCCCACAGCCAGTCTATCACCCACCTCCAATCCTTGCTACAGGGGACACCCAACAAGTTCCCATTAAACAAAACGACCAACTGCACAACTTCAAAAAGGGCTTCCTCCCTATTTGCACTGGCCCCATGGAACACAATCCTAGGCCATCTCCATGCCACAAGATTCCACCCAGTAGTCCAGCACTGGAGGCCAGGATAGCGAATATCTTCACTGCCACCATGTACTTGCCCTTGGTGCTCAGGTAGGCTGGAATGAAGGAGACCCAGACACTGCAGAACACCAACATGCTGAAGGTGATGTACTTGGCCTCGTTGAAACTGTCAGGTAGATTTCTTGCTAGGAAAGCTATGATGAAGCTGATACCATCCAGAAATCCCAAGTAACCCAGAAAACAGTAAAAAGCAACTACAGACCCTTCATGACATTCAATGAGTATTTTGCCAGTTTCTGATTGCAGGTTAAGATATGGGAACGGGGGAGCAGTGAACAACCAGGCAAAATACAGAATAATTTGAATAAGAGATTAAGAGAGGACAATAGAGTTAGAGACCCTGGAACTCATCCATTTCAGGAGCTGGCTTCCAGGCTTGGTGGCGTGAAAGGCCATGACCACAGTGATGTTTTTTGCCAGAATGGAGGAGACAAAGAAGGAGAAAATGATCCCAAAGGAAGCCTGTCGGAGGATGCAAGTCACCTCATCTGGACGGTCGATAAATATCAGGGAGAAGAGAAAGCAGAGCATAAGGGAAGTGAGGAGAATGTAGCTGAGGTCTCGGTTGTTGGCTTTCACTATGGGAGTGTCTCGGTAAATAATGAAGATACCGAGGATGACAGCAGTGACAATAAAGAAAAAAATGCTGAGTAAAGTCAAAGCTATCCCCATCGGCTCTGTAAAGGACAGGAAAGTTAGCATTTTTGGGATGCAGATATTTCTGTTTTGATTGGGCCATTGGTCTTCTGGGCACTTCAGGCAGATGTCGATAGCTAAGAATGAAAAATATTATCTAAGTATTAGTAAATAGCTTCAATCATTAGGACAGTGAAATAACTCTTCTATATTTTAGAACAAGGGCTTTTGAAATGTGAGTATGCTTGCCACATTTAGATTTCTAAGATGAGACAGAGGAGAAGGAGTGATTTGGTCAGGTTTAGCATATCTATTTTGATTCCTCATCTTACAGGGGAATTCCTTGTTGAGTGGAGGAGTAACCTAGTGGTTAGAACACTGGCTTGGTAGCCAAGCAACCAGAGTTCAATTCCCACTAGCATTCCTTGTGGCTTTGGGCAAGTCACTTAACCCTCCATTGCCTCAGAAGAAAGGCCTGGCAATCTACTTCCCGTGACACTGCCAAGAAAACCCAGGAGCTTCTGGGTCACCAGGAGTCAGGACTGACTCAAAGGCACACATTGCATTGTTTGAGGGTTTGTTTGTTTGTTTTATTATTTTACATTGCTAGCTCTCTGACTGGGAGCTCTTAAAAGGGTTTTTTGTATATTTTTTAAAACAAGGTTACTTTCTTTTTGGTGCTTTAGGGGAACTTTCCTTGAGCACATTAGGTTGCTGAACTCTAGTAACCTCCTCAGGTTTAGAAACTGCTAACACCTAATCAGGAGTTAGTGTAGCAGCAGAGCGCAGACAAACCAATGATACCAGGAGTCTGTTCAGAAGGTCCAAATCATTTATTTGTGCACAAGTCTCAAGCAGAATCAAATTCAAAATGGCTGAGCAAAGTTCTCCGGCAATACAACAACTTTTATAGACTTTTGCTCTATTCTAGGTATAAAAAAACATTTCATTGGTCCCGGTAACCTCCCGTACCTCCCGTACCTCTTCTATTGGTCCCGGTACTGATATGATTATCCAATTATGTTCTTTGAGTGGGCTCAGCACCTGCTCACCCCCCTTCTAGTCCCAATTACAATGGTCAGTTCACCAACTTGTTACTTTCCTACTTTCAAGGCTATTGGGCTAGTTAATACGTGCAGGGAAGCAGGGCTTCTATAACTTCTCTGTCAGCAGTTTTAAACATGAACTTCTGTATTTTTCCATCTGTTCTGCTTGTCTAAGCTAATTCAATACTTTTACTGAGTTCTTATTCTACAGCAGCATGTTGGGGGATGTGCAATTCCTATGGGCCTCTTCACAAGCTTCATTTACAGGTCAAGCTAGTTAGTCTTGCTTATGTCAGACACTGTGGACACTGCCACATTCCCCCCTTTGATTAATCTCACCCTATTAGTTAATAAGGTGTGAGAATTAAATCACTTCAAAATAATTATACTACAGTTAGAGGAGTCCGGCTATATCCAGGAGGACGAGGTTGGTATAAAGCCATTATCTTAGTTGCGGTCTTCCGCTCTACTGTACTATCAATAGCACTGTGTATGGAACGCATACAGCATGGGATTATACATGGCAATAGGAAAATAACAACAACAATCAGTAATACTAGTATTAGAAAAGTCTTCAGTCCACCTAGCCATGAGAAAAGGTTAGCAAACCAATTAGGTAATCTTAGTGGGTGCCAAGTCTGAACTGGCACATAAGCATGTTTGCGCATATCTTCAGCAATTTCTTCAACTACTTGACCTTTGTCATCTATTTTCAAACAGCAATTGGTTAGATTCAGTTTACCACATACTCCTCCTTCAGCTGCTAACAAATAATCAAGTGCTAGACGATTCTGGTATATGGCAGTGCGCATTTGGGTGCTTTGTCTAGCTAAAAGTGTGAGAGCGTGGCTAGTTTCATTAGTTATTATTTCAACTACTGCTTGTAAGCGAATAATACGATTAATCATATAGATTGGTGTTCGATAACCATACATACCATCATCATTCCAAGTGGCAGGCCCATAATATTCAATAATTCTTTCTGGTGGCCAATCATCACCCTTCCACTTCTCCCATTTACCTACTTGGAGGGGTGATCTTTTCTGTCGCAATGCTCTTTTATGTCTGTGGGTAGTGTACACTGGGTATCCTAATTGTTCTCCATGTTCTGTGGGTAGGAGAAAGAAAGAAGGTCTGATGGTCCCTAAGACACATGCTCCTCCCCATGCGATGGGAGTTGAGCATACGCTCGGTTTCCACAGAAACAATACAGACCAGGTGGGGCTTGCCAAGCAAGAGTTTTGGCAAGATTAGTCCATAAACCAGCAAGTTCGGGAAATCTGGCTAATGGGTTAGGAGGTTCAGGGTGTTTTACTCCTGACCACCATTACGTCTTTTTGGTAGTGGCATTATAAAACTTCTGGCTAAGACAGACCAGCTGTCCTACCTGTTGGGTGAACTGAGGTCCAGTTCTGGCATAGCAAAGACGTCCAACAATTGAGTGTGCTAACACCCATTCGCTAGTAGTCTTGTGTAATTTAGTCTGATTGTAAGTCAGAGAATAATTCAATTCTTGGGCCTCCCATGGCCACTGGTCACCCATCTGGGTTCCGCCACAGAAATAACAATCTGAGATCTTTAGGCTGGATACTACTGCTCCAGCTAATTCTAGAAACAAATTCTGGGATGGATGGGGAATTTCAAACTTATTTACATGCATAGCTTCATAGAAAGTGTTATGGATGTGGTATTTAGATGACTTGTAGGCTTGGGTATTCAATCTTATATACACAATGGTTCCTGGATCTACTGCTCCACCTGCAATACGTAAACCAAACTTGTATCCTTGTTTCCATGCATTAGGATTACGGATCCGTAATTGCAAAGGGTTACAAGCACCTTTCTTACATTTGTCATCTGTTTTTGACTTAGTCAAAGTGGCAACTCGATTATCTCTCTGTTCATCTGTAATACCAGCATTCCATGTAGCATAAAAAACACACTCCCAGTTTGGGCAATAGTAATCTGCAGCTGGGGCAGTACTATATGACCCTTTCTTACCAGTACACTTTCTCCATCCCGTGGCACCTTCTGGGCACATATACTTATGATCATTGCGATAGGCTTTTTCCAAGGTACCACATCTGGAACGACTATCTCTGTTTATAACATCACATGCATCAAAATATAAAACAGCAGGTATACTAGCATCTTTAAGTGGTCGTGTAGCATTAATTATAGGTCCGTCTGCATCATTCCATCGTATTTCCAACGTATAATAGGATGGGTTCTGATGCGGGTTATAGAATACTCTGGAGCTACCTTTAATGCAAACATTTAGTTCAGTGGTGTTATAAATACACCGAGTCACTTTACCAGTGCAGGTATAGTAAGAATGATAAATCAAAGTCTGAGTTACTTTCAGTCCAGTTTGAGTAGAAGTAATGCAAGCAGTGCATGGAGGTAAAGCATAAGTCAGTTCAAAACCTCCAAAACAGGCAACCAGGGCCAAGCAAAGGTAAAGATACATGTTGATTGGAGTTCTTCTGAATCCTCAGCTTGCAGATCTTGACCACAACGATCTTTTCTTCGTCCCGTGTGCTAATAAAGCAATTTCAACGGGTGCTGAGTGTTGATTGAAGATCCTCAAGTTGTCCATCACACAGTAACCAACTTAGCAATTTCAGTTGGCTTTTGAAGTATGGTTAATCAATGTAGTATCAAAGTAGTGTGCAAAATCACATGCAGATTGGGTTCGTTGAAACAAAACTGTTGCTGCATGGAAAACAGCAATCCTCTTCAAAAGACTTGGCTACTGCAGGGCACTGTGACAAAGTGTCTAAGCTGCTGGTTGCCGTCTCAGAGTAACTCGCAAAGGTGCATCAAGATGCTGCTCCGCGGTCCACTGCTCAGGTTCTGTAGCTGCTGCGGGCTTGACTCTACTGTGGTGGATCCAGGCATCGATCTCTGCTACCTTTACTGCAGTTGGAGTAGACAGGATGACGGTGTATGGTCCCTTCCAATGGGGTTCCAGCGGTGTCTTCTTCCAATCTTTGATCCACACCGAGGTACCAGGCTGGTAGGGATGCAGGGGTTCAGTCAAGTTAATAGGCAACTGGTCTTGGATCCACGCATGGAGAGTCTGCAGAACAAAACTAAGAGCTAGGAGTTCTTGCCTGGTTATTTCTGAACCAATTTGGGCTAGACTTCCTTTAATTCCTTGCACTATTGGTGGGGGTTTACCATACAGAACTTCAAAAGGGGAAAATCCTGTTGACTTCACAGGAGCTGAGCGTATTCTGAGTAAAGCTATTGGGAGCACTTGGGGCCACTTCAAGTGTGTCTCCTGGCAAAGCTTAGACATTTGGGCTTTTAAGGTACGATTCATTCGCTCAACTTTCCCTGAACTCTGGGGTCTGTATGCAGTGTGGAGTTTCCATTGTATCTGTAGGGCTTTTGCTAACTGTTGAGTAACCTGGGAAACAAATGAGGGTCCATTGTCTGACCCTATTACTGCTGGAATTCCAAATCTAGGGACAATCTCTCTCAATAGAACTTTGGTGACTTCTCTAGCTTTTTTCGGTTCTGGTTGGGAAGGCTTCTACCCACCCAGAGAAAGTACAAACTAATACTAATAGGTAGTGATATCCACTGGCTTTTGGCATTTCAGTAAAATCAATCTGCAGGTGGTGCATGGGGGTTACACCTCCTGACTGAACTCGAGGTGGTGGTGTGGGACCTTGTTTGGCATTGTTTTTGGCACAAATTTGATACTGGCGTGCTACTGAGGCTGATAGGGCTGGTAACATGGCAATGTAGAAATGTGGTCTAAGTGCTTTTTCCATAGTGGTCTTCCCATAGTGTGTGGCTTCATGGAAAGCTTTGACAAAGGCTGGTCCTAACAATTTGGGAATTACTATTTGTCCTGGGGGTTGACTGCCCTCTGCTAGTGGCAGTTCAATCCACCCATCTTTCAGTACTCCATCTTCTCTGGCACAGTAGTAGTCTAATTCTTTGGTGGTATATCGTGGTGTCCATGAGTTCAAGGGTACTGGAAACAATGCTGCCTGCATCGCATTGGCTTGTGGCGAAATTTGTCCTGTCATAGCTGCTTGTCGTGCTGAGGCATCTGCAAATCTGTTTCCTCGGGCAACTTCTCCTTTTCCTGCTTGATGTCCTCTGCAATGCATGACAGCTACACGAGTTGGGGCCCATACTGCATCAAGTAGCATCAGTATCTCGGGGCCATACTTAACTGATTTTCCTCCGGATGTGATGAGTCCTCTTTCTTTGTAGAGAGCTCCATGGGCATGTAAGGTGGTGATGGCATACTTAGAGTCTGTATTTACATTCAACACAAGTCTTTTACCTAGTAGTAGTGCTCGGGTAAGTGCTATCAATTCTGCTTTCTGGGCTGATGTGCCTGAGGCTAGGGCTGATGACTCAACGACTTCATGTTGAGTGACAACTGCATATCCGGCACAGCGTCGTCCATTGATGATGAGACTGCTTCCATCAACATAATAGATTTGGTCAGGATTGTCTATGGGCACATCTGTCAGATCAGGTCGGCTTGAGAATACAGTGTCCATGACTTCTATACAGTCATGCTCTAGAAGTTCTTCACTAATAGGTATCAATGTGGCTGGATTCAAGGCATGGCTCACTTCCAGTTGTATCTGTGGGTTTTCACATAGCATGCTCTGATATTTCAACATTCAGGAATTGGTGAGCCAATGATTTGCTTTCTGTTCCATAAGGGCAAGGACTGCATGTGGCACAGTGACTCGTATATTTTGTCCTAGTGTGAGCTTGTCTGCTTCACTCACCAACAATGCTGTAGCTGCAACTGCTCTCAGGCAAGGTGGCCATCCTTTGGCCACAGTATCCAATTGTTTCGATAGGTATGCTACAGGTCGCTCCCAATTTCCCAATTTCTGAGTCAACATGCCTAAGGCATTTCCTTGTGCTTCATGTACGAACAAGTGGAAAGGCTTATGAACATCTGGTAGTCCAAGGGCTGGTGATGACATCAATTCTTCCTTCATCGTCTTGAAGGCTGTATCCTGCTCAGGTCCCCACTCCAGTGGCGACTTTTCTTCTCCTTTTGTGGCTTCATACAGTGGCTTAGCAATTTGGGCAAAGTTGGGAATCCAGATTCGGCAATATCCTGCCGCTCCCAGAAAGGCTCTGACTTGCTTTCTGGTTGTCGGAGTTGGAATTCTGCATACTGCTTCTTTTCTTTCTCTGCCTAATTTTCGACTTCCTTGGGTTATACGAAAGCCCAAGTATTTCACTTCTTTTTGACATAGTTGTGCTTTTGCTCTGGAAACTTTGTATCCAGCTTCATCTAGTAACTGCAAGAGGTCTTTGGTGGCTTGTATACATTCACTTTCTGATACAGCAGCTATCAGCAGATCGTCCACGTATTGGAGAAGTACTCTCTTCCCCGGGGCCACTGGATAGCTGGAAAGGTCTTGATTCAGTGCAGCACTAAAGATGGTAGGCGAATTCTTGAATCCTTGGGGTAATCGTGTCCAGGTAAGTTGGCCCCCTCTTCCAGAGATGGGGTCCTGCCATTCAAATGCAAACAATATCTGACTCACGGGGGCTAATCTTATGCAAAAGAATGCATCTTTTAAATCTAAAACAGTGAAGTGGGTGGTTTCAGCAGGAATTAGTCCTAGAAGAGTGTAAGGATTGGGTACAACTGGATGTATAGTTTCAACTGCTTCATTCACTCTTCTTAGATCTTGCACTGGGCAGTAGTCATCTGTTCCAGGCTTTTTCACTGGCAGAAGTGGGGTGTTCCATGGGGATTGACATACTTTCAGTAGGCCATGTTCTAGTAATCTTTGCAAGTGGCGGTGGATGCCTTCAATTGCAGCTCTAGGGAGAGGGTACTGTTTGACATGTACTGGTGTAGCACTAGGCTTGAGAATTACAATTACTGGAGCTATATGTTTGGCTAGGCCTGGAGGACTGCCTTTTGCCCATACTCCAGGTGGGGCATCAATACTTTTCAAGGTTTGTTCGAAATAGGTGTCTTGGACAGAATCATCACTGTAATATCTCCATTCTTCTTCTCGGGGAACTGTGAGCAGCATTATTCCTGCTGGTTTGGCTTGCGAATTTACTGTCATTTGCATTTCTCCTCTTTCAGTGAAGGATATTTGGGCCTGTAGCTTGGCTAACATATCTCGTCCCAGTAGTGGCACTGGACATTCAGGCATGTAAAGGAATTGATGAGTTATTTGCTGTCCTCCTAGACTGCATATGCGATTTTGAAGAAAAGGTTTTGTAGCTTTGGCACCAGTTGCTCCTACAATGGTGACTGCTTTTGTAGAAAATGGGGCTATCTTCTTGTCTACTACTGAATGTTCTGCTCCAGTATCAACCATAAAGTTCATAACTTGGTCTCCTATTTGTATTCCGACCATAGGCTCCTGGAGACCTAAAGCAAATTCGGAGCCCGGTCTGTCCTAATCCACGTCATCTTCATCATAGGCTGTTGCCGCCAATGCTTGCACGGCTTCTCCTCTTTCACGCTGATGTTGCTCTCGATTGGCTCCTCCACGATGTCGGGGACGGCCTCGTCTTTCTTCTCTCCATTGATGATTGTTTTCGTCATCTTCGTGGGCGTCTTCGAGTTGCGGGCATGCATCTCTCCAATGTCCTTCCTCCCTGCAGTAGGCACATTGGTTTACGCCTAGTTGGGGCCGGCTTCCACCTCGGCCCCGCCCCCTTCCTCTGCTCCTTCGACTAGGGACACCTCCCCTTTTCTGTTCAACTATGGCCGCAGCCAAAAAATCAGCTTTCTTCTTCATCTTTCGATCACATTCTTTCTGTCTTTCATTATCACGATTCACATACACTTTATGAGCGACTTCCAATAACTGTGTTGCATTCATGCCCGCAAACCCTTCTAATTTCTGTAATTTACGTCTAATGTCTGGTTGAGACTGATTTACAAAAGCAGAATTCACCATGCATAAGCTTCCTGGTGCATCGGGATCATAGGGAGTATACATTCTATATGCTTCAGTTAACCTCTCATAAAACACTGCTGGACTCTCATCTATGCCTTGGTTAACTTCAGTAACTTTGGAAAGGTTCATAGCTTTCTGGCCCCCCCTTTTCAGGCCTTGTAACAAGCCTTGGCAAAAACGGGCTAGGGCTCTGGATCCTCTTTCAGTATTTGGATCCCATCGGGGGTCTTCATTCGGGAATTCCCTCTGGGCTGCTTCCCGTTGGTCTATTCTTTCTCCTCTTCGTTCTGGAGCTACAGGGTTATCTGCCAGCCACTCAATAGCTGCTTTTTTAATTCGTGTCCGCTCCTCCGTAGTAAATAAGGTGGACAGGAGCTGACGGCAATCTGCCCATGTGGGTTGATGGGTTTCCATAATAGTATTCACTAGTTCTGTAAGCTCTTGGGGTTTATTGGTATAGGAGGCATAATGCGTCCTCCAATTTAACAAATCAGTTGTAGAGAAGGGGACATACACATAGCTTGGGGGTCCCGCTACCACCTCATTATAGTCATTCCTTACAGGCACTCCCGGGACTTGCCGTAAGGGCATCATCTTGGCAGTAGATGTCTTTTGGGATCTAAGCGATATTTTTGTAACTCTCCTATCAGGGCTCTTTTTCTTCTTTTCTACAGGCTTATCAAGGGTTACTTTCTTTTCTATATGCTTTGTCTTGGATTTATTTTTACTGGCAGGCTAACACTGGCGGTCGCTTCTACACTGTCAGTCTCACTCGGGGAATTCTCAATTTCTTCCTTCTCTGTTTCTGAATCTGACTCGCCTTTCTCTGTCTCTGTCTCAGTAGAATCATCTTCTTCAACTAAAGGAAGCTCATCCTCCTGCTCTTCGGGAGGTGGCTCAGGGGTTGGATCCCGCACCCGCTGTCTCCGGGGCTCTGGGGCAGGACGCCGGGCTACTCTTACTGGGCCCGGGGTTCTAGGCTGTCGGGGAACTACTTCTGGGGAATCAGGATGGACCAGGATGGGTTTCTTCCTGGATTTCTCATCTTTCCCTTTCTTACTAGGCTGTTCTTTTTCTGTTTTCTGACTATGATCTGTTTTCGCTAACATTATTCTGCACTGCTCTTCATAGCAGCGCTGTGCCCAAGGGGGCGGATCTTCACAAATACTTAACCAAGAATCTATATAGGGGTATTGATCGGGGTGCGCTATCCGCACTCTACGGTGCACTAACTGGATAATTCCTACATTAAAGGTTCCCTCTCGGGGCCAGGTAGGGTCTAAATCGGGCCACTCCCTAGTACACAAAATCTGTAAACGAGCTGCAGTCATTTTAATACCATAATCTCCGGAATATCCCTCTTTAAAATGTGCGATCATACATTCTAATGGAGTGTTCCTAGTAGACCCCGCCCCTCCCATTTCGATGTGTGCACGCAACAACAGACAGAAGGGAAAAGGAGGGCGGACCGTGGGTAAGGGGTCCTCATGGCCCTAGAAACGTATAAGGAGAACAAATAAGACAAGACGACAATCGCTTCCCCCTTTTTGCGACCTGAACGCGGTCGCCCGGTCAGGAAATGCGCTACTCAGGGGTCCGCCTTCGCTTGGTCCGTGCTGCCAGACCTCTCATACACACCTCATTCACACAATCATGCTAGCAACGTATCCCAGAATGCATTCATTTCTATCCATTCTGACTAGTCTTGTTCAATTACCAAAATACAAGAAGACAGGAGTTTCGCCCTGCGAATACTCATGCGGGGGTACTCGGTCCGTCTTTGAGAGGTGATCAAGCTCTCTTACCAATTTCCAAGTTCCAAGTTCAAACGGCAGCACTGCTCTTTCTTATCTGTCTAGACATACCAAATCAAAACTATACTCACCGGATCTGGTCCTCAAACTCCCCAAGCAGGCGCATGAGTTGGACCTCGGACTCCCCTCACTCGGGTTCGAGGCGTTGGCTCCAGCCGGGCCCGGCACCCTCCGAGGTCCGACCAACTTCCTCCGATGCAATGGACCGGCGGCGCCAGGAAGCAGCCCCCGTTGGAAGGGCGCGATCCCGGCAGGACCAAGCCTATAGAGGCGGAATGTCGTGGTATATTGCCCTATATACACTCTGATTCCACAACTTCCCGACCAACGCACCAAGAATATGTAGCAGCAGAGCGCAGACAAACCAATGATACCAGGAGTCTGTTCAGAAGGTCCAAATCATTTATTTGTGCACAAGTCTCAAGCAGAATCAAATTCAAAATGGCTGAGCAAAGTTCTCCGGCAATACAACAACTTTTATAGACTTTTGCTCTATTCTAGGTATAGAAAAACATTTCATTGGTCCCGGTAACCTCCTGTACCTCTTCTATTGGTCCCGGTACTGATATGATTATCCAATTATGTTCTTTGAGTGGGCTCAGCACCTGCTCACCCCCCTTCTAGTCCCAATTACAATGGTCAGTTCACCAACCTGTTACTTTCCTACTTTCAAGGCTATTGGGCTAGTTAATACGTGCAGGGAAGCAGGGCTTCTATAACTTCTCTGTCAGCAGTTTTAAACATGGATTTCTGTATTTTTCCATCTGTTCTGCTTGTCTAAGCTAATTCAATACTTTTACTGAGTTCTTATTCTACAGCAGCATGTTGGGGGATGTGCAATTCCTATGGGCCTCTTCACAAGCTTCATTTACAGGTCAAGCTAGTTAGGCTTGCTTATGTCAGACACTGTGGATCACAGGCCTACACCTGCCACATTAGTGGGCTTGATTTCCTGAGTGCATAAGAACATAAGAACATAAGATATGCCATACTGGGTCAGACCAAGGTCCATCAAGCCCAGTATTCTGTTTCCAACAGTGGCCAATCTAGGTCATACGTACCTAGCAGTTTCCCCAAGGGACACAGGTTCCACAATGCTTGTATTGGTTCAAGCATTGATATCCTGGGTCCCTTCTTAATAATGGTTTATGGACGTTTCCTCCAGGAACTTGTCCAAACCTTTTTTAAACCCAGCTACACTAACAGCCTTTACTACATCCTCCGGTAACAAATTCCAGAGTTTGATTACACGTTGAGTGAAAAAATATTTTCTTTTATTAGTCTTAAATAGTTTACCCTGTAGCTTCATTGCATGTCCCCTAGTCTTTCTATATTCTGATAAGGTAAACAATCGATCTACGTTGACCCATAAGAACATAAGATATGCCATACTGGGTCAGACCAAGGTCCATCAAGCCCAGTATTCTGTTTCCAACAGTGGCCAATCTAGGTCATACGTACCTAGCAGTTTCCCCAAGGGACACAGGTTCCACAGTGCTTGTATTGGTTCAAGCATTGATATCCTGGGTCCCTTCTTAATAATGGCTTATGGACCTTTCCTCCAGGAACTTGTCCAAACCTTTTTTAAACCCAGCTACACTAACAGCCTTCATTAATTTATAGACTTCTATCATATCTCCCCTTAGCCGTCTCTTTTCCAGGTTAAAGAGCCCCAACCTTTTTAGCCTTTCTTCATAGGAGTAGCCTTCCATCCCCTTTACCATTTTGGTGGCTCTTCTCTGAACCTTTTCTAAAATCGCTATATCCTTTTTAAGATACGGCGACCAGAATTGCACACAATATTCAAGGTGCGGTCTCACTATGGAACGATATAGAGGCATTATAATATCTTTTGTTTTATTTTCCATTCCTTTCCTTATCATACCTAGCATTCTATTTGCTCTCTTGGCTGCCGCTGCACACTGGGCCGAGGGTTTTAACATGGTATCCACAATGACGCCTAAATCTTTTTCCTGGGTGGTGGTTCCTAATGTGGAACCTTGCATCGTGTAACCTTAGTTTGGGTTGTTCTTCCCTAGGTGCATAACCTTGCACTTCTCCACATTAAATTTCATCTGCCAGTTTGATGCCCAGTCTTCCAATTTATCAAGATCCTCTTGCAATTTTCCACAATCCTCCTGGGTTTTAACAACTTTAAATAGTTTTGTGTCATCTGCAAATTTGATAACCTCACTCGTTATTCCACTTTCCAGGTCATTTATGAATATGTCAAAAAGCAGCGGACCCAGCACAGATCCCTGGGGTACACCACTATTCACCTTTCTCCATTGGGAAAATTGGCCATTTAGCCCTAGCCTCTGCTTTCTATCTTTTAACCAGTTCCTGATCCACAATAGTACACTGCCTCCTATCCCATGACTCTTTAGTTTTGCCAAAAGTCTCTCATGAGGGACCTTGTCAAAGGCTTTCTGAAAGTCCAGATACACAATATCAACCGACTCACCTTTGTCCACCTGTTTATTCACTCCTTCAAAAAAACATAACAGATTAGTAAGACAAGATCTTCCTTGTCTAAAGCCATGTTGGCTGTCTCCCATTAGGTCGTGACTATCTACATGCTGAGTAATTTTATTCTTTATGATGGTTTCTACCATTTTTCCCGGTACTGATGTCAGGCTCACCGGTCTGTAGTTTCCTGGATCACCCCTCGAACCCTTTTTAAAAATTGGTGTTACATTGGCGATCCTCCAATCCTCAGGTATTAGGGATGATTTTAATGATAGTTCACAGATTACTGATAGGAGGTCTGCAATCTCAAATTTCAGTTCTTTCAACACCCTTGGATGTATACCATCTGGCCCAGGTGATTTGCTACTCTTCAGTTTATCTAATAGTTGTAAGACATAAAAGGCTCCAGTGCCTTGCCCTGTTGAGGCTTTCCTATCCAGGGCTCTACAGATCAACAAACAGTAAGGATTAGAGGGTTTGTTTGTTTGTTTGTTTCTTCTTATTATATTACATTGCTAGCTCTCTGAGTGGGAGCTCTTAAAAGGGTTTTTTGTATATTTTTTAAATCAAGGTTACTTTCTTTTTGGTGCTTTAGGGGACCTTTCCTTGAGCACATTAGGGTGCTGAACTCTAGTAACCTCCTCAGTAACCTCCTCAGAAACTGCTAACACCTAATCAGGAGTTAGTTCCCTCCCTACCCACTCCGACTCCCACCCATCCCTAGTGAGCAGTCTTGCTTTATAGAGCACCTCTCCCTTTATCAAATCACATAGAATTGGACCAGCACATTTTGAATTTAATTAAAGAGATTTAACTGCTTTTTCTCTGAAAGGACAGCTGCGAAACCAGCTGGTACTTGGTAGATCTCTCTCTTTTGCTTTAACAGATACCTAAGCTCCACGAACAGAACAATGGCTGGGGAAAATCGTATTGCTAAAGCTGTTGCCCCTGTTACAGCTTCTGTCTCAGTTCATACAGAGGTTCTAATGCCAGTTGAAGGACCAGTTCCATGTGCAGGGTGCCTGCATGCTGAAGCTCTGAGAAAACAAGTGGAGGAACTCCGAGAGGAGGTGGCGAGGCTGAGGAGCATTCAAGACAGTGAGAAGTACATTGATGAGATGCTTCTTGCAGCATCCAAGCTCTCCAGCACAGGAGAAGATGGGTGCCAACAGAATGTCGATGGTTGGACACAAGTCACCAGGGCCTGCAAAATCACCAATACAACTTCTCCAGCCCTTGAATTGAAGAACCATTATGCAGCCCTGGAAGTGGAGGAGGTGAAAGCATCCCTGGAAAGGGAAGAACCAGAGTTCAAGTACCCCAAAGTTGCAGAATCAGTGACCAGAAGGAAACGAAGGGTAGTGGTGGTTGGAGACTCTCTTCTGAGGGGTACTGAGGCGTCCATCTGCCGACCAGACTTGATGTCCAGAGAGGTATGCTGTCTGCCTGGTGCCAAAATCCAAGATGTTACGGAGAGTTTGCCGAGACTCATCAAGCCCACTGACTATTACCCAATGTTGCTAATCCATGTTGGAACAAATGATACTGCCAGGTATACCTCGGAACGTATCAAAAGTGACTTCATGGCTCTGGGACAGAGGGTGAAGCAGTTAGGTGCACAGGTGGTGCTCTCTTCAATCCTCCCTGTTGAGGGTAAAGGCCAAGGCAGAGAGGCTCGCATCCTGGAGATGAATGCATGGCTGTGTGGATGGTGTCATCGAGAGCGTTTTTGGTTTCCTAGACCATGGGATGGTGTTCCAAGGGTTGCAGAGCAGAGATGGCATCCATCTGTCCAAGAAAGGTCAACGCATCTTCGGTAGTAGACTGGCTACTCTACTGAAGAGGGCTTTAAACTAGATTCGTTGGGAATAGGTGAAGAAAGCCCCCCAGGTAAGTGAAAGCCCCCAGGTAGGTGATACCCATTTCCATAAAGGTATTTAATGTAACAGGGGTAACATATGGAAAGCAGTGTGTATAAATGCCCGTAGCATGGGAAATAAGATCCCTGATGTTAAAGCTTTGGTGGGCGTGGCTGACTTGGATTTAGTGGCAGTTACAGAATCATGGTTAACAGAAAACCATGACTGGGATGTAACTATACCTGGCTATACTTTATTCAGAAGGGACAGGGTAGGAAGAAGGGGAGGAGGAGTGGCACTATATGTAAAAACTACTATTAAAGCTTTGGAA
The DNA here is from genome assembly GCA_033557465.1 of Ichthyophis bannanicus. Classification (NCBI taxonomy): domain Eukaryota; kingdom Metazoa; phylum Chordata; class Amphibia; order Gymnophiona; family Ichthyophiidae; genus Ichthyophis; species Ichthyophis bannanicus. The sequence goes on along the minus strand of CM066051.1, from coordinate 17,685,101 downwards.
TTACAGAGCTTAAAAGGGAGAGAGGAGGCATTGTGGGTTAAACTAGAAAGAGGGAAAGAGAAATCTATTTGCATTGGTGTGATATACAGACCTCCCTCAGAAGAGGAAGAGATGGACAGAGAGTAAATTGAAGACATACACAGCATTGCTAGGAAAGGGGAAGTGCTACTGATAGGAGATTTCAATATGCCAGATGTTGATTGGCACATTCCTGCTGCAGTATCATCTAGAACAGGGGTCACCAACCTCCAGGGGGCCGCGGGCCGCACAGCCGACTACCGCCAGACTCGCGGGCCGCACCCCCCTCCCCCCCCCGCGCGCGCGCAAAAAAAATCCCTGTTCATACCTGTACTTTATTTTCCCATGTCAGCTCCCTCCCTTCTACTGCAGCCGCGGCTCCCTGCCTCTTAGGGAACCGCGGCTGTGCTTGTAAAATCATCGCGGAGCCCTTCCTGTCTTGACGGGCTCCGTGCAGCATTGTCCCGCCTCTAAAGGAAGTTGTTTACCACTTCCTTTGGAGGTGGGACAATGCTGCACGGAGCCCGTCAAGACAGGAAGGGCTCCGCGATTATTTTACAAGCACAGCCGCGGTTCCCTAAGAGGCAGGGAGCCGCGGCTGCAGAAGAAGGAGTTGGTGAGTTGCCTTGGCGGGCCGCACCGGGGTAGAGTCTCGCGGGCCGCACTGAGGGACCTCGCGGGCCGCAGGTTGGTGACCCCTGATCTAGAAGTAAGGAGATCCTGGATTCTCTACAGGGAGAACTATTCAGGCAATTGGTAACAGACCCCACACATGAAGGGACCATACTGCACTTGGTGCTTACCAATGGTGAAAGTGTTTCTGATGTTGTAGTGGGTGATCATTTTGCATCCAGTGATCACCAGATGGAGTGGTTCAGTATTAGGACTTCGGCTGTTAGAATCCATTCCAAGGTGAGGATCTTAGACTTTAGGAAGACTAACTTTGCGAAGATGGGCCAATACCTCCCACACACACAAAAAAACTTATGAAAAAATGGAAATAAATTCCTCCACTTACGCATGACCTATGATTATTCTGTAACACATTGTATATAACTACTTGTAAATAACCTATGTAAATAGTTTGGACAGTTTATCGCATTTATTGTTATTTGTAAAAAGTTAGAAAATTCCTGTTCAATGTAAATGTATACCGAAATATACATAATGTGTTAACTTGTTCCATGTAAACCACCCTTGATCTCTGGAAGGGGCGGTATAGAAGTAATAGATAAATAAATAAAATAAATAAATAAATACCTCAGGGAGTCGTTAGTGGGATGGGAACAGCTGAGCCAATGCGATAAAATGGAGGGATAAGACATTTTTCAGATATATTAGTGAGAAGAGGAAGGGCAAGAGTGGTATTGTCAGACTCAAGGGTGCAGGGGGGGAATATGTAGAAGCTGATAAGGATAAAGTGGAATTGCTTAACAAATATTTTTGTTCTGTGTTCACAGATGAAGAACCAGGAGCAGGACCTCAGAAAACACCCACAAATAGGAACAGAAGCGAGGGACATCTTGAGCAATTTTCAGAAGACTGTGTTCGTGAGAAACTAGCTCAACTTAAAGTAGACAAAGCGATGGGACCGGATGGGATACACCCTAGAATACTGAGGGAACTTGGGGACGTTCTAGCAGCTCCACTGACTGACCTTTTCAATGCCTCATTGGAGTCGGGAGTGGTGCCAAAGGACTGGAGAGAGGCTCATGTGGTGCCTTTACACAAAAGCGGAAGAAAGGATGTGGTTGAAAACTACAGGCCGGTTAGTTTAACTTCGGTGGTGAGTAAATTATTGAAAATGCTGCTGAAAGAGAAAATAGTGAGCTTTCTGGAGTCCAGCAGATTACAGGATCCGAGGCAGCATGGATTCACCAGAGGCAGGTCTTGTCAGACAAATCTGATTGATTTCTTTGACTGGGTGACCAGGGAGTTGGACCGAGGGAGAGCTCTAGATGTGGTGTATTTAGATTTCAGTAAAGCCTTTGACACTGTTCCTCACAGGCAACTTATAAACAAACTGAGCACCCTAGGGATGGACCCTAAAGTTACTGCTTGGGTTAGAAATTGGTTGGGTGGGGGGTGACAAAGTGTACAAGTAAATGGAGCTCACTCTGAGGAGAAGGATGTTACCAGTGGTGTGCCCCAGGAATCTGTCCTTGGTCCGATTCTTTTTAACATCTTTGTTAGTGATATAGCGGAAGGGCTGTCGGTTAAGGTTTGCCTCTTTGCAGATGATACCAAAATCTGCAATAGAGTAGACACCCAGGAAGGTGTAGATAACATGAGGAGGGATCTAGCTAAGCTTGAAGAATGGTCTAGAATTTGGCAGCTGGGATTTAATGTTAAAAAAATGTAAGGTCATGCATTTGGGCTGCAGCAATCCAAGGGAGCAATACAGTGTAGGAGGTGAAGTACTTTTGTCCACTAAAGAAGAGCTGGACCTAGGCGTGGTTGTGTCCGATGATCTTAAAGTAGCTAAACAAGTAGAAAAGGCGACGGCAAAAGCTAGAAGGATGCTTGAGTGCATACAGAGAGGAATGGCTAGCAGAAAAAAGGAGGTGATAATGCCTCTGTATAAGTCTTTGGTGCGACTTCATTTGGAGTATGGTGTGCAATTCTGGAGACCGCACCTTCAAAAGGATGTGAACAGGATGGAGTCGGTGCAGAGGGTGGCTACTAAAATGATTAGTGGGTTTCATTATAAAGCATATGAGGACAGACTTAAGGATTTTAATATGTACACCTTAGAGGAAAGGCGGGATAGAGGTGATATGATTGAGATGTTTAAATACCTCCGTGGCATAAATGTTCAGGGACAGAGCCTCTTTCAATTGAAAGCAAGTTCTGCTATGAGGGGACATGGGAAGAGGGTGAAGGGAGATAGATTCAGGAGTGATATGCGGAAATATTTCTTTACGGAAAGAGTAGTGGATCCGTGGAATAGTCTCCCAGTGGAGGTGGTAGAGATGAGGACAGTAACTGAATTCAAAAAAGCATGGGACCAGCACAGAGGATCTCTAAAGGTAAAAAGTGGACTGCTGTAGTTGTTGATATGGAAGGACAGACTAGATAGGCCATGTGGTCTTTTTCTGTCATCATGTTTCTATGTTTCTATCTAGACATTGGCATTTATACCTGAAAAGGTGAGGAAAAGCCTGCCTGAAGGAGCTGGTGTAAAGACTCCCCTGATCACCCTCAAATCTTCCCCCAATCCTCCTCCTGTGTCAGCAAATCCTTCCTTAAAAAAGCCCCTTTCCATCCAAGCCCTCAACAATGCAAGACACCCTCCATCTGAACCTCCCTAGTAATGCAAGCTTCCCTTTCATTTGACTTCCCACATAATGAAAACCCCAAACAACATTCTAATATTCCTCTCCCCCAACAAGGGAAATCCACCTGGCACTCCCTGGGTAATGAAGAACCCCCTTTGGAATCTCCCAAATCCTTGACGATCTTTTCTAGCACCTCCCCAAAGAGCAACTTACCCTTGTAAGGGAGCTTGCTAAGCTGTGTCTTAGAAGACGCATCTGCCGCCCAATTGCGCAGCCAGAGGAACCTCCGCGCTGCGATGACCGAAGCCATGGACTTGGCGGAAATCCACACCATATCATAAAAAGCGTCCGCTAAATAAGCCTCAGCCGACTCAAGCCTAGCTCCCTCTACAGCGGTGCCAGCCTCCTTGTCGGCCTCCGAGTCACTCTGCAGCCATCTGATTGACGCACGAGAGACATAAACTCCGCAAATAGAAACCTGGAGCGACAAGGCACTGGAGTCGAATGCCTGTTTCAATAGCGCCTCCAACCTGCGGTCCTGCAGGTCCTTTAAAGCCGCATCACCCTCCACTGGGATGGCCGTCTTTTTCGTCACAGCAGCTACGAGGGCATCAACCTTAGGCATACGCAACAGATCCTTGACTTCTTGCGGGATTGAGTATAAGTGGCCCATCACCCGGCTCCCTGGACTGGCCCGGAGAGAACTCAAGGAAAGACAATTAGCAGGTAAGGTCTAATTTCTCCTTTTAAGATATGGTGACAAGAATTGCACACAATATTCAAGTTGCAGTCGTACCATGGAACGAGACAGAGGCATTTTAATATTCTTGGTTTTATTCTCCATTCCTTTCCTTATGATTCCTAGCATTCTATTTGCTTTCTTGGCCGCTGTTGCACACTGGGTAGATGGTTTCAACATATTATCCACAATGAAACCTAAATCTTTTTCCTGGGTGGTGATTCCTTATGTGGAACCTTGCCTCGTGTAACCTCAGTTTGGGTTGTTTTTCCTATATGCATACAGTAACTTTGCACCTGTCCACATTAAATTACATCTGCCATTTGAATGTCCAGTCTTCCAATTTATCAAGGTCCTCTTGCAATTTTTGGCAATCCTGTTGCATCTTAACAACTTTGAATAATTTTGTTTCATCTGCTAATTTGATTACCTCACTCATTCCCATTTACAAGTCACTTATAAATATGTTAAAAAGCAGCGGTCTGATCTCTATACGGGCGGAGACTTTCCAAGATGGCCGTGATGCGCTTTCTTTGAGCTAGATGCCTAAACGCAAAGGGAAGTTGAGGGCTTTCCCCTCTGAGCCTCAACCACCAGTTGCCAGTCCAATGGACCGTTTTGTGCAGCTTACCCTGGACCGGCGGCAGGAGGTGCGAGCCGGCCTGGTCGCGTCAAAAGAGGAGATTCTAGCGCTTCCTTTGGATAGTGAGACCTCTCTCTTCTGCGCAGAGGATTCTGCCGCACTGCCAGCTGCTCTGGATGCAACCCGTGCTGCTGTGACGCTGCTGCTTCCCACAGAGGATGCCGTTAGCACCGCTGAAAGGGAGTTTGCAGGTGGTTTGGCTCCGTTGACCCTCGGGGATATCAGGGAGGCTTCAGGTGTGGGTTTGACGGTGGAAGTTCTGGTGTTTTCTCCTCCAGAGGGCAAGTCGCTTCCTCAGTCTGGATCTACTCCATTTACCCTTGCTCCGTCTACTCTGGTGCGTCCAAAGTTTTTACGCTGGAATCTATATGGGAAGCCATTGCATCTCTTTCTACGGCGATTCAGTCTCAGACCTCTGCTTTATCCTCCCGGGTTCAAGAGCATGAAGTCAGCATTCAGAATATTGCTGTTCAAATTGAAATGGCTGTGTCTGCTTGTGAACAGATGAAAACACAATTAAAAGATCTGGGAACCCAGGTAGAAACAGTTTCTGTAACATCTTCTGCTTTGAGTAAAGAAAATGGGGCCATAAAATACAAGCTAAAGGTATTAGAAAATGCCTCTAGGCCTGCTAATCTTCAAGTATTGAATTTTCCTAAAATGCCTGATATTACTGCACTTGATATGTTCAAACGATTTTTGTCGGAGATATTAAAAGTCCCTACAGAACTGTTTCCTCCATTAAATAAGGTCTAGTACCTTCCTCGGGGTAAGAAGAGTACTGAGGTTGCAGTAGTGGTCTCTAATGTGAACTTTGACGTTCTAAATGTTTCTGGCCTCCTCGAAGATACCGGTGGGGAATCTTGCACCTCTTCAACTTTACTTGTGCAATGTGCATTGATCTCAGACAAAGAATGGCTCTTAAAGTTGTTTTTTAAGAAGCGTTTGGAGACATTTCTTGGCTTCACCATATCTATGTTTCCTGATTTGAAGAAGACGCAACGCCAATAAAATAAGGATTCCAAAAGAGTTCACAAAGACTAAAAAAACAACAAATGGGGGCGGAGCTAGCCACTGAACAGAATGGACGCCTGAATTTCTGCTCCCGTTGCTGCCCAAGAATCCTGAACATATCTCGGCATTAAATTGAAGCTTGTACCCCCTACTTACATCAATAACACCGGAATATAGCTGGATGGCATCCCTGAAGCCTGCCCGGCTGGAATTTCCGCAGGGATCCGGCTCAGCAGCTAAACGATCCAAACCCGAAGTAGGTTCCCCGCAGAAAATGGCCGCGGGAGAGAAGGAGGGAGTGACTGCCGGTGGCCTACGGGAAGTGTTGCAGGAATTGAAATGCGTTAAAGAAATGATTTCAGCTAATTCCAGTTCACTGAACATGATTCAAGAAGACTTACTGGAGGTAAAAGAGAAACTCCTCACCATCACCACCCGACTTAGTGCAGTTGAATTGCAAACCCAAAAGCATGGCGCTACATTAGAGCAGTTGGGCCCTCTGGTCAAACGAGTCCGGCACATAGAAAGTCAGATTGAAGATCAAAACAACCGTGCCCGTAGAAATAATATCCGACTAGTTGGAGTCCCTGAAGGCGCTGAAGGCACCGATCCGATCGGATTTTTAGAAAAAACCATACCGGAGATGTTGCAGCTTGTCTTTGCAAGGCCTTTTGAGCTGGAACGGGCCCACCGAATCCCTACACACAAAGCTGAAAATACCCGATACCCACGCCCTCTCATAATGAAGGTACTGAGATACCCACAGGTCCTACAGATTTTTCAAGCTGCACGGAAAGCCGGATCACTGCAAATCCAGGGACACAAAGTGGCACTCTATCCAGATTTGAGCAAGCAAACGGTAGATCGGAGGAAAGCGTTGCTGGCCTGTAGACCCATGCTACAAAGTACACAGGCAAGATACGGACTATACTACCCAGGAACCATGCGGGTCACGCTGCATAATGAAACGAGGAATTTTGTTGAAGCTGAAAAATTGAAATCTTTCCTCCAAGAAAAATGCGGTATGGAAACCTGAGGTCAATATTATGATCTCTCACACAGTGTAGAGAACTCAACATATACTCAGGGGGTGCGGCCATGCGTTCTTGCAAAATTTAGAACGCCTTAAGCCTTAATAATCACCTCATTGACTGCATTTCTGTTGTTCTAATTAGATTTAATAGCCAGATATTTCTGTTTGAAATGTAGGGGTGGCAATGGGAGGTCGGGGTTGGTTACTGTTTAAGTGGATTGTGTTCACCTTAGTGATACAATGTTTGCCAGTTATGCAGTTATCTGTATCAGTCCAGTCCAGTACAAAACCCTCCGCATACACGCAAAATGCAAGCACGCAGCAGATCTATCCATAGGATAGCTTTCACCTATAAGATAGCTCATCCCAATATTGATGTCTAGTGACCTCCTAATACTTTCATTGAATGTAAAAGGTATTACTGGCCCTGTCAAACGAAAGAAGATCCTAGCGTACTGTCAACAAAAAAAAGCGGATATTGCACTCTTACAAGAGACACATTTATCAGATACCGAATCTCAGAAAGTAACCTCTAAATATTTCCAGGTGGCGTCCTCAGCCTCTGCCGCACAACGCAAAGGGGGGGTTATAATATTAGTATGCAAATTCCTGCAAACCGCCATTACAAGCACGCAGATTGATCCGCTGGGTCGATGGGCCAGAGTGACGATGAAAATTAATCAACAGCTTTATACATTTTTCAATATCTACGCACCCAATCTAGATGACCCTAATTTTTTTAAACTGATAGCTAAAGAAGTTACAGCTGCAGCTCACACCAATATCATCTTAGGGGGTGATTTTAATGTCATTTTGGATCCACTGTTAGATCGCACGCCCTATCGAGCCATAGACAAAGTCAAATCGCAGGCGATTCTTAAGGGAATCATGACAGAGCTCCATCTGATAGACCCATGGCGACTACTTCATCCCCAAGAAAGAGACTACACATTTTATTCCATCCCACATAACACCCAAACAAGGATCGATTTCTTCCTACTGTCCACAGAGCTGATGCACCAAGTGCTGACCGCAGAGATATATGCAGCAGTGGTATCGGATCACGCCGCTATCTCCCTAGTGCTGGATACCAACTGTACACAATACGTTCCACCGAGATGGACATTTGATAAATCCCTACTAGCAGATGACTCCCTTATACATTTACTGTCTGAGGAAATTGAGACCTATTTTAAGTATAACATGCCCACTGATACCTCCATCTGGAGCTGGTGGGAAGGCTTTAAAGCGACAATGCGAGCTCACATTACCACCTACACTATTAGATGGTGTAAAGCCAGGAAAAAAGAAAAAGATGAACTGGAACTCCAAATAAAAGCCGGGGAAAGACTACTTGCCAAAAGAGCTGACTCAATGATATTGATTAGACTCCAAAAATTACGATACCAATGCAATGCTATCCTCAACAAAGAAGCACTGAGCAGCATCCAGCTACAACGTAGTACATACTACTATGAAAGCAACCGCTCTGGATCCCTTTTAGCTCGACAACTCAAACCAAAGACCAGCAAGACCTCTATAGCCGCGTTGCAAGACAAAACCGGGGGTCTTCTGCTGAGATCTGACAAAATACTAGACCGCTGTAAAGAATTCTATGAAGAACTGTATCGATCGGATACCCAATGTAGTGACAAAGCCTTTGAAGATTTTGTCTCCAATATAGTAGGACCCACACTGACCAGTCATCAAAGTCGAACGCTGGAACAAGAGATCTCTGTAACCGAAATACAAGATGCGATCAAGCAGATGGCTCATGGCAAAGCCGCTGGTCCAGATGGTATCCCACTGGAATTTTATAATAAATATCATACTCAATTGGCTCCCATGCTACAGATCTACTACAGTGGCCTACACGATGAATCCCCAGAGATTGGTGCCTTAGCAGATGCCGTGGTGGTAATTCACCCGAAGCCGGGCAGGGATACACAAAAGATAGAAAACTACAGACCCATTTCCCTCCTAAACTCTGATTATAAGATCTATGCTAAAGTACTTGCTAACCGACTAGGACGGATCTTAAAAGATTTGATACATGAGAATCAATGTGGATTCATATAAAACAGATCCACTACAGATAATGGAAGATTATTGGCACATGTACTGGCATCTGCTAAGACTAAGGCCGAGCCCCTGATAGGACTAGCATTGGATGCCGAAAAGGCCTTCGACCGACTGGAATGGTCCTTCTTATTTCGATCCCTACGGTGGTTTGGGATAGGAGAAAAATTCCTAAAAAGCATTGAATTGCTATATACCAAACCCACAGCTCGAATAGCGGTCAACTCACACCTCTCAGCCCCTTTTCAGTTACAAAGAGAAACCAGACAGGGTTGCCCTCTGTCTCCGATGCTCTTTAATTTAGCCCTGGAACCCTTACTAATAGCGATCCGACAGAAGGAAAGCATAAAAGGAATTGAGTTAGCTGATGGTCCCTGTAAATTATCAGCATATGCGGATGACCTGCTCATTTTCCTGCAGCCATCAGACCTTCCTGAAACACTGCAGCTCATAGATGCTTACTCAGAGATATCCGGATATAAAGTAAATCTGAATAAAACAACAATTATTCCACTGAATGAACAGGTCAGCGAAGAAACAGCGCGTGGATACCCTTTTCATTATGAGAAGTCATCCTTCAGATATCTGGGCGTGACCTATGGTACCACTTTGGAAGAAACTGTGGCAATCAACATTAGGACATGTCAAGAAATTGTACATGATAACGTATGCAGGTGGACCCCCCTTCACTTGAGTTGGTGGGGCAGGTTAGAGACGATAAAAATGATGTTGGTACCAAAACTCAGCTATATATTAAGTATGATCCCCTTGCGCTTCCCATCAGCTTTCTATAAGAAAATAAATAGTCAGCTGATAGCCTTTTTATGGAACAACCGAGTACCTAGAATAGCCGCCTGGAAATTGAAGTTGCCTAATACACAAGGCGGTGTCCATTTCCCAGATCTCGGTTGGCTGCACACCGCCTCTCTTCTAAAGCAGGGCGCTCAATGGGTCGACACTGAAGACATGGATAAGGGACCTAGATGGTTGAGTGTGGAGCGTGCCATACATTCCCCCCTACCAGCACGGCTGATGGTAGGCACAGTAGTAGACCAGACTAAACCGCATAATGCTATTATGCGCAAAACACAGTTTGCCTGTCGATTATTGGCATCATGTATCGATGGAGGTGAAGACTTCGCCGCAGATATGCCCTTATGGCTAAACCCGCGCCTTGTCATCGGAGAGAAGCCTGTCTTATGGAAAAAATGGGTAGAACAGGATCTTCTAACCATTGGACAACTGATCAGTGGAAATGCATTTAAAACCTTTGACAGATTAAGAACGGAATTTGGATTGCCCAATGCATGCTATTTCCAATGGTGTCAGCTTCGGCACTGCTTGAGCAAAGCGGGTGTGTCACCAGTTTTAATACGTACCGGATGGCCACTGCGACAGAAGCTCCAAGAATTACAGACAGATACTAAAGCTGTTTCGAGATGTGTTGCGATTCTCCGATCCAAAAGTGACAAGATATGTACTAAGATACAGTCAATGTGGGCTACTGAAACCGGTGAAGATATAACTCCAGAGAATTGGGACACTTTTTGGGGAACTCAAATACGTATCACAAGAGCTGCGTCTCTCACACAATCTATGTACTTTATAGCACATCGGGCGCATATTACACCGGCTAAGAAAATGAAATGGACACTGCAGGAGGGAAATCGATGTTGGTCCTGTAACATGGAAATTGGGACACTGGCACACGTGTTGTTCCATTGCAAATCCCTGAAAATATACTGGAACAGAGTATGGGAACGCATATCACAAATCCTCAACCTACAAACTCCTATCACTTATCGGATAGTAATATATAAATCCATAGCTCTGGAACCTACTCTGATGAAATGGGATAGTAAACTACTGGATTTAATGCTCGGGATAGCGCTTAAAATAGTTCTAATACACTGGAAGAATCTTGACAAAGCTTGTTTTGAGCATTGGTGGAGTCTATTAATCCTACACAAGACCTACGAAGAGCTCTATATAGCCAAAAACCCATGGTCTGGTAAACTGAGTAAGAAATGGATGGCTCTTCAAAATTATGTTTAGTGAAGGCGATGGATGGGAGCTGCCTTGTGGAATGGTATCTGCTGTAACTACATTGAACGGAGGGAGGGAGGGTGGCGTGCTGGCATGGACTGATACTAGTTCTTATTAAAGTTATTGTACTGTCTGGTTAAAGTTATTGTATTGTTTTGCTATTTTGATCAATAGCATCTGCTTGTATCCTTCTATGACATGATCGTTTATACTGTTACTTTATATGTTTAAAATGAATAAAAACTACAATTAAAAAAAAAAAAAAAACAAATAAAAAAGCTTTTTGCCATGCAGCCCCTATACTCTGGAACTCCCTACCTGATGAAATTAGAGCCTTAACTGATCTTAAAGAACTACGCAAAACATTAAAAACCCACCAATTTAGCTCCCACTACGGTCCACTTGAGAATTCCCAATACCAAAATGAAAAGGGATAACACATAACACATTGAGTCTAACACCATAATGTCCTATGAAAACATGTCCTTTAACACAGTTTATGATGCTTGTAAATAGCTACCCTGCTCGTTGAACTCAACTTCTGTTGACTGTACATAGTTAATTGTACATAGTTCTCCAAAGTTTATTTGTTAAAGTTAAGATGTACATAATTCAAGCATGTTTAATGTAAAAACAGATATGTAATACTGTTTCTTCACCTGTTATTTATTTATTTATTATTTATTTATTTAACATTTGCTTCTATACCGCGCTATTAAAATCAGCGCGGTGTACATCAAACAAGCATACTACAATGTATACAAACAACATTGAGTTTACAAAGAACAGGAAATTGAACATGGGAAGGAAACCAGGGGAACTAAATACATATTAACTCAAATTATGTACAATACTTTAATGTAAATGGGTGTTGCATTAGTTTTGTGAAGCTAACCATTATCTGAGGAGATGACGTGCAGGGGCGGCAGGTATATGGGGGAAGTTTGCAGGTTGTTGGATGTGCTTCTATCACTGGAGGTTTCTGAGTAATATTTTGTGAATAGGTGGAGTTTTAAAGCTTTTCTGAATAGAATGATGCTTTTTATTCCACGGATTTCATGGGGGAGTGCATTCCAGTTTAAAGGGGCAAATAAGGAGAAGGCTCTGTTGGAGGTAGCTTTTGTGCATTTAGTCATTAGGTTGGGGACTGCTAACGTGTTCTGTGCAGTAGATCTTCTGCTTCTATTTTCTAGGGTGCCATGGATTAGCGTGCTGATTGGCGTAGGGGGGTAGTTATTTAGGGCTTTGAAGGTAAGAACCAGTGATTTGTATTGGATCCTGGCGTGAAGAGGTAGCCAATGTAAATCCTTCATGATGGGTGTTATGTGGTCGGATCTTGATGATCCGGAGAGGACTCTTGCGGCTGCATTCAAGGCTAAGCGGAGCGGGTTTAAGGTCGACTGTGGAAGGCCATGAAGAATAATATTCGCGAAATCAACATGTGGAAGGACTAGAGCCTGAAAGGTTGTTCGGTAGTCTGTGAAGTCCAGTAAGTGTCGGAGGTGACGTAGAGTTCTGATCTTATGGTATATTGCCTTTGTGATGTTTTTTATATGCGTTGTCATGTTCAGGTGCTGGTCCAGGGTGATGCCGAGGTAACGAATTGTGGATTTGGATTTCAACTCTACGTTGTTGACTCGTAGAGATGAAGGGGGTGTGAATTTGAGGTTCCTCGTGACAAATAGGACATCCGTTTTGCTGTGATTGATCCGTAAATTCTGGGATAATAGCCAATCTGTTACTGCTTCGAAGCAATTAATTATTGGGGAGAGCACTGGTTGGTCTATCAAGAATGGCATGTAAAGGAGGATGTCATCAGCGTATGCAAGGCATTTTACGTTGAAGGATCGAATTAAGTCGCATATCGGCTGCATATAAATGTTAAACATCAATGAAGATAAGGACGATCCTTGGGGAACTCCCTGTGTTTGTAGAAATGGTTCGGAGGATGAGTGGCCAGCCTTGACTTGCTGCCATCTATTGGATAGGTAGGATTCACACCATTTTAGAGCTGTATTTTGGATCCCCTTTTCTTTCAGGCGTTGTAGAAGTATGTCATGACTCACTGAGTCGAAGGCAGCAGATATGTCCAGGAAAATAAGGACAAAGCCTTGTTGTATGTTGTTGATTCCTGTGATCAGATCGTTAAACAGGGTTGTGAGGACAGTGTCTACTCCGTGTGCTACTCTGAATCCGTGTTGGGCTGGATCCAATGGTGCTTCGGTGTCGATATGTTGCTGGATTTGTTGTTGGGCGGCTTTCTCAATGATCTTGGCAAGGTGGGGGATGCTCGATATTGGTCTGAAGGATTCTACTTTGGCTGGATCTAGTTTGCTATTTTTTAGTAATGGTTTGATAGAGGTGTTTTTGAGGCTCTGCGGGAATGATCCTGTGGTGAAGGACTGGTTCAGAATTTTGGCCAGGATGTTGCTTATGTCATGACGAAGCTCTTTGATCCAGCTGGCTGGGCAGGGGTCATTAGGTGCTGTGCTGGGATTAACAGAAGCAACGATGTCCGCGACCTCTTTAGTGGATACTGTGGTGAAGTTGCATAGTGGCGTTGCTTGAAAAGTTTCGGATGGTGTGGAGGGATTATTAGTGCCTATGTTTGCGTTGGTCTTAACCATCTTCGATTGTAAATAGTCTGCATAGTCCTGTGGTTGAGGCATTGGGGGGTGGACTGAGATTGGTTCTCCTGTTATGGACTTTACTATATTGAATAAAGCATGTGGTTTGTTGATGGAGCGTTTTAAAATATCAGTGTGATAGAGTTTCCTTTTTTGTGTTATCTTCTCATGGTGGGTCAGCAAGTATGAGTTGTATGCAGTGTGTGCTTCAGAGGAGTGGGTTCGACGCCATTGCCTCTCGAGTTTGCGTAGATGGTGAAGCGATGTTCGTAGGTCTGTGGAGAACCAGGGTGCATGTTCTCGTCGTTTTGTAGTTTTTTCGGCGAAAGATGGACAGGATGCAGCTCTGAGGTTATCATCCCATTTTGATATGAGGTCATCCAGGCTGAGGGATGTGTTGGTCATAAGAGGTTGGAGGTTCTCTAGGACTTCGCTCTTGTTGAGTGGGCGGAAGCGGGCTGCTGTAGTTCTGGAATTATTTGTATTTGTTGTTGTCTGGTTGTCACTGGGAGTGCTTATGGGTATGTGGAAGCTAAGGAGATGGTGGTCGGACCACGGCACTGGTGTCACGGATAGTGCGATGTCTTGGGATGATGAGGCATTAGAAAGAGGTGCGAATATTAGGTCCAGCTTGCCCCCCTTAGTGTGGGTGGCAGAGTTGACACATTGTATGTATCCTAGATCCTCTAGGGCTTCAAGGAATGTTGTTGAGTGGCTATTTTGAAGAGATGGGAGGTTAAAGTCGCCGATTAACCAATTTGGAGAGTACGGGGTGGAAGTTTGACATGTTAACTCAATTATTGTTGATAGGTCATCTTGTGATGGAGTGGGCGCCCGGTATATGAGGTTGATGGTGCAGAGTTCACTTGATATGGTGAGGGTGTCAAGGTGAGTAGAGTTGGAGGTGTTACGCAACTTAAATTGAAGGTCAGCTTTGGCCAGGATGAGTGTCCCGCCTCCTTTCTGAGTGGACCTGTGGCAAGTATATAGGGAAAATCCTGGGGGTAGCATCTGGTTTAAGAGAACATTGTCGCATGCTGACAACCAAGTCTCGGTGATCATCAAGATGTCGAGATTGTGTAGTGATATCAGGTCAATGGCTGCAGGCCATTTTGAGCGCACTGATCTGGCGTTTATCAGAGCACATTTCAGTAGGCGTTGCTGACGTTGTTTCTTGGCTTGTGTCTTTTTGAATAGTTGGAGGGGGATGTTAAGTAGGTGGGAGTGGGGTGTGTGGTTGGTTTTTGTTGTGGTATGTTATGGGAGCTCGGGCCGTCTCCTTCCATGGTGTAGGTTATATGTAAACCGCACCTGATCATTGGAAGGTAGCAGTATATAAGCGACTGTTAAATAAATAAATAAACAAATTTGACTAAAGACACCCAGAAGCGGCGGAAACAATTTTTTCTTTATAAGTCCAGAGTGTTACAAATTGGGGGGGGGGGGCTTTCTTTTTACGTTTCTCCTGTAGATGTCTGGTAATTGTTAATTCTGTGAAGTATTCTTTTTCTGATCCCATTGATTTGGGTACTTTTATTAATGCCAAGCTTCTCTCTGTGGCAGGCCCGGAATAAGTGGATTTTCCTCTCATTAATATAATGTTTAGGGCACTTCGTGGTCACTTGGTTCAAAAAATTAGTTATCTTGAATAAATTATACTTTCCAGAGTGCTCCTGCTCTGGTTTAGTTATATTTTCTCCATCCTTCAAACATGTGGGTTATGATTGAGTTTTGTAGGATAGAGTTGTACCGATTATATTGATTGTATAACTGTATCTTTCACCTACTTGCTCTTTTTCTCTGCAAGATTGTAGTTGTAATTCTTACTGTTTTGTTTAAAATTCAATAAAAAAAAGCAACGGTCTCACCACAGATCTCTGCGGTACTCCACTATCTACTTTTCTCCAATGAGAAAATTGGCCATTTAGTCCTACTCTCTGCTTTCTATCTTTCAACCAGTTCTTCATCCACAATACTACAGTCTCCAATCCCATGACTTTTTAATTTCACCAAGAGTCTCTCAGGAGAGACGTAGTTAAAGGCTTTCTGAAAATCCAGATACACTATGAGCCCGATTCTATAAGGTGGATAGCCTCTTGGCCCCCCTGCACTCACAGAGCCACTGTGTGTGCTTCAGGGGACAGGGCAGAGAGTGGGCGGAGCCAGCAACCGGATGTACGGGGACGATTGAGGTCCCAGCCCTGTATGTTCAGGGAATACCAGGGGGACGACCAGCTTATTCTAACTTGGAGGAGGAATAAGTGCTGGTCGCCCCCCCCCCCCCACCCCGGACTGATTGGCCAGCCCCCAGCAGCAACGACAGTAAGTCAGGTGAGTCTCCACTGCCCAATCCAGGGCCTGCTAGTCCCCAGGGTGAGGCAGCAGGGAAACTGGGGTCCACCGCAGCAGGCTAGATGTGCCACAGGGAGGATGTTCCCACGGCAATGCAGGGGCGTGCTGGGCAGTCTCCCAATACCCAGTCCTGCAACCGTGGGAACATCTTGCTGCTGCGGTGCAGAATCGGGTGCTGACAGGCCCGTTCTGTTCGAGGCCATCCAGATGGCCTGGTCACAGGGCCGGATTTATCTATATGCCCATTACGCCGTGGCGTAGGGCCCACAGCTGGCAAGGGCCCACAAAAATCGAACTAATAAGCTTTTTTTAAAAATAAAATTAAAAAAAAAAACTGCTGGCTGCCGCCGTGGGGCCCCCTCTGCTGCCACGGCAGCATGGACTGACCCGCGGGGCCCCCTCTGCAAGGTGAATCAATCGGTCGGTCGGTCGGTCCGTCCCTCCCTCCGTGCAGGCTTTGAGAGGCGCGAAGGGAGAGTGTCTCCCTCGCATCTCTGTTAAGCCCACAGGGGCTGATGGGACCCCTGCGGGCTTAACAGAGACGCGAGGGAGACACTCTCCCTTCGCGTCTCTCAAAGCCTGCACGGAGGGAGGGAGGGAGGGAGGGACGGACCGACCGATTGATTCACCTTGCAGAGGGAGCCCGGCGGGTCAGTCCATGCTGCCGCGGCAGCAGAGGGGGCCCTGCGGCGGCAGCCAGCTGTTTTATTTGTTTTATTAAATTTACTTTAGGCCGATTGGGGGGGGTAGGACTGGTAGTGGGCTATTAGGGGGGCTGGGGCTGTGACTGGAAATGGGCTGCGGGGGTTAAGGCTGGAGGTGGGCTGATGGGGTTAGGACTGGTAATGGGTTGTGGGCTGTTGGGGGGGGTTAGAACTGGTAATGGGCTATAGGAGTGTTAAGACTGGTAATGGGCTGTGGGCTGATGGGGGCTGTCTGGTAATGGGCTATGGGGTGGCTAGGACTGGAAATGGGCTGGGGGGTTAAGACTGGAGGTGGACTGATGGGGTTAGGACTGGAAATGGGTTGTGGGCTGTTGGGGGGGGTTAGAACTGGTAATGGGCTATGGGGGGGTTAACACTGGCAATGGGCTGTGGGCTGATGGGGGCTGTCTGGTAATGGGCTTTGGGGGGGCTAGGACTGGAAATGGGCTGGGGGGGTTAAGACGAGGTGGTCTGATGGGGTTAGGACTCGTAATGGGCTGTGGGCTGTTGGGGGGGGGTTAGAACTGGTAATGGGCTTTGGGGGTTAAGACTGGTAATGGGCTGTGGGCTGATGGGGGGCTAGGACTGGTATTGGGTTGGGGAGTTGCTAGGACTGGAAATGGGCTGATGGGTGGATAGGACTGGAAATGGGCTGATGCAGGGACTAGAAGGGAATGGATGCTGGGTGAGGCTGGAGCTAGAAGGGAGCTGATGTTGGGGGAGGATTAGAATGGGATGGGGCTGAAAGAGTAAAATGGAGAAGGGAAAAATATTTTATGTGGGAGGGATAAAAAATCTACAATTGGCCAGGTATTGGGAGAGTAAGTGGGGATTGAGGATGGAGGGGTAAAATTTGAGTGGATGAAATAGGAATGAGGAAAGAGCAAAAGGAGAAAGATTAGTATGTTAAAGCAGATGTAGAGAGAGAATGGAAAAAAACTAGAAGAGAGAAGAAAGGACAAATGGACAGCAGACGATGGAGAGTTAGCAGAAGACACGAAGAAACCAGAAGAAAGTGGCTGGAGCAATTGCAGCTGAAAAAAATGCACAAAAGGTAGAAAAATATCTCTTTATTTTGAATTTATTAATTGGAATATGTCAGCTCTGGTAAATGTGCATCATTAACTCTGTGCTTTGTTTAGTACAAGAGCAAATTAATGTATAGTTTTATTTCTACAGTGTTGTACATTCCAAGCTTGGCTTTTGGGATTCCCAGTTTAATTATTGTCTTCCTGTTTCTAAATTGTGATTACTTGTTTGGTGATGGTCTATGTTCTGCATGGGTAACTGAGCTGAGGTATTCTGTTTATATAATTCCTATTTGACATTGCCATTTGTTCTCTTTCCCCAGTAGGTCATGTATTGTTGTTCTCTGAAATGTATTGGTTTAATATTTGCAGTGTTGCCTTTTGATTGGTAGAGTATGGTGCTTTGTGAGTCCTGGTAGTGCTGTTAGGATACGGCGGGTTTGCTATGGGTTCTAAATGGGCAGTGTTTGTAGTAGTTCCTAATGTGTCTGGCAGTTGGCACTAGATTATAGTAATGTAGAAATCTTTTAGTCTTTCTTTATCCATACACTCATGAAGAGGCACGTTTATTAAAAGTTAGTATATGGTAATATTATGCAAATATTTGTGCAAATGAGGCCCCTTATGCAAACGAGGCCCTGCACCACCCTTGGGCCGCCCCTGCTGGGGGCCCACAATTTTTGTTGGCGTAGGGCCTCACTCAAGGTAAACTGGCCCTGCCTGGGCATGCTCCTAATGGAATCGGACTCCAGATCAACTGGTTGAAAGAGTTGAACAGTGACTTTGGTTTATGAAAATAAAGTGGTTCACAGATATGACTTGGAAGTCAGAAGACACACAGCTAACCTTGAAAGCATACAAGGAAGAGCATTATCAGATCGAAAGAGCAGCCCTCTACAATTATTAGAAACATAGAAAAATGACGACAGAAAAGACCACATGGGCTATCTAGTCTGTCCTGATTCATTAACATCTTGAGAAATTACTCGGGGCATAGCTGTTTAGTGAGAATCCAAGAAGCATTTCTTTTCAGGAAGTAAATAAGGGAGTGGAGAATACATATAAATACTGATGGAGGCCATGCAAGTGTGGCCAAGTGCGTGATATAAAGAATTCAGTGACAGGCAGAATTTGGGAGCTCAGAGCAGTCCTTATAGGTTTCTGATGAGTTACTATCTGGAGTATGTATGCAGTTCTGGATGCCATATCTATAAAGAGAGAGACTTCCATAAAAATGAGGCACCAAGATGGTACATAGTACCACCAAGAGAAGAGGGTTAATGATGCACTTACTAGGAAAAAGAAGGGAAAAGGATGATATCATACAAACTCCTAGAACAGGCTTCCAGCTGATTTGGTAAAAACCCAGACACTGATATAAATCAAACACACTTGTAGGGATGTGCACGGAACAGATGTTGTGTTCTTTTTCAGTTCATTTTTGTTCTCTTTAGCCAATTTCCAGGATTTGTTCAGTTCCTGTCATAGTTCCTTTCTCCCCTTCAATCTGTTCAGAATTCAGCTGCACGGCTTATCTTCCAGCAGAGTCGCTCTGCTGATGCAGCCCCTCTTCTCAAGTCACTTCACTGCCTCCCTGTCCTTTTCTGTATCCACTTCAAACCATTACCTAAACATGCACTCATTCTGGGCTCCACATTACCTTTCCTCTCTTAGCTCAGTCTACACAACTCCTCGGGAAATCTGCTCCTCTAGCAGATCCCTTATCTGGGCCCTTCTCTGCCACGACCGCTCCAGACTTCGTTCATTGCACCTTGCTGCTTCATATGCCTGGAACACACTACCCGAGATAGTGCACTGGGTTCCTTCTGTAGCCCTATTCAAGTCCAGGCTGAAGACCCATCACTTTGAGGCTGCTTCTGGATCCTGATGCTGCTCATTCTCTTTCCCACTACTTATGTGCATCTTGTCATACTCCCCAGTTCTGCGATCTTTTTTTCATCTTGAATAGATTATAAGATCTGATGAGCAGAGGCTGTCTCTTTCATCTTTATGCACAGCGCTGCATACAGCTTGTAGCGCTATACAAAAGATTTAGTAGTAGTAGTTTTTCATACATAAACTCTTTTTGTACACATGTAAATATTTGTTTTTTGGTGAAAATCAACTTTACGTGTATTAGTTCTTAGGACAGCATGCTTTAAATCTATTTTTTAGCACTTTTTCAATGCCTTAAATTTAACAAATCAAATACAGTCAACTAACGCACATCCCTAGTGCTTGGAGCAACTCATTGTCAGGAGGAGGGAAAGAGAAGATCACAGATTGAGTAGGATAAGCGGTACTACAGTAGGTTGGGATGAATGGATAAATCACAGGGTCCTTATCTATGCCTTTAAGTTAGATAATTCAGGTATACTCCACATCATATAAATGAATTTGTTTTTTATTATTATTAATACAAATTGTCAACTCTTTCAATTTCTTCTCCATCAATGATGGACTTATTGATTTTGCCATTTAATACTACATTCCTTGATTTTGTGAAGCAAATGTTTCAAATCATCTTCACTTTCAGCGAGTAATATGGTTTCATCAGCATAAATGTAAAGAAATAAAATTCAAAGGAAGAACTATTGCATACTTAAAAAAGAACATATGATCTTCTGACATTTTCCATTATTCTCTAGTCCAGAAAATACAGATTTGTCAAAAAACAAAGCAAGAAAATTGTACCAGCTAATAAAATGATTACATGGTTTTTAAGAATTCACCTTTATGTGTTATAATAGCAATTAGCTTAGGAAAAAGGATTTTTTTTATTAATTTATTAATAATATGTTACAGTCTTTTGAACTCTACGTTTGAATTGACTTATGATAGATGTAAACCTACCGAAAAATATTTAAACCATAGAGGATCAAATAATCCTATTAGGAAAATGTTAAATTTCAGGAAAATTTCCTGCTTCTAAATATCCCTCTAACAGGCAAAAGTTACACCTGCAGTTCATGTCGTGAGACACTAAGCAAATCTTGCATAGGAGTTAAGCCATGATGGTACTTACTAGGTTAATCCATTTCTGAGGGGACTTGTGAAAGACAACTTTTCATTTACATAAAAATGTTTGGCAGTTACAATCGCCCCAATCATGATATCCCCATCCTTGTAGTAACCTGGTAAAGAAGACCTCCATTTAAGTTCTAGTCTGCATTGGTGCTCAGCAGTCTTCCACAGGACATTATTAAACAATAAAATCAGAATCAGGCGAACCCTCATCTTTCAGGATGTGAAATGGCATTTCCTCTGGTATTTCATGCCCTTCCTGTCCTTCAGTTAAGTTCTTGGGCTTGGCAAGGGATGTTCTAAGGGTTTTGGTGGTCCTATACAATTTTATCTTTGAATTACATAATGAAATGTCAAAAGATAGACGTCTGCATGGATCAAAGCAGACTGAGGAAAGACAGTGAAAGTCTAACACTGATACTGAGGTGAACTCTATTTCTAGTCGAGATCCAGCATCTGTGAGGACACCATCTGGTGTTTATTTGACCTTACTACTCAAAGGGTCAACCTCAAGGGATATTTCTTCCTCACCTGTGCAATTAATATAAAATATAAGTTGTTTTCTAAAAATGACCTTATAGAAACCATACTTTCATTGTCAGAGACATAACTATTATTTCAACCAGAATACTTGATGGAGAGTGTAGAGATAGTAAAAAACAACATTGTGCATTTGATCTATATTCAATAGAAGGGATGTTAAGAATGGACACGATGCTGGAGTGATTAAAATCTACCACCTACCGGTTTGGGCAATGAGCTGATCGGACGACTCACGATCAGCTCCGGGTAATCGCCCCACATTACTGCTACAAATCTGCTCTAAAAACTCCTCGATCCCACCTGCATTAACTCTCCCCTGTTGGGGCCTTGATCCTCTGCCGCTGAACCGGCTCGCGGCTGTCCTTGCATGGCTGGGGGGGGTTCTTCAACGAAGCTGAGAGGGTGCAGAGGCCCATCGGACACTTCCGCCACCGCCACTGTTGACTTCCCCCTCAATGGGACACGGTGCATGAGGACATAAGGAAATCTGCGGCGGCTCCTACCCGACGGAGGGGATCGTTGGCTGGCCCTCAAGTAAGTCGGGGGCACGATCGGGCGGTGCTGCCATTGTCGGGATCCGTGCTGCCTGCACGTGGTGGTGTGACCCCGGCGGGAGGGGAAGAGCGGCCTCCTCACACGAATTCAGTGGGCAGCTTCCTTTAACGAGAAGCGGGAAGCGGTGCACCCGAATATCTTCCTGCTATTGCTAGCAGTGTTGCAGTCACGGAGGGCTGAACCCTCAGAAACAAGGAGATCGGCGTCTGTTTGGTCCGGCTGGGACTGCGGAGGAGGGGCATCGGTACAACTTCTCACCCGCGGCTGCGGCTGGCTCTACAGAGGGGTGCTGATTTTCCAGTGGAGCCGGGGCCTGCGACTCCCTTTGTTCGTTGGGGGGAGAACAGCCACTGGTGACAGTGGGAGAGACCAGACACCCTTCCCATCGAGGCAACAGCGCTTTCCACAATTGTTGAAGGGCCTTGGAAGATGGGGGGAGCTGCGGCCTTTCCTGCCTGACAACAGCGGACACTGAGGTACAAAAAGAGGGGAAGAGAAGAAGAAAAAAATAAAAAAGAAAAAAAGAAAAAGAAAAGAGGGAAAAAAGAAAAGGAGCGCCAAGCTGTGGTTGGATATCTCTCTGATTGCCCCATCTATCAAGTTGCTTTTGGGGTGTAGCCCCGCGGCTGTTCCTGCCTGGCCTGTGCAGATAAACCCCTACACAGTGGCTTCAAACCCCCGCAGTGGGGATTTTCAACTGCACAATTTTACTTCTACTATCCCACTAGAATAGTGCCGGGAGTGGGACGTGGTATACATAACACTGCTAACCTGATGGCATCTAAAGCACCTAGAAAAGAGAGACCCCAAATTACGGAGGGGAAAATGGCGGACGGCTCACCACCCAGCCCGAAACCAGGTAGCCCGCCAGATTTAGTGGCCGAGGTCAGCGCCGCAGTGGTGCAGGCGCTCAGCACACGTTTCCAGGACCTGGTGGAGCAGATTCAAACGCTTGGACAACGTTTCACGGCAGTGGAGGAGAGGATGGAGCAAGTGGAGACAAGGGTGTCTGATGTGGAAGACACGCAACAATCAGTAGTGGCCAAAGTGGCCGCCCTAGAGACTTTGGTGAAACAACAAGGGGACAAACTCGATGAACTGGAGAACCGAGGTCGGCGGAAAAACTTGCGTTTTGTCGGCATTCCTGAAAGTGTCGCTGACAGTGTCCTACTTGAATATCTACAAACTTGGATTGGGAACCTCCTGCCAAACCTGAGAGACGAATCTGTCAAAATAGAGCGGGTACATCGGCTGGGCCAAAGAAGAGAGCAGGCCCGGAATCCACGTGCAGTAATCGCCCGCTTTCTCGATTACAGACAGAAAGAGGAGGTGCTGAGAGCGGCAAGGAGCCGACGGAGACATCAACAAGGCACCGAGCCGATCCTAGTATTCCAGGACTATTCGGTGATCGTAAGCCAGCAACGCAGGGCTTTTTCGGGAATTTGTACCCAGTTGTATAACCGCGGCATTCGTTTCTCACTTCTGTACCCGGCTCGACTGCGGA
This sequence comes from Ichthyophis bannanicus, assembly GCA_033557465.1. NCBI lineage: Eukaryota > Metazoa > Chordata > Amphibia > Gymnophiona > Ichthyophiidae > Ichthyophis > Ichthyophis bannanicus. Next base: position 17,661,914 of record CM066051.1, on the reverse strand, counting down.
TCGACCATCAAGGCCACACTCGCACACTAGCGACCCTGGAAGAGGCGACTACTTTTCTGGACTCCCTGCCTGCTCAATTGGCCTCTTAATCGCTAACTGACCTATTGGAAGTGGGGTGCACCTCCCCGTGTGCAGTATGGTGACCTGGAGCCCCCAGGGGCCGAGCACTTCCTGACAGACTTTCAGCAGTATCTACTGTCATAGGAGAACTCTTGGTTTTGCCTTCCTGTGGAGTATTAGGCTGAGATACAACGTCTCATGGAATTGGTAACATCTATAATGCCAAGGGGGACATTGTATCCTTGTTATTATGTTACATTTGTTATTTTGTTTTAATTGTTGCTGCTCTGCTGGTTCCCTGACTATCTCCCTCCTTGCCTTGTTTCTGCCCCTGTATTCCTGCTTGACTCTCTCCCTTCCCTCCCTCTCTTTATCCTATTACAGGTGGGGCTCGGACGCAGAGCAGGGGGGGTAGGCGGCGATTAATTTGGGGGAATGCAGGGGTTATTGTATTTGACAAGGGAGGGGGACAGAGGAGATGGGAGGTAATTTGGGTGGTTGTGGGGAGAGATAATTCAAGAATAGCCGAGTGGCGGGCGATAGCGCCCACTGGGGGAGACACACTGTAGCGGTTTGTAACGGAGACTTTGTGCCTTCCTTTTTTCTTTTCTTCTCTTTAAGTTAATTGCTAGGGAGGGGGGAATATTGGAGGGGTGAGCCCGTCTGCCGTAGGAAGTAGATCCGGCTATGGCTGGACGGGAGAGTTTGGAGAAGAGGGGTGATGGGGGGGAGGGGAGGGGAGGGATAGGAGGGAAAAGGAGAAGGGAGGGGCAGGGGGAGGGGAGGGGGTACACTCCATTGAATTTAAATGGCTGGGATAATTGCCTCCTAGTAGACAGGGGGGGTACCAGGCTGGGGGTGTCCCTCTGGAGTATTCAGTAATGATCTTGGGGTGGCATCTTGGCACTGCCCTGGCGCTTTGAAAATAATCACTTGGAATGTCTGTGGGCTGGGAAACCCTATTAAGAGGCATAAGGTATTGCAAGCACTGGCTCGACATAAATGTGACATTGCTTTTCTCCAAGAAACCCACCAGACGGCTGTCGAGCATAGCAAACTCTGCCAGAGCTGGGTGGGCCAAGTGTGGGGATCCCCCGCCCAGGGGCATAAGGGAGGTGTAGCGATTCTAATCCATAAACGCATACGTTTCGTGGAGGAGACGGTCCTGGCTGATAATATTGGTCGATCCCTGTTGCTCTATGGTCAATTAGATGGAAAACCGGTGATCCTGGGAAATCTTTATGGGCCCAACGTGGCTGACCCGGGTTTTTATAATGGTCTGGCATCAAGAGTGGAACAGCTTCCAGAGTGCCCGGTGATCTTGGGTGGGGACTTTAATGGAGTCCTGGATGTGGATCTGGATACTTCTAGGAGAGGAGATGGCCGGGAGAGGGTAGCGCCCTCCCAGCTACTGTTGCGGTTCTGCCGGAGACTAGGTATAATTGATCCTTGGCGGGTACTACACCCCTCCGAAAGAGACTATACCCATCAATCTCGAGCACATGGTACTAGCGCCCGAATCGATTACGTAATGATCTCGGGGACTTTGTTTACACACACTGAGGATGCACAGATTGGTCCCTCCGAAATCTCAGACCACGCAATGGTGTGGCTGGATTTACATTGGGGGCGAGACATGAATCAGTCACGCTTGTGGAGATTTCCTCTAGAGCTTTATTCGGATGAGCAATTTCGCCAGTTTATACGCCAGAGATGGGCGGAATTTCTTGGCCACCACCGGGTCCATACAGACGACCCCGAATTAGTCTGGGAAACGGCAAAGGTGGTTCTTCGAGGGAACATCATAGGGTACGCCGCGAGAAGACGCCGGCTGATGGCAGAACGTATTGTACTACTTGAACGTCGAGTCACCACACTACGGCGGAGATGTGCTCACACGCCAACAATGCCCAATAAAAAGTTGTTCTGGGAAACCCAGACTGAGCTTAATGAGCTATTACATCAGCGAGCAAAGAAATCGGTTCTGTATTATCGGTTTCGTTTGCACTGCTATGGTGACAAACCTGGCAAGTTGCTGGCGCGCTGTCTGCGGGCCCGACGGGGTCCTGCCCACATAGCGGCACTGAATGCAGGCCCGGGACGGGTGCATAAGGGAAACAAGGAAATCGCAGAGATTTTTCGTACTTTTTTTCAAAACTTATACAGAACCACGGCTGGTTCCCCTGAGGGGCTGCAGGACTATCTTGAGGTCTTGGAGTTGCCTCAACTTACGTCAGCCCAGCGGGATGCTCTAGATCTCCCTATTACTATACAGGAAATACAATCCGCAATATCTGCGGCCCAGTGTTATAAAACGCCGGGGCCCGATGGATTCGGGGCCGAGATTTATAAGATCCTAGGGGACGGGGTGAGTCCTCTGCTACGAGAGGTCTTTGGCACCAGAACGGAGCAAGGGGCATTCCGCTGGGGGCGCAACCACGCATATATCACCCTGATCCCGAAGCCGGGTAAAGACCCGCTGCAGGCAGCTTCATATCGACCTATCTCCCTATTGAACTTTGATCTTAAACTTTTGGCGAAAGTTCTAGCTGACCGCCTAGCAGGGGTATTGGATTACTTAATTCATGATGCACAAGTGGGCTTTGTGAAAGGCCGCCACGCTGTACGAAACCTTCGGAAGATTCTGGCCTCTTTGGAGTGGGTGCATGCCCACAATACTCCGTCGCTATTGATAAGCTTCGATGCGGAGAAGGCCTTTGATAGGGTGGACTGGCACTATCTTTGGAGGCTGCTACCGCGCTACGGCATGGGGGAGGGTTTTTGTAAAATGGTGCAAAGTTTGTACGTTTCACCGACAGCAGGCATATTGTGCAATGGCCTCATCTCTGATGACCTCACGTTGGGAAGGGGTACAAGGCAGGGCTGTCCTCTTTCGCCCTTGCTCTTTGTGCTCTCCTTGGACCCGCTGATTCGTACCATCGTAAATTCGGGGAGAATACAGGGAGTGCGGCTACGGTCGCAAACTTTCCTTATATCGGCTTTTGCTGACGACTTGTTAGTCCATTTGACGACACCGGCCACATCCCTACAACCGCTATTAGACGAATTCCGGCGGTTCGGAGCATTTGCCGGCTTGCGTATTAATAAAGAGAAGTCTGAAGTAGTGGATGTTCTGGGGCAGGTCCGCAGTTCCTGGAGGGGACCCTTCCCTTTACGGTGGGCAGATAAAGAATTCATCTATTTGGGCATAACATTGACTGGAAATCCCCAGGAGTTATACCGGCGTAACCTAGACCGGATACTGCGGCATTTGGCAGTGCAGCTAAGTGCATGGGGACCTCTCCCGCTGTCTCTGGCAGGGAGGATAGCAGCAGTACAGATGATAGTTTTACCCAGAATCTTGTATTGGCTGCAGACCCTGCCAGTCTGGTTGCTTCGACGTGACCTGAATAGAATAGAGGCTTTGATTAAGCGCTTTCTTTGGCGGGGGCAGCGAGCACGGGTCCCGTGGCATCGACTGCTTGGGAAATGGCGAGAGGGAGGTATGGGCCTACCAGACTTGAAGACCTACGCATTGGCCTGTCAAGCTAGACACCTGGGAGATTGGCTGGGGGGGACAGAAATATACACGCCTAGGTCCTTAGAGGAGTGTCTGGTGGCTCCTGCGACTCTCCTGGGGACTTTGCACGGCACTCATAACGTCCTCACAGATTCCAGTCGGCAGAGTCCATTGGTGGACTCTGTCAGACGCACATGGCAACAACTTAACAAATATTGGCAGGAACCGTGGAAGGTGTCTTGTTGGTTACCACTGCAGGGCAATGCCCAATTTACTCCAGGGTCCGAGACTGCGGTATTTCGGGACTGGTGGACACGTGGCATCCGGATGGTAGGGCACGTAGTAGACCAAGCAGGAAGCTGTAAATCATTTCGAACGCTCAGTCGGGAGTATGAGCTCTCCGACACGCATTGTTTTGCCTATATACAAATCTCCCACTATGTGGCCGCACTGCCGCGCAATGCGCTGCAGGCAAAGCGCTCAGCCTATATTTTAGAGTTTTTCCAGCTGGGAGAGGAGCGCACGCCGTCAATCTCCGGTTTGAAACGTAGTTTGGAGCCTTACCGCCCCCTCCCTGATTATAGTGGAGTTGAAAGAGCTTGGGCGACTGAATTGGGAGAAGACGTACAGCCGGGATCGGTACTGATGGCATTGAAACGGATCAGACGATTGGTACAAGGAATGCGCTGGCGTGAGATCCAATTTAAATGCGTGACTAGGGCCCATTTCTCGCCGAGGCGAGCACTGCGTAGTTGTCTGGACACTGATGGCTCCTGCCCGCGCTGTTCGGAACCCTCGGCAACTCTCCTACATATGTGGTGGGGTTGTCGGGGAATACGGACGTATTGGGCACGGATATGCAGCTTCCTCTGCACACTGCTTCAGCGAAGGATTCGTTGGACAGGCCTCTTTGTAACATTTGACCAGTTGCCGACCCCTGGACCAGTGAAAGCTGGTGAGAGTTTGCTTGTGCGGAAGGCCTGTCTGGTGGGTAAAGGGCCGATTCTCAGATTATGGAGGAAAGGCCAACTGCCCACTTTTAGTGAATGGCGGAATAGCTTTCATCAATTAATGTTGACGGAGCGTTGGTTGGCGCGGGGCAGTGCCAAGCGTTGGACAGTGTTTCTGTCAATCTGGGAGCCATATATTCAGCAGTTGGGGCCCCACAGCCGTAACGCAACTCTCCAAGGGGGGAGTTGATTATATATGGATTTGAGGAATGGGTAGGAGGGAGCTGCCTTATAGTCCCAGACGATAATTGGTGTACAAAGCTGGTAATGGAGTGAGGGTGGGTTGGTGGGTGAGGGGAGAGGGGTGGGAGAAGGGGGGTGGGGATATAATGTAAAATGACCACCTATTGTATTATCTTTCTGTTGGCTACCGGGGGGGAGAAGAGTAAACCCTCCCCGTGGTGCCGTTTGTTGATGTGTTGTTTGGATTGTATGGTGGACTTAAATAAAGTTTAAAAAAAAAAAAATCTACCACCTATTTGATTTCTTGTAGAGCAGAGTGGGGGTCACTGTGTATAAAACACAATCTAATCTTTGGGCTGACTTACCAGAATTATTCTCCATTGCCAAAAACAAGAGAATAACAGATTGGTATCATGCTTGTTAAAGATTTTTCAGTAAAAAAAAAGCTCAACGAATTATATTCCATGAGCCTGACTTTCTAACAGGACACCTATGTAAAAAGTCCAAAAAGGTGCCAGTTTAAATCTATTCCATGAAGGCCTACAGAGGGGAATTTTAGAAAGGACATCCCAATCCAATCTAGGACATCTAAGCCAGAACATCTAGAAAAAAATAGGAGGCACCTCCAGGTATAAACGTGATTTCACAAACATCAGCATGCCTGATATAGACATCTGCAGGAGCAATTACATCAACATCCTTAGAATAGTATTTCAACACTTAGACATCTAGGAATAGTCTCATGGTTAGAGTATTAGACTAGGAATGGGAGAGCCAGGGTTCAAGTCCCATTGCTGCTTTCAGTGAAATTGGGCTGAGGACTGGAGATGATGGAGTACTTTCTACTCTATGGATGCTTTTCAGCCAAAAGGAGCACTGGAGCAGGTCTAAACTTAGACGCAAGTCCCGATGTCTAGGATATTTCTAAGGTCAGGTAGGGACATCCAGGTTTCTGGGAATGCCCCAACCTCACTTCCACCACACCCATTCAGGACGTCGTCACACTGGGGATGACCACAGTCTGGGCTTCTATAGTCTCTGGAGACATCTCTATGCCCATGTTAGGACATCCAAAGCAATAATAGAGCTTCCAAAATGACCCTAACAGACTCCCTGAACCATCTCCTGTGGCACACAGATATTGACGCACCCATTTATACCTGCATAGAATGTGTAAATGTATGTAATTAATCAACATGTGTAGGAATGTAATTTCTAAGATATTCATGTACAGTACATCACGCTATCTGCCTACACCCTACCCCCAGAAATGCCTGGATACAGATCCCATGTGTGTACTTTTTACAGGTTATGCAGTCGTACAGTTTCATAAAAACATTTTTCTGTGTGTCAAACAAGCTTTGCATTTGAAAAAAAGCTTTATAAAAGTACTTCTGTCTACAAAGAAGAGCAGGACCTGGAGGCGATTGTTTCTGATGATTTTTATTTAATTTATTTTTTAGAAGTTTCATAGAATGCCACAAACTATAAAACAAATACCCCCAAGACATATAAAATTCCCCCTCTACTACCCCACCCCTTCCATTCCCTCTGCCACACCAAGACTCAAGCCTACCAGCAGCATTAGTCTGTATCAGATGATAGGTAACAGCAAACACTTCCCATATATGCTCAAATGTGGGAGTTTCTCAAGTTGAATCGCCGTCAGTCTTTCCATCAAGCACACTTTATGTTTTCGCACTGGAGTCAGGTGCCATCTATAAAGGACCTTGTACCCATTTTCAACTATCTGATTAGAAAGTTGAGATCTTCTGCACTACCTGAAATTATTTCTCCTAGTCCTTCTCAGTAAATTCCTTCCCTATATCGTGTTCCCACTGTTTTTGAAAAGTCACCTTAGCCACACCAGCTCCCACAAGCAGCCGATAGATCTTGAAGATCTCTTTCTTATGGGTGGCAGGGCACCAGCACAGAATTTCAAAATCATATAGACCAGTCACAAGAGCAGTCCTCCACTCCCCTTTCATCAATCAATGCCTCACCTGCCAGTACCCATAAAAATCCCAATTACTGATTCCAAAATCCTCTTTAAGATCCTCAAATGGGAGTACTTCCCCCTTGGGACATTACTATATCAATGACCTCAATCCCCATCTTTCCCACCCCCAAAACATCAGATCCTTCAGCCCCGGCACAAAATATCGAATAGGTTGCAGTAAGGACACTTTGCTAGTTGTGTGCACAGCTTAACAACAGGGTTCACAATTTTCCCACTCCCTATACCCATCCAAGGAATATACTTTAATGGGATGCTCTCCACATAGGGTTCCTCTATTTGCAACCATTTCCATGTCCCCACCTCAGACCAATCAACAATATTTGTAAGCTGCCTTGCCAAATAATGCCAATAAATACAGTATTGGACACAGCCAATCCCCCGCCGCACCTTACCTGTACAGAGAGTACCCATGCTACCCTTGGTGGCCTCCTCTGCAAAATATACTAAAAACATTTACATTGCAAATCCACAAGAGATCTCTTAGAACTTCCACAGAAAGGGTTTAAAAAAATATAAGACTCTGAACAGGGTAACCATCTTTATACAAGATATCCGACCCAACCAAGACAACGGCAAATGTGACCATTTCTCAGGGTTAGCTGAAAGGTTGTAGCACCCTGAGCCAGCTTTTGCACCCCTCCCCCCAATTGGGTCCCATCTTGCAGTGCAAGCTGCACAAACAGGGATACATTTTCAGTCCACTACTTGTTAAATACCACCCCCCCCCCAATTTAACTTAATCTGTGTATTCTGTGGCACCATCCATATAGACAGTGGCACTGAATATACAGTGAATGATGGCGTTTAGGCTAAGCCTGATATTCCGCAGACCTAAACTAAATACGTACATATAACTTAACTGAAAAGTGGCTGAATATTGCCACAATTTTTATAATTTTCTTTCCTACACTTGTTCTTCCTCTAATATACCACAGAAATATACAGATAATATCTGACCATTCTACAGTTTAAAAATCTGATACTATGAGTCTTATTCTATCTGTGGCACATCTGGGCTGTCCAGACAACCTCGAGCAAGACAGGCCTATTAGGACCCGATTCTGTACCAGGGGAACAAGACGTTCCCATGGCATACAGAATAGGGCCCAAGGACAACCCGGTGTGCCCCTGTATGCCTGAGGGGACGTCATCCCTGCAGGCACCCTTGGCTCCTGCAGCGCCATCCCTCTTCAACCCCACCTCCCGACCCACAGCTGGGCAGCCGGAACCTGGATTGGGTGGCAGGGACCTCTCTGTACCCGGCCCCGGCTCTCTCCCCAGGGGAGATGTCTGGCCCAATCTCCCAGTTTGTGCTGATTATTCCAGCTTTGACAAGGCAGGACATATAGGACTGTGACCAGAACGAATCCTGTATGTCCTGCCACCTTGGCTGCCCCACTCCTCCCAGACAACGTCCCCTCCTATCCCCCACTGGCTCTCCCCATCCTGCTGATATAGCCATGCAGGGAGAGTCGGAGGGGGAATAGGAGCAAGACTGCTTGCCCAGAAGTCGCATCTCAGAATAGGATCCTATGTGAATTTTTTTTTTAAAAGCATAGTTACTCACCTGTAATAGATGTCCTCCAGGGACAGCAGGAATCAGTCTTCACATATGAGTGACATTGCTGCTGATGGAGCCTATGCAGAAGCATCTCCCCAGCTTTCAAAGAAAGCCTTTCGTAGATGCACTACACATGCGTGGTCCCCTTCCTGTCCAAGGGCGCCATCTTGTCTCAGTCCAATGGCATGTCTAAGATGGCAAAAAAATAAAATACAGTGAAGAAGCAACTCCAACGGAAGGAGGGAGAGTCATGAGGACTGATTCCTGCTGTCCCTGGAGAACACCTATTACAAGTGATTAACTATGCTTTCACTGGGAACAAGCAGTAAGTCAGTCCTTACATATGGGACTCTCCAACTACAGGCTACCGAGAACCTGTAAAAAAATGCTACGGTAACCTGACAAGAGTGAGCCGTGAGCTGCAGCAGTTGAGTACAAAATGAGAGACTCTCACAAGACCCAAGTGTCCAGCAGGGAACCAGCACTCTGGTAGCCTGAACACAGAAGAGTCAGAGGGCAGGAGATACCCACACTCTTAAGAGATTACAGAGTACGGTCTGGCCAAGGCACTGACCCGTCGGGACTCCCTCTCCAGGCAGTAGTGAGCTGCAAAGGTATGGACAGAAGTGCAGGTGGTGGCCCGGCAGATTTCTGGGTATGGTGGCCCAGCAGATTTCTATCACAGGTACGGAATGCAGATCCTAGCCTGCTCATGTGTGTTGATACTAATGATATATATGCTTGGCATTCTTGAAGATGGTTTAGATGTGTGAGCATGGTTCGACTCCCTGAAGCAGCCTTAACGAAATCCCTGGTTTTGGAGTTTGACCTGGTGTTTCTCTCTTCTTGAAGCTAAGTATCCATGTTGTTGCCTTCACCCGTATAGGAGTTTTTTGAAGAATGCCATGATTGTTTGATACTTGTTTATATTTTATGAGAAGTAGCAATTTATATTTGGACGTTTCTTCATGACCTATGATGTTAAGGGTGTGTTATAAGCTGCGTAAAGCCATTGATGACTATTGTAGACTGGCAGTTTGAGTATCTGCATGTTTGAGCCATTGCATTGGATTTTATTATACCCTGAGGTATTTTTCTTCCAATATTTGGAAATTATTTTTTATTGCTCTTTCACTTGCGGTTGGCTATTTATTATTTTGTATGCTGGACGCTGTATTTTTTGGGGGCTGAGTCCAGATTACACTTGGAAATCACTTCTAAAATTCCACTGTACTTGAGCATCTATAGGCATAGTGTGAGATATACATGTGTATTTTATAAATGCCATAACTACACACTTAGATTACATGTACACATTTGCAACAGCTTCAGCACAGCTATAAATGGGTATGTCAACAGTTGTGTCCCACTGGGTGTCATTCATAGGCCTTTAAGAAATAGAGTTAAACTAGCACCTTTTTGAACTCCTCGCATTGGACCACTGTGAAAAAACAGGCCATCAGACTTAAGCAGAGGAGCTGTACTCTTGAGGTACCTTCTCAGCACTCCGTGAACATCCAATTTGTGCAACTCCTGCTCCTCCTAAGTGCCCCCCTTTTGTCCAAAGGCTGGAAGCAACACCGTCTGGTTCAAATAAAAACTGGACACCACCTTGAGGAGAAAGGAAGGCATGGGCCTCAGCACCACCTTTTCCCTAGATATCATAAGAAACGGCTCGCTGCAGGACAGAGCCTGTAATTCTGACACCTGATGTGTTGATGTAGGGCTGGTACCTTTTCAGACGCTAATGTCTGAATTACCAGCATGGCTTCGTGTTACAAGATGGGACCTGTTCAGAAAGCAAAGCCTGAACCATGGGGCCTGCTCTGAACCAAAGACTGAATTAAAGAAGATGGAATGCTGTTTTGTTATAACTCAGCAATAAAACTTGCAGATCCAGCAATGCTGCCAGTTTAAGATGCTTCAAAGTAAATTATTTTTTCCAGCTGACCACATGTTGAAACCTTCACTGTGCCTGGCCTTGGCAACAATGTACGAACCTGCATACCAGCAGTTTTCGAGCACAATGGGCCTTTGTTTGCAGAAGGACCAGCTATTAGCTGTTACCGGATTGGCTAAAGATGACATATAGGTTTTCCAGCCAATCACCAGGTCTTCTGGACAAAGAACCCTGGAACCCTGAGCTCAAGAAAGAAGCAGAACCCAGAGGGCAGAGAGAGAACTCAGAAAGAAAGAAAGAACTCTGAAAAGGAAGAACAAGAGAAGGGAACTCTAACTTCTGATACAGACCGTTTGCTTGCCTTTTCTCTCTGGCTGGTAAAGTGAGATAGTGTTCAAGGCCAAAGCCTCGAGATGGAGTGAATTTCTCTCACAGACCGGCAGCTCAGTGTGTGACCACGTAATTCATTTCAGCTAATGTTGGATCTCTGCCATTCCTTGACTTTGTTCCGTTCCTGAGACCCGGACCACAGCCACAGATGTTTCAGCAGGAGCTAAGGTACTGGTCTTTAATTTCTCCCAGAGGTTGGGGCTAGCCTAGACAGACAGTATGTGAGTGTGCATGAGAATCAGTGACAATAGTTTCTAAAACAGAGATTAGATCTCTTGGTAATTGTAACATATTGCTGAATAACATACTACCTCAGAAAGCTAATTTATTCTAATATTTCCTCTATTTTTTGCTATCAGAAATAAAGTCTAATTTTCATACAAAAAGGGCTGGTTCTTGTTTTATCAAGTGATTTGTTTGCCAGGTGGTCCTATGGAATCCTGAGAAAGGAGTGTAGCAGGTTTTTTTCCCCCTAGACAGACGGAGTATTTATACATATATATTTATCTGCTACTGATAATATCTCCTACACTGAGCACATCACCACTAAAAACATGAGTTTTCAACATCAGGAGCTTTAACAAAACCGCCGCCAATGGTTCAAAAGAAGGATCTCTCAGTCAACAGCACCAAATTAAGGCCCCAAGGAGGCACCAGCAAGCATACTAAAGGGCAAAATGGTTTAACTGTTCTTAGAAAACATACACAAAAAGCACCACGCCAATTCCTGTGAGCCAAAACCACTCCCACGCGGCTCAAATCGAATCAATACATCAACATCAAAAGTGAGGGGGAACAAAATACACTCCCCTGTGGAAAGAATTTTTTTGTCGGACCATATAATACCCTGTCCAGGGCCATAAAAACCAGACCCTTGGACCCTGGTAAATCTTGGTCCTTTTTAATCAAACCAACAGTAAAAGTTAATTATAAACCAAAAATTAACTGCCACGGCACATTTTTCCAGGTGAGAGACACACACACGACACAGTCCTGCATTTCGGGCTCAAATTTAAAACGCCCTGCTTCAGATCAGTCTTCTCAACACCGATCAAAAGCCGTCATTTAGTAACTAAAAAAATTCTTTCCACACGGGAGTGTATTTTGTTCCCCCTCATTTTGATGTTGATGTATTGCTTGGAAAACATACGGCATCCAGTTGCGAGGCCAGGGAAAACCCCTGTCCACTACAACAAACCAATATCGCAACTTGAAACTTCAGAGAGTTTAGGGCCAGCCCCTTCTTCAAGTCATCCTGGAGAAAGGGCAAAATATCCAGCAACAACACTCCGAAGGGATAAACCTCTCTCATCACACACCACTTCTCAAAAATCCACCAAACCCCCACCTTACTCCACGGGCCACTTTTGTGCGATTGCATAGATTCCCTCGATTTGTGCTCTTGGTGTCTGCTGAAGAACTGAGTTGCCTTGTAATTGACAGGGTCACCTGAAATCCATACACTGCACCCACCATCACACTGTGATCTCATGAAACATCATTGCATTCAGCTTCCATTCTCCTGGATCCAAGTAGTGCCAACTGAGGTTGTCCGCCTGCATGTTCTCCTGCCTGCTACATGAGCTGCAGAGAGAGTGGACAGACTTTTTTCAGCCAGCATCAGCAATAACTGTATCTCTTCCAAGAGAATGACACTGCCCATGCCCCCTTGCCATTTTATATGTACACCACCATGGTGGCATTGTCTGAAATACTCTTACCACCTCCCCCTGCAGAAGGGACTGAAAGTACTGAAGTGCTAAGAACACCACACGCATCTCCTGGCATTTGATGGATCACCACTCCTGAGCCACCTGCAACTGGCAATGAGCCACTCAAACCACGAGGCTGGCATCTTTCATGAGCAGAATCCATTCTGGCACCTCCATGGGCAGGCCTTCTGCTAGATGAGTCTCTCTCAGCCACCAACCTTGACTGCCCAGTATCTCTGCCAGGCAGCATAGCTACAGAGACATTGGCTGAGCCAGCAGCAACCAGCATGAAAGCAGAGCCTGCTGCAGTGACCGCATGTGCGCTTGCACCCAGGGCACCTACTCCAGTACCACCACCATGGATCCCAACAGTTGTAGATAAGTCCAAGCTGTGGGACAGCCAGTGTCAGAAAATGGTGTACCTGTCATTGAATCTTGTGTATGCAGTCGTGAAAGAGAGACGTGTCCCAACTCGCCATCTTATAGGATGCAAAGGTCAACCAACTTCCACATGGGCTGCAACTGACTCTTGGATAGATTGACTACCCATCCCAAACTCTGCAAGCATGCAACAACTCACACTGTAGTCAACCGAGCTTAGTCCTCTGACTTTGCTTCAATCAGCCAATCGTCCAAGTATGGATGGACCAGGATTCCTTCCTTTCTGAGGGCCACCGCCACTACTACCATCACCTTTGTAAAGGTGCGAGGAGCCAAGGACATGCAAAATTGCAAGGCGTGGAATTGAAAAAGCCCCTGCAGCACTGCAAAACAAAAATACTGCTGATGCTCTTCCCGAATTGGGATATGCAGGTAGGATTCTGTAAGATCTAGCGCTGACAAGTACTTCTCCTGCCTTACTGCCAACATGACCAAGCTCAAGGTCGCCATCCAAAAATGAGGCATTCGTAATGCCTGGTTCACATTTTTGAGGTCTAGAATGGGTTGAAAAGAACCCTCCTTCTTTGGGACTACGAAATAGATCAAGTATAGACCTAAGCCTAGTTCATCTAAAAATTGCAATAAGGGGTCCAGCATAGAGGCCACCGCCTCCACGGTCATCTGGCAGTGGGATCATACAAAGGCTTCTGTGAGGGGCCATGCAAATTCTAGCACATAGCCCTGCCTTATAATTTCCAGTACCCACTGGTCAGTCATGATTGCAGCGCTGGCTAGGGAGAATAAAACCACCTGCCGGACCCCCAGTAGAACCTAAAATGCTGACCTTTGGTGCTTAAGTGACCACGCTGAAAGAAGGAAAAACACCCGGATCTCAACCTGCGAAAGTCCCTGGACTTCCCTCTCTGGGGGGGATCTGCCTGGGCCCCTTGGAGTGATCCTCCAGCAAGCATCCCCCTTTTGAATCACCTAAATCCTTCACCAGTTTATCCAGGGCTTCACCAAACAGATTTCCCCATGAATGGCAGATTGCTAAGCTTGTCTTAGAGGACATATCCATGGACCAATTGCATAGCTACAGGAACTGTTTCGCTGCAATGATAGAAACATAGAAACATGACGACAGAAAAAGACCACATGGTCTATCTAGTCTGTCCTTCCATATCAACCACTACAACAGTCCCCTTTTTTCCTTTAGAAATCCTCTGTGTTTGTCCCATGCTTCTTTGAATTCAGATACTGTCCTCTTCTCTACCACCACCACTGGGAGACTATTCCATGGATCTACCACTCTTTCCCTAAAGAAATATTTCTGCATATCACTCCTGAATCTATCCCCTTTCTCCCTCATCCCACATCCCCTCATAGCAGAGCTTGTTTTCAATCGAAAGAAGCTCTCCTCCTGTGTATTTATGCCATGGAGGTATTTAAATGTCTCAATCGTATCACCTCTATCCCACCTTCCTATAAAATGTACAAATTAAGATCCCTAAGTCTGTCCTCATATGCTTTATAATGAAGACCACTAACCATTTTAGTAGCCACCCTCTGTACCAACTCCAGCCTGTTTATATCCTTTTGAAGGTGTGGTCTCCAGAACTGCACACAATACTCAAAATGAGGTCGCACCAAAGACTTATACAGAGGCACTATCACCTCCTTTCATCTTCTGGCCATTCCTCTCCCTATGCACCCAAGCATCCTTTTAGCTTTTCCCATCACCTTTTCTACCTATTTAGTTATTTTAAGATCATCAGACACAATCATGCCTAGATCCCACTCTTCTTTAGTGGACAAAGTACTTCATCCCCTAAACTAGGGGTGGGTAAGTCCGGTCCTCATGTACCACAATCCAGCCTGGTTTCATAATGTCCCTAATGAATATTCATAGAACTATTTACATACAATGGAAGGCAGTGGATGCAAATAGATCTCATGAATATTCATTAGGGACATCATGAAAACCAGGCTGGATTGTGGTGCACGAATGCCAGAATTGCCCACCCCTGCCCTATACTATATTGCTCCCTTGGATTGCTGCAGCCCAAATACATGACCTTGCACTTTTTAACATTTAATCTCAGCTGCCAAATTTTAGACCATTCTTCAAGCTTAGCTAGATCCCTCCTCATGTTATCTATACCTTCCTGGGTGTCTACTCTATTGCAGATTTGGGTATCATCCGCAAAGAGGCAAATTTACCTGATAGCCCTTCACCTATATCACTAACAAAGATGTTAAAAAGAATTGGACCAAGGACAGATCTCTGGGGCACACCACTGGTACCCTCCTTCTTCTCAGAGTGAGTTCCATTTACCTCTACCCTTTGTTGCCTCCCACTCAACCAATTTCGAACCCAAGCAGTAACTTTATGATCCATTCCTAGGGTGCTCAGTTTGTTTGTAAGTTGCCTGTGAGGAAAGGTGTCAAAGGCTTTACTGAAATCTAAATACACCAAATCTAGGGCTCTCCCTTGGTCCAACTCCCTGGTCACCCATTCAAACAAATCAGTCAGATTTATATGACAAGACCTGTCTCTGGTGAATCCATGCTGCCTCGGATCCTGTAATCCGCTGGATTCCAGAAACCTCACTATTTTCTCTCTCAGCAGCACTTCCAATAATTTACTCATCACTGAAGTTAAACTAACCGGTCTATAGGTTTCAACCACATCCATACTGGGACCACATGTGCCTCTCTCCAGTCCTTTGGCACCATTCACAACTCCAACAAGGCATTGAAAAGGTCAGTCAGTGGATCTGCTAGAACTTTCCCAAGTTCCCTCAGTATTCTAGGGTGTATCCCATCCAGTCTCATCGCTTTGTCTAATATACGTTTAGCTAGTTTCTCATGAACACAGTCTTCTGAAAATTGTTCAAGATGTCCCTCGCTTCTGTTCCTGCTTGTGGGTGTTTTCTGAGGTCCTGCTCCTGGTTCTCCATCTGTGAACACAGAACAGAAATATTTGTTAAGCAATTCCACTTTGTCCTCATCAGCTTCTACATATTCCTCCCCTTCACTCTAGAGTCTGACAATACCACTTTTGCTCTTCCTCTTCTCACTAACATATCTGAAAAATGTCTTATCACCCTCCCCCTCCCCTCCCCATTTTATTGCATTAGCTGTTTCTTTCTCTTTTTGAATCTTTGCTTTCCTGACTACTTTGCTAGCTTCTTTACGTTTTTCCAAATATAGATGCCTGTCTTCCTCTCTCTGTGATCTCTTGTATTGCGTTAAGGCCTTCCTCTTTTTCTTCACTTTTTCAACTACTTCTTTTGAAAACCATAGTGGTCTCTTTATCTTTTTACTTTATTTACCATTTTACCAAAAAGGTTGTTTGCCCTTAAAATATCCCCTTTCAGTTTTGCCCACTGTTTTTCTACATCCCGCAGCTGTTCCCATCCCGCTAATGACTCCCTGAGGTATTGGCCCATCTTGGCAAAGTTAGTTTTCCAAAAGCCTAAGACCCTCACTTTTAAATGGAATTTAACAGCCCTAGTCCTAATACTGAACCACACCATCTAGTGATCACTGGATGCAAAATGATCTCCCACTACAACATCAGAAACTCTTTCACCATTGGTAAGCACAAAGTCCAGTATGGTCGTTTCACGTGTAGGTTCTGTTACCAGTTGCCTGAATAGTTTTCCCTTTAGAGAATACAGGATCTCCTTACTTCTAGATGATACTGCAGCAGGAATGTGCCAATCAACATCTGGCATATTGAAATCCCCTATCAGTAGCACTTCCATTTTCCTAGTAATGCTGCGTATGTCTTCAATTAACTCTCTGTCCACCTCTACCTCCTTTGAGGGAGGTCTATATATCATGCCAATGTAAATAGATTTCTCTTTCCCTCTTTCTAGTTTAACCCACAGTTCCTCCTCTCTCCCTTTTAAGCTCTGCAGTTCCAAAGCTTTAATATTGTATTTTACATATAGTGCCACTCCTCCTCCCCTTCTTCCTATCCTGTCCTTTCTGAATAAAGTATAGCCTGGAATAATTATATCCCAGTCATGGTTTTCTGTGAACCATGTTTCTGTAATTGCCATTAAATCCAAGTCAGCCTCTCCCATTAAAGCTTCAACATCTGGGATCTTTTTTCCCATGCTATGGCCATCTATACACACCACTTTCCATATGTTGTTCCTTTTACCCATTTCCATTAAGATATTTAATGTTTCACTTACCTGGGGGCTTCCACTTACCTGGGGACTTTCTTCACCCATCCCCAACAAATCTAGTTTAAAGCCATCTTCAGTAGATTAGCCAGTCTGTAACTGAAGACATGTCAACCTTTCTTGGACAGATGGACACTATCTCTGCTCTGCAACCCTTGGAACAGCATCCCATGGTCCAGAAAACCAAAATGCTCTTGATGACACCATCCACGCAGCCATGCATTCATCTCCAGGATGTGAGCTTTTCTGCCTTGGCCTTTACCCTCAACCAGGAGGATTGAAGAGAACACCACCTGCACCCCTATCTGTTTCATCCTCTGTACCAGAGCCATGAAGTCACTTTTGATACACTCAGAGGGATACCTAGCAGTATCATATGTGCCAACATGGATTAGCAAAATTAGGTTATAGCCAGTGGACTTGATGAGTCTCAGCAAACTCTCCTTAACATTTTGGATTTTGGTATCTGGTAGGCAGCATAGCCCTCAGAAGAGAGTTACCAACTACCATTGCACTTCACTTCCTTGTGGTCACTGATTCTGCAACTTTGGGGTGCTCGAGTTCTAGCTCTTCCCCCTCCAGGGATGCTTTCAACTCCTCCACTTCAAGGGCTGCATAATGGTTCTTTAATTCAAGGGCTAGAGAAGTTGGATTGGTGATTCTGCAGGCCCTGGTGACTTGTGTCCAATCTTCATTATTCTGTAGGCTCCCATCTTCTCCTCTGCTGGAGAGCTTGGATGTTGTAAGAAGCATCTATCAATGTACTTCTCACTCTCTTGAATGCTCCTCAGCCTTGCCACTTCCTCTCAGAGTTCCTCAACTGGTTCCCTGAGAGCTTCTGCCTGCAGGCATCCTGCACATGGAACTGGGCAGAAAGTGCTGAGCCCTGTGGGATTCCGTGGTTTTGAGTAAAGAGCAGGGATGATCTTTGTCCAATTTTTGCCTGTTGGTTACAGTCAGTTAGGTATGAGGTGAACAAGGTTAGGGCTGATCCATCAATTCCAATTTGCTGTAATCTTGCAGGAGCATATTATGTTAATGGAGTCAAAAACTGACGCAATACAAAGGAAAATCATTACTACCACATATTTGGGCTTTTTGATACTTTTGATTAGAGTGTCAAATAGAGCTATCAGTAAGGTCTCTACACCATGATGTGTTCCGAAGCCATACTGTTCTGGATCAAGTGGAGAGTTTGAGTCTATGTGGTCCTGTGTTTTGTTTTGAACTTTTTTTTCAATTATTTTTGCTAGGTATGGAAGGCTTGATATTGGTCTATATCAGCTAGGTTGAAGTTTGTCAAGAGTGTTGGATTTTAATATAGGCCATATAGATGTCTGTTTCAGGGGTTTTGGTATGTAGTTTAGGGATAAGGATAGATTCACAATTCTTTTGATAATTGGTGCTAAGGGGTCATGTGCTGCCTTTACCCATGCAACAGGGCATGGATCTCCTGGGGCTGTGGTTATATTCATTGTGGATATATTTTTATCCATTTGAGATAGTGAGATTGTTTAGAGTGAGTTTAGCATTGGGGGTTCTATTAAGGGGTTTGGAGAGTCATGTGAGGGAGTACATAATTTTCAGATGTAGTAGTTTGCTAGAGTGTGTGTGCTGATTTGAGCAGAAGGATTGTCATTGTCTGGTGTTTTTGTTAGGGATTTTACTATCTGTAGCAGTTCTCGTGGTCTGTTGAGAGATTTCATTATTATCCTGGTATGGTTTTCCTTGTTGTTGTGAACTGCTGTCGAGTCGGCGACCCTCTGGATAGTTGTCCTAAATTGTGTTCGGTCTTCACTCAGGCGGCTCATTGTTGACAGACTGGTATCTGTAGCTACTGTTTTGTATCAACCCATCTCATTGCTGGCCTTCCTGTTTTGCGTTGATCTTCTATCTTCCCCAGCATGATGTCTTTATTTATTTTTTATTTTATTTATTTATTTATCTATTTTCTTTTATACCGCCCCTTCCAAAGATCAAGAGCGGTTTACATGGAACAATTTAACATTCTTGTACACTTCTGTATACATTTACATTGAACAGTAGAATTCAACTTTGTACAGGTGATAATGCAAACAACTGTCAAACTATTTACATTGGCTATTTACAGAGGCTATTTATAGTGTGTCTTTCTCTAATGATATCTCTCTTCGAATGATGTGTCCAAAGTATGAATGTCAAAGTCAAAGTCTTCTCATCTGAGTTTGTAAAGAAAGCTTAGGTTTGATCTCCTTTAGTACTGACTGGTTTGTTTTTTGGGCAGTCCATGGTAGACGCAGTATTTGCCACCAGCACCATAATTCAAAGGCATCAATTTTCTTCCTATCTATCTTTTTCACTGTCCAGCTTTTGCATCCATATGATGTTATTGAGAATACCATGGATTGGACGAGTCAAATCTTTGTATGGAGAGCATTGTTTATAGCATCTTTGTATTTGCAATGTGTGTTCACGAATTGGAGTTTATTCTCTGTGCTTTTGGTTTTCCTCCATCTCCTTTCCAATTTACAGAGGGGTCTTTTTAGGATTCTCAAATCATCATTGTACCATAGTTTGATTTTATGGAGGTTAGCTTATTTGTGGTCGCCAGGACAGTTGCTGTCTTGGATATGGTACTGTTCCAGGTGGTAAGAAGTGTATCAGTGTCTAATGTTTTCATGGTTTAACTGTGGGAGTATATCTTATAGGAAAGATTCCTTATCGTAGGATTTAAAGCGAGATTTAGGTGGGAGCAGAGTTTCCGGTTTATGAAATGTGCCATTGGATGGTGACTCAAAAGTGATGCTATAATGATCCAACCATGGACAGGTTTTGTTTGGTAGTTTGGGGAACAGAGTTTTAATATCTGAGATGGGATGAAAACCAGATCTAAGGCATTTCCTTTGCTGTGAGTTGCAGAGATTATAATTTGTGTAAAATCCATCTCGTTCATGGCTCTATTGAAGGAGAGGACCTGGGGGCTTTGTAATGAGGCTAGGTTGAAGTCACCAAGTGCTATTAACTGTTTGTTAGGCCTGTCATCAGTGCATATAATCTCCAGTATTACGCTTAGGGAGTTAGAGTCTTGTGAGGGGGCTCTGTAAACAAGGTAAAATGTTGCATCACTTGTTTCAATTAGAATGGTGTGAAGACCATCATAACTTCTGCTGTCAATTAAAGTGGGCCTTAGGTTTGTCTTGGCCAGAATCGAGGTTCCATCTCCATGCTTATTTTTTTCTAGTGGCATGAAAGGATTGGTAGTCAGGGTGCTTGAATTAGTTGATTAGGATGGTATCAGTCTCTGAAAGCCATGCTTCCGTGATGAATACCATATCAGGTTTGTTGTCATACATGTAATCAAGTCATATATGAATTTTATTTTTTATTAATCTGCTACATGGAATTGTGAGGATGTGTCTGTGAGTTGAATTTTGTGGTTTTCTCAAGGGGTTGTGTCCAGTCATTGGTTCTTTCTGACTATTATTGTATGGGAGAATGGGCATGCTGTATGCTTGGGGTATTGTAGGGGAAAATAGACCTAACGGATTCACAGTGCAAAATAGCAAGATTAAGAGTTTGATTTCCGTTGTAGTGAGAGCTGGTAGTTAATTATGACTAAACAATTGAGTTAGATTTTGAGTACATTGAATCCCTGTATAACTAAAACAGTAGCTGGTGTTTATGTTTCAGTTGACTGATGGAACAGTGTGAGGCCTGGGGATTCTTACAAATTTGCAAAAATTGTTACAGAATTACAGACAGCAGGGAGGCTACATAGAAGTACAACATAGCTACAAGTAAGGAGTATGCAATTTAGATTAGCAAAGTCTGGATGGAAAACTTAATTCCTACTTTAGTGAGAGGTAATAGGAATAAACATTAAATCATTGATTCACAGGATAAAACAACTGTATACATTTCTCCTAGGTTTAAGTGTACCTGTATTTAGGGTCAAGCCTATGATCCACACCAAAGGGCCACGCCAAAGGGTCCTCTGGCGAGGTCCTCAGGCGTGGGCTCACTAGGCACGTGCATGCTTGGGGCATGCTGTTTTTTAAAACATGAAACAGGGCTCCCGATTGGATCTTGAGGTGGTAGCAGGAGTGGCTTGTTTCTGCTGTTGTTTCTGCTCGATCGGGGCTCGGAGGACATGGATTAACTTTTAACATATTTCTGTTCTAATGTTTATTGTTCCATGTAAAGCCACTTCAGGTCATGCTGTTATCATGGCTTAGATTCTCAGATTTAGCAGAATATAAGCATAGCTCTAAATAAAACAAATAAATAAATAAAATGCACAGTTTATCCATTTATCTTTATCTTGTTGCCACCTCTTTGAATGTTGCCTCCAGTATTTTTTATTAGGTGCTTCCTGCTGTTCCTTTCAGGTTTCAGTAGAATAATGTAGCACTTGGGAAGAAAGATACAGCCCAGCAGTCCAGCGCTGGAGGCCAGGATAGCGAATATCTCCACTGCCACCATGTACTTGCCCCTGGTGCTCAGGTAGGTTGGGATGAAGGAGATCCAGACACTGCAGAACACCAGCATGCTGAAGGTGATGTACTTGGCTTCGTTGAAACTGTCAGGTAGATTTCTTGCTAGGAAAGCTATGATGAAGCTGATAGCAGCCAGAAATCCCAGATAACCCAGAACAGAATAAAATGCAACTATTGACCCTTCATTACATTCAATGAGTATTTTGCCAGTTTCTGATTGCATGTTAAGATATGGGAATGGGGGAGCAGTGAACAACCAGGCAAAACACAAAATAATTTGAATAAGAGATAAAGAGAGGACAATAGAGTTAGAGACCCTGGAACTCATCCATTTCCGGAGCTGGCTTCCAGGCTTGGTGGCGTGAAAGGCCATGACCACAGTGATGGTTTTTGCCAGAATGGAGGAGAGAGAGAAGGAGAAAATGATCCCAAAGGAAGCCTGTCGGAGGATGCAGGTCACCTCACCTGGACGGCCGATAAATATCAGGGAGAAGAGAAAGCAGAGCATAAGGGAAGTGAGGAGAATGTAGCTGAGGTCTCGGTTGTTGGCTCTCACTATGGGAGTGTCTCGGTAAATAATGAAGATACCGAGGATAACAGCAGTGACAATAAAGAAAAAAATGCTGAGTAAAGTCAAAGCTATCCCCATCGGCTCTGTAAAGGACAGGAAAGTTAGCATTTTTGGGATGCAGATACTTTTGTTTTGATTGGGCCATTGGTCTTCTGGGCACTTCAGACAGACATCCACAGCTGAGAATGAAAAATATAGTCTAAGTATTAATAAATAGCTTCAGTCATTAGGACAGTGAAATAACTCTTCTATATTTTAGAACAAGGGATTTTTAAATCTGGGGATGCTTGCCACATTTAGATTTCTAAGAGGCAAGATGAGACAGAGGAGAAGGAGTGATTTGATCAGGCTTAGCTTATCTATTTTGATTCCTCATCTTACAAGGGGAATTCTTCGTTGATAAACAAACATCTAGACATTCACATTTACACCTAAGTGAATGGGTGCCTGCCTGAAGGAGCTGGTTTAAAGGCTCCCCTGATCACCCTCAAATCCTTTCTCGATCTTCCTCCCATGGCAGAAGATCCTCCCCTAAACAACCCCCTTTCCATCCAACTCCTCAACGATGCAAGACCCCCTCCATCTGAACCTCTCCAGTAATGCAGGCTCCCCTTTCGTTGGACCTCCTACATAATGAAAACCCCAAGCAACATTCTAATATTCCTCTCCCCCAACAAGGGAAATCCACCAGGCACTCCCTGAGCCATGAAGAACCCACCCACCAGACCTCCATGCAAGACTTTTTTACCCCTCAGTAAGGCAAGCTCCACACAACACTTTGGTCTTTTTCCCCCAAACAAGGGAAACTCATCCAACATTGAGTGGACCAGGAAGAACAACCACCTCCCCCTCCCCCTAAGACTCCCTTACCGCTCAGTCCCAACAACAACCTTAAGAGGAAGCCCTGGTATGTAGGGTATGTAGCGACAATCCCCAACTGAACATGGTGTCCATGCTGCTGCACTCAAAATGTCACCCATGACCCCTTATCATTAATCTTGTGGTATTATCTTGTGGGATCTGGCTGTCAAATATAGGCAAAATATCTTAACTGTTAGTGCATGTTAATTGCTACATTAATAGGTAACATAAAAAACATCATTTTGGGCATGAGTGGGTGGGCACTGTGTGGTGACTCTGCCTTTCAGTTAATACAGAGGTCATTACTTAGTTGTAAGGGGTAATTCTATAACAGGGCACCTAGGTTGATATTGCAAGAAGGCACCTATTTCAAGCATATTTTATACAGAAAAATAGACAAGCATGTGCCTTTATATAATAATAGCATAAATACAGTAAAGGTTAAACTACATTATAAGCACGGACATTAGTGCTTGCTTGAGAGCATGTGTAAATGCCTGTGTGTAGATTATGATGGTAAATGCACTGATTAGTCTAATTCATAATCAATGCATCTACTTTGAACTATGCCCATACTCCACCCAAACGCCATCCCTGCATACACCCATGGCAAAAGTACACATGCACATGCCCCTTTATGAAGAATCATTTCACATATATATATCGCCAAATACGCATTATATATGGAAATTACCATACAAAAGCTAACATGTCTTCATAAAGTGCAGTTACTCACCTATAACAGATGATCTCCAGGAACACCAGAAATCATTCTTCACATGTGGGTGATGTCCTCCAACGATATCTGCATGGGAACACTCACCAGCATTCAATAAGAAGGGTTTGGGAACATCCCTCTGTGCTTGGGAACATGCTTTCCCACCTTCCTGGTGTTTCTCCTCAGTAAGGCTCATAGCACAGAAAAAGAAAAAAAACCCTACAACTCCTTGGGGAGAAGCGCAGGTTGTCAAGAGTGATTCCTGCCGTTCCTGGAGATCACCTGTTACAGGTGAGTAACTATGCTATCTCCAGTAACAAGCAGGAATGCAGTCTTCAGATATGGGACTCCCGAGCTCCAGGCTACCAGAACAATGGTGAGGATTAGTGCCCATTACAAATGTGGAAAAACCACTGAAGAACAACATAGGGAGTCCAGGGGATCTAGTAGCCTCAGCATCCCCAGCACACCCCCATCGAGATGACAGTGGTGGTATCCTGGATGGACAGAAGGCCGGAGGGAAGGAGGTGTAGCTAAGTCCCAAAGAGGTGCCGGAGTATGGCTTTGGCCAAAGTCACTATCCTTATGAAACTCCTTGTCCAGACAGTAATGGGCTGCAAAGGTGTGACAGCACGGCAGATCTCCACTATGGAGATAGAGCGAAAATGAACTTTGGATGTGGCCATGGCCCAAACATTCTGAATGGTAATATCACCCTCCAATGTTAGACCCGCTTGTGCGTATACAAATGATATGCATTCTGCTATCCAAAATGAAAGACTGCATTTTGTCATGGGGAGAATAAGGCGATTAGGTTAAAAAGAAATGAATAATTGTGAGGATTTCCAGTATACTTTGTTCCTGTCAAGGTAATATGTCAAGTCCGTTTGCAATCTAGAGTATTAAGTGCAGTCTCAGCCCGAGATGCATGTGGCTTGGGAAAAAGGTTGATTGGTTGAGATGAAAAGGGGAAACAACCTTTGGAAGGAAACATGGATTTGTTCTCAGAACTACCCTGTCATGGTGAAAACGTGTCTAGGGATCATGTGCAACTAAGATCTGTAGTTCACTGACCTGGCAAGCAGAGGTGAGTGCAACTAGGAAAGAGACCTTCCAAATAACAAACTCGAGGGAGGTAGTGCTGAGAAGCTCAGAATGAGGCTTGAGAAACTGAGCAAGAAGCACCTTAAGACCCCAGGCAACAGGCGGCCAGATGAGTGGTTTAGTCAAGAGCAGACCCCGCATGAAGCGGGTTACCAATGGATGAGTGAAATGGGTTTTCCATCCATCCCCTAATGAGAAGCCCAAATGGCACTGAGGAGGACATATATGGAGTTCGTATTGAGACTCATAGATAAGAGGTAGGAAAGGTACAGCAGGAGAGACTCCACCAGACAATTAAAGGGTTTGAGGGTGTGCTGAGAGTACCAAACCTCAAACTGCCACCACTTAAAGGCATAGGTGCAGAGATGGAGTCCTTCTGAGATACCAGGAGTATATCCTTAACAGTGTCCAGTAAATTGTGTTAAAAAAGGACTACCCTCTTTGCAACCAAGCCATAAGGTGCAGTGCATGGACACTGGAATGCAGCAGTGCCCACTGATCCTAGACTGATGCTGAGCAAATCGAAGAAGCAGGGGGAACCATGACTGTTGGGGCCAAAACAGAGCTACTAGGATCATGGTGCCCCTGTCGACCTGCAGCTTGAATAGCATTTTAGCTATGAGCGAAATTAGTAGGTAAGCGAAAAGCATACTAATTCCCCAGTGAAACAGGAAAGCATCTGGGGCTTGACTTTGTAGAGATGACACACTGAAGCAAAAGCAGGGGACCTGCATATTGAGCAGGATGGCAAACAGCTTGATCTCCAGGGTTCCCCCATAGACCAAAGATTATTCTCTATTGAAGAATCCACTTCTGATTTCCGAGGACCCGACTAAGACTGTCCGCGAGAATTTTCTGATCTCCCGGCAGGTAAACGGCTCAGAGAACCATTCCATGAGTGAGGGCAAAGGTCCACAAGTGGACCACTTCCTCAGATAGGATGTGAGAGCCCGTGCATCCTTGCTTGTTGATGTAGAACATTGCTACTTATCCTATTAATTAATTGTTAAAAACTTGAAGGACATTGGCTATTTCCCACAGTTTGAGGAGGTTGATCAGATGGGCAGATTCCTGGTGAGACCACAGGTTCTGTGTTGCTAAGCCATCCAGGCAAGCTCCCCGCCCTTCTCGGAAGTATCTGAAAAGCTGACCCGACAAGTAGGTTTTGAGGCATACATCACCACTGGAGGGTGTTGACTAACTGAAGCATGATGATGACACTGTCTTTAATTTGTCCTTCGACTGTATCCACTAAGAGGATAGGTCCACTATGCCTGACATATGTGGAAGGGAGCAAAGGGTACCACATGTACGGTGGAGGCCATGTATCCCAGCAGACAGAGCATGTCCCTTGCTGTGATAGGACCCTGTCGCTGAACCTGGCTTGTGAACTCTGGGAGGCACAGCAGGCAGTCTCTTAGAGGAAAGGCTCCCTCTGGAAATCCCTTCTGAACCAGATCCGAAACAACAGAGACCTCTCTACATTCCGGAAACAGTTAAAAACCATCCTGTTTCATGAATATCTTGGAGCTGAAACAGACATCTCTCAGTGACTGTTCATCCAGACCACCTAACCTATCTCCTCTGCTACCAACTAAGAGACTTACGCCAACTGTCTAGTTCTGTTACTTGCTGTTCAGATCATCAATGTTGGCCCACCTGGTGATGCCCCCCCCTGTCAAGATGATTACTGCCCCCCCCTTTTGTCAAACCGCTTTGACCCGGTGAAAAGCGGGATATAAATGCAGCTATATAAATAAATAAAGGCTCAGGTTTGCACAGTGTCTAGGTGTGCACCTATGAAATTCAATTTTTGAGTAAGAGCAAGGTGAGACTTTGGAAAGATTATGACAAAGACAAGATGTTGAAGCACAGTGACAGTGCGGTGAAGTGAGAGGTTTAGTACTTGAGGGAAATCGCCCTTGATGAGCCAGTCATCCAAGTAGGGAAAGACAAAGAAGGCCAGGGTATGATGGTAGGTCACAACCACTGCTAGACATTTTATGAATCCTCTTGGGGGTGAAGCTAGGCCAAAAGGTAGAACTCAGCATTGGTAGTGAACTCCCTGAAACATGAATCACAGGCACTATCTGTGAGAAGGATTCATGAGTATGTGAATGTAGGCATCCTTGAGATCTAGAGAAAAAAACATTCATCCCTCTCAGGATATGGAACTAGAGTTCCAAGGGAGACTATCTGGAATTTTTCTCAAACTAAGAACTTGTTGATTACTAGGAAGGGTCTGATCCCCCGTCATTTTGGGAATGAGGAAGTAACAAGAGTAAAACCCCAAATATTCTTGTAGAAGAGGAACTATTTCTATGGCACCCTCCAATAGCAGGGTGCAGTGAAGAGGTTACATGGGAAATTCCCCTGTAAAAAAGGTGGGGGGTAAGCTTTTGAAGTGGAGCTAACATTCCTTAAGGACCACGTTTAAGATCCACTGCTCTATTGTTATAAGAAGCTATCTGTGGGCAAAGAGGACCAAGGGGCCTGCAATGTGGGAAGGATGGGGATCCTTCAGGGGAAGTATGTCTATGCTCTCCAGGAAGGAATCAAAAACCAGCTGGATATTGGGTCTGTGAAGCTGGTTGAGGTTTGGGAGCCTTAGGCATCTTGGGCTGACGTGAGCCTAGCTGCTTTTATTGAGGCTCCTGCAGCTGATAATGTGGGTAAGAGGGACAGTATCTCTTCTTTTTAGGGAAGAAGGTCTTTTTGGTGGAGGTCTTCTTTCTAGAGGGATCAGCTGTCTTTCTAGAGAAGCATTTGAGAGTGAGATTTCAGTTTTAATCTCACCTGCCTTCTCCCGCCAGCCTTTCCTGAAGAAATTCTCACCTGTACAGGGGATGTTAGTCAATTTATCCTGGACACACTGCTCCAGGTCAGAAGCCTGTAACCAGCCCATCCTCCTGGCCCCATTACATACTGCTGCAGCTCTGCTAATAGATTCAAAGCAGTCAAAAGCAGTTCTGGTGAGAAACATGGAAGTATTTTGATTATGCTTGATTAGGACCTGGTAAGCAGCCTGCATATCAGCTGGTAAGAGACGGGAAATTCCTCAAGTTCTTTAGTGACATTCTTTAGGTATATTCCCATGTACAACATTATAGAAGTTAATTCTAGAGGCCAGCATCATTACTTGGAAACATCGATGTCCGAAGGCATCCAGAGTTCTCCATTCCCTACCTGGAGGAACTGAAGAATGATTCTTGCAACGTTTAATACGGTGCATTGCCAATTCCACCACAATATAATGTGTGGAAGATGGTGTTTCTAGAAACCCAGGAATCCTATACATTGTGTTAAATCTATTATTAACTTAGGCCACGGTCAGAAGAGCCTCCCACATGAGTAGCATGAGGTTCTGTAGAATGTAATGCACCGGGAGTGTGGCAGCCTCCTTAGGTGTCAAGGGATACTGGATGTGGAGACTACTGATGAATGAGCTGAAGCAACCGAGTCAGATGCAAATAGAGACCCACTTTGTCTTTCATGTTTTTTTAATCACCTTTTAGTCATCTGCTGACACTAGGGACAAGTGGCCGGTTCATGGTCAGGAGCTGAGCACTTCAAGCACCAGTCATGCTTATAAGTGGATGAAATAGTGTTCGAACACTTTGAGCATTTCTTAAAGCCACTGGCTTGTGTCTTCATATTTGGGAATACATCCATTGCCAAGTCAAAAAAGGCAACGGAGGGCTAGGCTGTTGAGACCAACGGTGGAAGCTGTGGGAAAAAAATGAAAAATGAAAAAGAAAAGAAAAATGGACTCCAGCATCGAGCAACGGTACCGGAGCCGTTAGGAAGGCAAAAAATGAAGCACTGTATAGCCTGAAGGGCACGGAGAAAAGAGTTTAACAGCAGTGACAGGACAGACACCCAAATGGCTCTGCGGAAAACTGGAAACAGGAGAAAGGCTGGGAAGGCAGGAAGGCAGGCATGTAGGTATGGTGGGATGCTCTCAAAGTCTTTCCTGTTGGGTTCTGGTGAGCGTTTCTGCACAGGCTCCATCAGCATATGTCACCCATATGTGAAGATTATATTCCTGCTTGTTCCTGGAGATTATGCATATATATACAAACATGCATACACATGCCAGCCCTCAAAAATATACATACAAAATTGATACATACAACAGATAAGCAGAATTACGAACACACAGAAACATACGCAGAAGACAAAACCATAAAAAAGATAACACACAGAGGCAATGAAAATGCAGACAGGTGTATAAGAATATACACACATAGAGGAGTTGAAAATAACTCTATAAACCATGCTCTGCATGCTTTCCCCACTTGTATTTCCTATTGATTTTCTCTCCTACCTCACAAATCATAAGCCTTAATGAATAATCTGCATCCATGTGTACATGTGGACCCCATGTATTCCATAATATCACCCACCAGATTGATTGGAAATCTCTCCTTCTGCACATGGAATACAGTCATAGCAGCAGATAGGCTCTCCTTCCCTGGGTAATTTCCTATAACCTGGGTGGCAATTCGGGCTGCATATGGACTGCGGAGTTGTCTATGGATTGATACAACAATTTACATAACTTCATTTGACACTGGCCTGTGGTATGGACTGTTCTTAAAATACAATGTTCCTTTGATCACCTTCTAATTCAATATATATTGGTGGAGCTTGACTCCTACCTCTAATGTAAAGATGAAATGCCTTTTAATCAGGTGGAGCTTGGACTATCTTGTGACTCATAATATTATGTGTTGTCTTTAAAGTGCATGACTGGAATAAGCAGCAAGACAAGATCTCATTTCATTAACTCCCTTTATTAAAACAAAATAGCATGGCGACATAGAGAACAAAAATCAGGAAAAATGTGGGACAATTTAAAAATCAACCAAACATTTTTAGGATTTGCACTATCTGGTTAAATTCTTAGCAGATCCCCAGAACACCTCTGACTCTGCTTCTTTGGTGATAGCTAAATATTGTCCCACCAATAAGATGGCAGGGCAAAATGTATCAGATCAGATTTGGGGGCTCGGGATGATACCTGGACAAATCTTTTGAATCATAGTCTGCCAGTCAATCACTGAGCAGAATTATTCTCACCGTTTAATAACATGATTCATGATTCCTGTATGACTCAGCATCTTTTAGAATATTTTAATGTAATAGAATCCTGACCTGGTTAAATGAACTATGCCACACAATCGCCTTCTCATTGATGGTGAATTCCTGCCCCAGGGAAGCACGAGGATTATATCTTCCAACAATGTCATTACTTGTCCCATTGGGTAGGGAGACTATGCTTATAATATCGTATCCAATGGAGAGGTCGCCATTCTCATCAAAAAATATCTCTTCACCCAGGCCATTGTAGAAATGGACGTTCTTCAGATAAGAATGAAGCTAAAGAATTTGGGGTAAGTTGTCAATAGTGGCAGGTTATAAATGTAATTTCAAGTATATATAAAATCAAAATAATTTTCCTTTTTAAAATCATTGTGGGATCAGTTTTCAAATGGGCCACGTAGCTGCATAGTCTGTGGTTCATTTTACCTGGTGAAATTTGTCAAGGAGAAAAAAATACCCACACAAGCTTGTACCTGCCTTTCCTGTGCACATATTGTCCAGCAAAAACAAAAATAAAGCTACTTTAGAAAAGAAAAACATACAGGCAGTGTTTCCAACCCCAACCTTATCCTGGTCCCCAAAACACCTCCCTCAAATTTGGCTAAAATTATGTGCATAGTGGAAGTACATGCATCCTATGAGCTCCACGGTCTCTCTCAGTAGCCTCTAATGTCTTTAGGAATCACGAGGCTACTGACCCTTATTTCCTCCCCTCATTCTTACCTTCCACCACATAGTCACACTAAGAAGTGGTTTGCACCACACTGTGAACACCTTGTAGTAGGGCTCTGCATTTGCCATGGTTGACTCAAGTTTGTTTGGGCACCCAAAAAATGAAAGTGCACAAAAATCACTTGTAAACACATATACCTATGAAGTTCCACAGTTACTCACCTGTAGCAGGTGTTCTCTGGGTTAGCAAGAATCAGTCCTCACATATGGGTAATGTCGGTGCCGACGGAGCCTGCGCGGAGCAAATCCCCAGCTTTCAAAGAAAGCCTTTGGGAATTGCTACCAGCATGCATGGTCCCCTTCCTGTCCAAGGGTGCCATCTTGCTCAGTCAAATGACATAGCTAAAAAGACCGCAAAAACAAATGAAGATAATGGGCCTGCAACTCCAAGGTGAGAAGGGAGGGTAGTAAGGACTGATTCCTGCTTTATCTTTATCTTTATTCAAAGTATTTGATAGACCGCCCTTTACCGAGGCGTTAGGGCGGTGTACAATACAATAGGCTGCTGGAAAACAAAGAGAGAAAAGAACGCCAAAAAATGATAGGAAAAAGTGGGAGAACAAGGATGAAGGATAGAAAAGGACATGTATCAACACAGACAGCAAAAAAGAGACAAGGGAGAGTGGGCGGAATGGGGGGTGGTGGGGTGGGGGGAAGGTAAGGACTGAATGGTTAGAGTAGAGGGAGTCCAAGAATCCATAGAAGATTATGGGGGGTAGGGGAATCAAGGACCTTGTAATTGATGGGAAATAGTGGGAGGCCTAGTTGGTGATGTGTGAATGGCTAGGAGGGGTCGGGGAGATTGAAAGCCTGATGAAAAAGATAGGTCTTAAGGAGGATCTTGAACCGGGGAAAAGATAATTCAGTACGGAGGGAGTGCGGGAGAGAGTTCCAAATGGCAGGACTAGCAAAAAAGAAGGCTGCACGATGGGTTGACTCAAGGTGTGCATTTGTGGGGGAGGGTAAGAAGAGACGATTGCCATGAGAGGAACGAAGAAGGTGAGGCATGGGTTGAAGATAAATGAGATCAGATAAATACTGGGGTGTGCTTGTATGAAGGGCCCTATGTGTAAGAATAAGGAGTTTGTAGAGGTAGCAAGCTTTGACAGGGAGCCAGTGAAGGGATAGAAGGCAGGGGGTGATGTGAACCTGAGGAGAAAGAGAAGGTGAGAAGACGGGCAGCAGTGTTTTGAATGAGCTGTATTTTCCGGAGTTGGTATTGTGGGAGACCTGCGAGAAGGGAGTTACAGTAATCGATTCAGGTGATCACCAAGGAAAGCACAAGGGTGGTGAGCGATGTGACAGAAAGCAGTGATCGGACAGCCCTGATCCTACGTAGGTGAAAAAGAGAGCTACGCACCACACCAGAGATATGCTGATGAAACGAGAGAGACGAATTGAGATTAACACCAAGATAATAAAGAGTTGATACCAGAGGGATGGGAGAGCTGGACATGTGTGCTGACAGAGTGGGGGGGGGGGGGGTAGCACCAAAGGTGAACCAGATAGCTGCGGACTTGGAAGGATTGACTACAAGGAAGTTGTTGAGGAACCAGTCAGAGACGGCAGTTAAGCAGGTATTGAGGAGAGTGAGGTCGGGAACTGAAGAAGAAGTGTGATGGATTAAGAGAATATCATCTGCGAAAAAATAAGCAGAAATACCATGCTTCTGTATAAGAAGGGCAAGTGCTGTCCCCGGAGAACACTTGTTAGAGGGGAGTGACTATGCTTTCTCCGGGAACAAGTAGGATGTCAGTCCTCACATATGGGACTCCCAAGCTACAGGCTACCATGAACCTATACCCAAAAAAGGCTCCCTCATCAGGAGCCGCAAGCAGCAGCAATGAAATATGTATAACGAACCAACAGGACCTCTGTATCCAAAGGAACTAGCACTCCAGTAGCCTGAACATAGAAGGGTCGGAGGATACGAGTTGCCTAGGCCCTGAAAAGGTTACGAAGTACGGCCTGGCCAAAGGCACTGTTCCGTCTGGACTCTCTATCCAGGCAGTAATGAGCTGCAAAGGTATGGACTGAAGACCAGGTGGTGGCCCAGCAGATGTCTGCCAGAGGAACCGAGCACAGGTGAGCAACTGATGTCACCAAAGCTCTGACCTGGTGCGCCGTTACATGGCCTTCCAGCTGAAGCCTCGCCTCCTCATAAGCCCGAGCAATGCAGTCTGCCACCTAAGTGGACAGCGTACACTTGGTCACCACCTTCCCCAGCTTACTGGGGTCATAGGAAACAAAAAGCTGGGAGGCTTTCTGGTGGCCTTGAGTACATTGAATATAGAAGGACAAGGCCCTCTTACAGTCCAATGTATGGAGGACCTCCTCTGCCCGACTGGCGTGCGGTCTGGGAAAGAAGGTAGAGGGGACCACCTCCTAGTTGATATGGAAAGAGGACACCACCTTCGGGAGAAATTTGGGATGCGTGTGAAGCACCACCCTATTCTTGTAAAACCTGGCTTCTCTGCCACAAGGGTCTGGAGCTTAATCACCCTTTGGGAAGAAGTGAGTACAACCAGGAAAACCACCTTCCAGGAGAGATAGCGAAGATGACATGTAGTCAAAGGCTCAAAGGGCAGCCGTGTGAGCTGCCCCAATACCAGATTGAGATCCCATTTGGTTGCCGGAGAATGAATCTGGGACTTAGACAGGAGTAGGCCCTTCAGAAAATGGGATACAACTGGATGGACCGAGAGACGTTTCCCGTCCACCTGATGGTGGCTCACAGCCAGGGCACTGAGATGCACTCTGACAAAGTTAGACTTGACTCCTATCCTGGAGATGTAGAGAAGGTATTGTATCAACATGACCACCGGGTAAGAAAAGGGGTTGACCCCCTGTTCAGCGCAACAAATTGCAAACCTATGCCACTTAAAAGCATAAGCCCGTCTGGTAGAAGCCCTGCATGAGGCCAGTAAAACATCCTCCACCTCTTTCAGAAGGTGGAGCAGGGCTAGAATCACCCTCTCAGCAGTCATGCTGTCAATGAGAGGGAGCTGAGGTTGGGATGAAGAAGTAAGCACCCCCTTCTAGGAAAGGATACATGGAGCTGACTCCCAAGGGGATGGGAGACTCCACTGCTAGCTGCAGAAGCAATGGAAACCACGGTTGTCTGGGCCATCGTGGGGCTACCAAGATGACTGAGGCTCTGTCATGGAGAATCTTGAACAAAGTCTTGGCGATCAGTGGTGTCAGGGGAAAAGCATATAGAAGGCCCTCCAACCATGAGATCAGGAAGGCAACGGTGGTCGCCCTGGCGGGGTGTGACTGCCTTGAGCAGAAACAGGGTACTTGGTGATTGTCTGGACTTGCGAACGGGTCCATCACCTGTTCTCCCCAGGTTTGGAAAAGCCCGTTTGCTACTTCTGGGTCCAGTTGCCACTCGTGCGGCTGGAGAATCCTGCTGAGTCTGTCCGCCAGCAAGTTATCCTGGCCTGGCAGGTATACCACCTTGAGGAGAATGCCCTGCTGGACTGCATAAGAGCACAATAGGGAGGCATCTGTGGTGAAGACCCTTGAGTTTTGAGGGGCCTGGAAGGGCTTCCTCACCTCCAAATGTCAGGCCGATAGCCACCAGGTCAGGGACTGTACCAGCTACCTGGTCACTCTGACTCTGTCATTGAGATGTCCCGTGGCCTGGGACCATTGGTCCCTGAGGCACCACTGCACTGGTCGCATGTGGAGGTTGGCATCTGGAGTGACAAGCACCATGGAGACCATGTACCCGAGAAGGCGCAGCAGATGCCTTGCTGGCACTGAGGGATGGTGCTGTATATCTCTAGCTAGCACGATGAACCTGGCTGCCCTGTCTGCGGGTTGGAAGGCCTTTGACTGAAGAGTGTCGATCCTCACCCCAATGAATTTGAGCTCTTGTAATAGGCAAAGGTTTGACTTAGGGTAGTTGATAACGAAACCCAATTGTTGCAGGACCTGAGTGGTGAGTGCTGTGGCTTGCTGCTCTTTGGGGGCTGTAGTGCCCCTGATGAGCCAGTCATCGAGATAGGGGAAGGCAAAAATCCCCTGAAACCTGAGAAAGGCGGGGACCACTGCCAGGCACTTTGTGAATACCCTGGGGGCCGAGGCAAGGCCGAAGGGAAGTACCCTGTATTGGAAATGATGATGCCCCACCACAAAGTGTAGGTATTGCCTGTGGTCTGGGTGGATTAGGATGTGTGTATAAGCATCCTTTAGGTCTAAGGAGCATAGCCAGTCTCCCTGATGGAGGTAAGGCAGCAATGTTCCAAGAGAGTCTCGCATTTTGAGCTACTCCCTCATCATGAATTTGTTGAGGTTGTGCAGGTAGAGGATAGGCCTGAGGCTCCCTGTCCTCCTTGCCACAAGGAAGTACTTGGAGTAGAACCCCTTGCCCTTGAGGTGGTGGGGCACCAGATCTACCACCTGGTCCTCGAGAAGGCCTGCCATCTCCTTCAGAAGAAGGTCCCGGTGAAGGGGAGACCTGAGGGATTCTCCTGGGAAGTAGTGTGGAGGTACCTGGCACAAGTGGAGGTGGTAACCCTCCATGATCACCCTTAATGCCCAGGAATCGGTGGTGATAGCTCCCCACCTGTGGGCATACAGGATGAGGCAACTTCCTGTAGGCTGCTGAGTTCTGAGTGGACCTCAGCTGGACCGGAGCTGGAGCCTCGGGCTTGGGAGCCTTCTGCTTACGTGGGCCATGCCCCTGTCTCTTGACCTGCTGCCCTTGCTGGGTAGCCGGTGAGGCCTGGTAAGGGGGTTAGTTTCGGTAAACAGTGGACTTCCTCAGGCAAAAGGGCTTTTTATCCAAGCCCTTCTTTCGGGAAGGGGCAGTGATCTTCTTAGAGAGCCTAGTCCTCATCATGAACTCGGTCTCCAGCTCTGCGACTTTGTCGGTCATGCATTTGTCAAAGAGGTTTTCCCCCTGACATGGGACATCGACCAACTTGTCCTGTACCCATTGTTCGAAGTTGGATGACTGTAGCCAAGCTTGGCGGCGTGCATCGATGCCCACCGCGGCTACCCAGGCTGCCAACTCAAACCCGTCATAGGCCACCTGAGACATAAATTTGGAGCATTCATGGACAGCTTTGGACAGGAAGCGCTGCAAAGGCTCCTCGGGGAGACCAGCCGAGAACCCAGCAAACTCCTTTGCCAGGTCTCTCAGGTACATGCTCATGTACAGCTGGTAGGCCTGGATCCGACAAGTCAGCATTGAGCACTGGTAACACTTCCTGCCGAGAGCAACCAAGGTGCAGGCCTCCCTGCCAGAGGGTACCGAGGAGTGCGCCTTCTGACTCTTCAGTCAATGCATGGCCGACTCCACAACCATGGAGTTGTGCAACACTTGTAACTTCTGAAATCCAGGGCTCTGACGGACTCGGTACATCGAGTCCAGGCATTTGCTGATCACCGGTGTTGACGCCAGCGTCTCCCACACGTGGAGCATAAGTCGTTCCAGGATTGGAGGAATGGGCACCGTGAGGGTTTCCCAAGGGGGAGCCTCATATTGGAGGATCTCAAGCTCATCGGATCAAGGATCCTCCTCAGATTCCGTCGGGAAAGCCAAAGCCTTGGACATATCCCGGACGAAGTCCAAAAAATCCATATCCTCCAGTGGGGACCTTCTCTGAGATTCAGACACCGGGGAATCGGACAGGACATTGTGATAATGACAGGTGTCCGGGGACTCCTCGTCCTCAGTCTCCCAGGCGGAGGCCTCCGAGGAAGACTCATGGATCTCCTCAGGTCTCGAGGGCCCCGGTGTCACCTGCCCCGATGACGGCAGACTCGCTGGTGACGATCTCAGTCCCGACGAGCAGGAGGCCGAGCGTGATCTCGGCTGAGGATCCACCCAGGCCCGCATGGCCTTGAGGATCGGTTCAGCCTCTGGGAAGGTCTTTGACATCTAACACCCGCTGTTCAGGCTAGAGGAACCAGACATGCCAGACATCAGCGCTAACTGCTGTTCCAAGAAGGCAGTGACACTGCACTCCAAAGCCGCCATCCTGGATGCCAGTCCCAGAGGCTCCGCAGCCTGCGGCTTGGGCACAGACACACTCGGGCCCGAAGCCGGCTCACCTGGAGGGGAATCCTTGACTAGGACAGTGTATACTTCCCTGGGCCAATCCATGACTGGATCCTTTCGAGGAACCTTGGCTGGACACTCCCTCTCCAATGTCTCGAGCAGACATTCAGGGCTCTGCGACCATCCCCAGGAGAAGCCCGGCCAATTGGAGCCATCCAGAGATACCACCTTTGAGGTTTTCTTCCTTCTTTTTGGTTCTCTCAAGGGAGACCCCCTCTTGAGGACCCCTGATGACTCTCTGGTTCGGAGTGTTCCTTCAGAGGCATGGAGGCCTCAGACGAGGTCCTGGCTCTCAGAGGCATGGGGGAATCAGGAAAACTTTTATCATGCTGCTGCTGGTGGCTCCTCAAGGACTTCAAGGAAATCTTTTTTCACAGGCCACAGACTGCTGGGTCATGGTCTGGGCCGTGGCACCGGAGGCAGTAGTGCGTATCGGTCAGGGACATGATCTTCCCACACCGATCACACTTTTTAAACCCGCTGGTAGCCATGGGGGGAAAAAGAACCCCAGCAAGGTCGAAGACCCTTTGGGCTGCCAGTGAAGAAAAAAGGGCACAAAGACTCCCAAAGAAAAATTAAAACTTGAAATAAAAAATGGAATTGACCCAATACCGAGGCTCCGAGGTCGGGGCGGGAAAGGGTGCCGGCGCGAGAGTGGAGACAAGCCAAAACAAGCTCAAAAATCCAGGACGGAAACAGATGACGTCTAGAGGGCTCAGTGGAAAAAAGGAGACTCAGCAAAATGACACCCTTGTTCGGGAAGGGGACCACGCATGCGTGGTAGCAATTCCCAAAGGCTTTCTTTGAAAGCTGGGGATTTGCTCCACGCGGGCTCCATTGGCGCCAGCGTCACCCATATGTGAGGATTGACTTCCTGCTTGTTCCCAGAGAAACAAGGAATTGCATTCCCAAGCTCCTGCATTCATAGTAAGAATGCAAAAGACAAAGAGATGAAATAAACGCACAAACAAAAAACAAAGAAATGAAAAAATAACAAAAACGTAGTTTTAAATTTAAACAAACTAAGCTTATTTTTTGGCCAAGCCTACCCTATTTCTAGATTTCACTCTCAGCCAGTATGTCCTGCCTTTGCTTTTCCGCCTTCTGCCACCTTCATATTTTCCATTTTTTTCAGCACAGCATTCATTTACTTTCCCTTCTACCCAGCAACTAGACTTCCTCTTGTGGTAAGGTATCTAAGGATAAATAGTTCTGTGGCCTTGACGACTGAGTGTTTCCACAGCACCTGCCGGCTGCCGCCGCCTCCTTCTCCTCTCATGAAAGCTTCCCTTCCACGTTCTACCAGTATATTCTATTACTGCTTTTCTGTGAACATAAAAATCCTTTAACAAATTATGTTACCTTCCATGGGAAATAATCAAGGAAACTCCATTTTTCTCTACTCCACATCACATTATTTCCAAAATCCAACATGATCATATCATGAAGCGCGTGTGCCAGGGCGTACACAGCATTGTACACACTATAGCTGCTTCCTAAGTATTTCATGCCACAGTGAGATTTGAAGAGATTTGAAGATCAACGTTTCATTAGTGCTGCAGGATCTTCTGATGCTCTCGGGGCACTGGCTATCACATAGGTTCTCCCACCATATCCATGACAGTAAATCATTTGTAAGTGGGATAGGATTTACCTCACGGAGAAATTTAGAAAAACTTGGAATATTCTTCTTTGAGACTGTGAATGAAAGGATACTGATTTTTCTCATATGCCTGTCCACTGCATTACTTGAGTCAATGTCCCTCTCATTTGTGGTGATCAAGACTTTTCCAGGTAAATTCAAATAACCTATGGCTTCATATATATAAAAGGTATAGTCCCTACTACAATAGAAAATGAACACATTAGTTGATGACTTATGTATTCTCTCATAACGTAAAGACGTTTTCTCTTTTGAAACAACATCACTACGACTTAAGATTTCTATGAATGCGACACAGCCTCCATTCTGTGCAATTTCTTCTTTCAGGATCTGAACAGCGCTATAGCTCCTTTCATCAGCAGAAGCAAAGATGCCAACCCAGGTCCAGCCAAAATGTTTCAGTAACTTGACTATTGCAGCACAGAGGTGCAGCTCACTGGGGACAGTTCGGTAAAAATAAGGAAACTGAACAGTGTCGCTCATCAAAAGATTCTGAGAGGTGAAACTGATCTGTTGAGAAAAAGTAATTAATACATCACTATCACTGTCATGGTGGCATAATATTTTTCCATCTCATATAACATTTAAAACAGTATTTAGCACAGAGGACTAATAGTGGGAAATTATACATTTGGCATGAGGTAGCAGTACAGCTGTGTTGAGTGCTAAAAAGGATTTGCCATACTGTACTCTCAGATTTGTCTACACAAGCAAACAGGATTGAAAGCCTTGCAGGTCAAAAACTCTGATTGGGGGGCGCTTTTGCCTCCTTACTTTGCTTGCCTGTATCACAGCCTGAGGATCTACAATGCCACAGGGAGGAGGTGTGGACTGCTGATGTCATCGGGGACTTTTTAAAAGCTTGGGCCTACCGCAGAATGTGGAATCTCAAGGAGTTGGACTGTCTCTCTTATTCCCCTTCCATGGGGAAAAGAAAGGAGAGGAGCTTGCAGGCCCAATGGATCGTCATCAGCAAACAAGAGCGTAGGAAGAACGGGGTTGTGGTTGTCAGGTGGTTTCCCCAACTTTAAGTACTTCATCATCCTCAATGATATTGGGTGCTACTCCGCCAATGTAGTAATTCAACTGAGGGTGAGGCCTCCCCTACTCTACTACAAGAGTGTAAGATCCCCTCACTGCCTTATCCCCCAGATGGAAGCTTCAGTACGGGACTTAGGAATTATTTGTACGAGGGGTGTCCAATATTAAAGGTATAGGTGGCAATCATACCGATTCGGCATATGCAATACGTATAGTCCGGACTTAGCCCCTTCGGATTTTCATTTATTTGGACCTTTGAAGAAATTCTTGGCAGGGAAACGCTTTGTGGATCAGAAGGAACTGCAAGACACCGTTATGAACTACTTCAAGCAACTTGACATGCAACTGAACCATGAAGGGATGTTCAAACAAGTGTCATGCTGGGATAAATGTCTCAATGTTTACGACGATTATGTGGAGAAGTAAACAAAAGTATGTAATTTTTGGTGGAATGTATTGAATAATTTCTTTAAATGCAAATGCTAGTGTAATTTTGGCCTGTATATTTAATATCGGACACCCCTCATATATCTGTTTCCTCTGCACCAGTGTCTCTTGAATTTCCTATGGTTGCTGAAAGGTTGGCGGCCCCTAAAGACATTTCTCTCCAGGATATTTGGGAGGTGGTCACTGTGACCAAGATGTTGCTTTGGTCCTCTCTGCAGAAGGCTTCCCTGTTTTCTAATGAAGTCCTGTCTGAATTCATCGAGCAGGACTCTAAACTGTAACTCCTCTATTACTAAACTTGAAGGATAGTTGTCTTTAGTACAGACTGCCCTTTAGTCATCTGTGAAAGACAGTTTGGTTGTTCACCATCATGGTATTAGTTAATGGAGAATTCTGCTTGTGGGAAGAATCTTCATTTTTTAAACTTCCCACAGATGCATTACCTTACACCTGTTATCCTGTTCCAAAAATGCTTAAAAAAATATTACTGGTGACTGATGTGGATAGTATTAGACTTTCTAATATCTATTGTGCTCCTAGAGGGGACAAAACTGAGGGTCGGGCAAGTGATAACGTCCATCAGTTATCACCTGTTGATAGTCTGGACTTCTCTGTCTTTCTGTAATCCTCTGTGGATGATATACCTACGCGTTCAACATCTGTTGTTTCCTTCTTATCTGAATTGGATAAAAATCTTATTGCGCAATTGTATTTCTGAGGCATGCTGGGGGTGTTCCGGGCGGAGCGGAGGAGGAGGTGGTAAGTGCTAACTGGGTAGAAGCAATTTTCAAAGCTTTTGACACAACCTAACTTTAAGGCACTGAGGCTAACCAGGCAGCAACAAAAATGACTGCTACCCGATTAGTCTCTGAGGCTAGACCCGGATTTTCATTTCGCTTGCCACAGAAATGAAAATCCAGGTTAAGAGGGTTGGCGGACAGACTATGTATTGACGCTGCGCATAGCCTGCCTAAATGAGAATAAGGCCCTATCTTCTTTCTAAATTGGCAATGTATCACTGAAAGTAGATTGCCGGGCCTGAGGCAATGGAGGGTAAAGTGACTTGCCCAAGGTCACAAGGAGTGCCAGTGGGAATCAAGCTCTTCATTTTCTGGGTA
The DNA here is from genome assembly GCA_033557465.1 of Ichthyophis bannanicus. Taxonomy (NCBI): domain Eukaryota; kingdom Metazoa; phylum Chordata; class Amphibia; order Gymnophiona; family Ichthyophiidae; genus Ichthyophis; species Ichthyophis bannanicus. Next base: position 17,621,069 of record CM066051.1, on the reverse strand, counting down.
CTAGGCAGTTGCTCTAACCACTAGGCTACTTCTCCACTCCATGTGATAATAATAAACAAAAAAAAATCTGAAAAAGGGCAACAAAGGAGAGGAGGTACCTCCGCAGATAGCAAGCAGCCTATGTTAGAAGCAGAGAGAAACCACAGTTACACTAAGCAAATCTCTTAAAAAAGCTTTATTTAAAACCCCGATTTGGTCAAGTTTCATCAAACATGCCTATGCCAGAAGTCTAAAAATTATACACAGTAAGATATAAAATGTCAGAAAAAATATATATGAAAAGCACAAAATGTAGGCAAATGGATATATCAATCATACATAAGAAATAATCATACATAAAAAGACAACAAAATGTAATGGAAATAAAAAAAACGTAGCATATAGCAAATAATCACAAAAGTGAGGCGTCAATGAACTATAAAATGCAGAACACAAAAAATGTAAAGATTAAAAATGAATTTGCCAATTGGTGTTTGAATCAATGGTTAAGTCATAACACCTTCTACATAAGAAAAGCATTGATTAAAACACCGATTGGTAAACTCATTTTCAATCTTTACTTTTTCTGTTCTGTATTTTTTAGTTCTTGACTTCTCATTTTTGTGATTATTCATTATATATTGCATGTTTTTATTTACACTTTAGGTTTTACTGTCTTTTAGGTATGATTATTTGTTATGTATGATTGATGTATTTGTCTAAATTTTTTGCATTTTATGCACATTTTTGTTCTAGGTTTGTCATTTTATGTAATTTTTGGACTCCTGATGCAGATATGTTTGCCAAAAGATGGTCAAGTTGTATTTTAAATAAAGCTTATTTAAGAGAAGATTTGCTTGATGTGATTGTGGTTCTTCTCCGCTTCAATAAAAACAGTAGCAAGAACATTCAGGAGTGAATGTCATATCTAGAATATGACCATGAATAGGAACATAAGAACATAAGATATGCCATACTGGGTCAGACCAAGGTCCATCAAGCCCAGTATTCTGTTTCCAACAGTGGCCAATCTAGGTCATATGTACCTAGCAGTTTCCCCAAGAGACACAAGTTCCACAATGCTTGTACTGGGTCAAGCATTGATATCTTCGGTCACTTCTTAATAATGGTTTATGGACCTTTCCTCCAGGAACTTGTCCAAACCTTTTTTAAACCCAGCTACACTAACAGCCTTTACTACATCCTCCGGTAACAAATTCCAGAGTTTGATTACACGTTGAGTGAAAAAATATTTTCTTTTATTAGTCTTAAATAGTTTGCCCTGTAGCTTCATTGCATGTCCCCTAGTCTTTCTATATTCTGATAAGGTAAACAATCGATCTACGTTTACCCGTTCCACTCCGTTCATTAATTTATAGACTTCTATCATATCTCCCCTCAGCCGTCTCTTTTCCAGGTTAAAGAGCCCTAACCTTTTTAGCCTTTCTTCATAGGAGTATCCATCCATCCCCTTTACCATTTTGGTGGCTCTTCTCTGTACCTTTTCTAAAATCGCTATATCCTTTTTAAGATACGGCGACCAGAATTGCACACAATATTCAAGGTGCGGTCTCACCATGGAACGGAATGGTGTTCCATGTGATGGTTCATATAATAAAGCCAAGCATAATTAAGAAGCCCCCTTACCTGTGGGTAGTGGTATATCCTGAACATATGGGCTATCTGCATTGATTCCTCAGTGGGAAGACCTTCGATGATAGCAGCCAGTGAGCCAAATGTTTTGCAACTGTAATTAGGGATTCCGGTTTCCATTCCTGAAAATATTTTCAAGGCAGCCTCTACTGTTAAGACTGGATTGCTATAAGACTCCTGTATGTAGAATCCCAGTGTGAGGTTGGGTAAAAGCTCTGTGCTATTGTTAATCTCCTCAACTGCATAATTAAAGGCCACAAAGTCGTAAAAGTTGACTGGAAAGAAACTGTAATGACATGTGAACGTCAGAAAATATGAAAGAGTTAATTATACAGAAATATGGGCATTAAGAGGTGAATTTTAAAAATGTTTGTTTGGACCTACTCATATATAGCAGGGAGTGTTACATATAAGCATCCTAAAAATCTAGCTAAGCTCATAGAAACAGCTTTCTAGCTCTCTTTCCCTAAAGAGTATTTCCTAAATGTAGACGACTGCCAACGATATATTTTGGAGTTATGTTAAGGATTTACACACAACTTTAGATCTCCTGTTTTAATGGGTAAATTTTAATATGCATATATATAGCCAAATACCACTACACTCATTAACATGTTTGTATTTCATGATTGCAAAATGAATTCATTTTGTGCAAGCTTGATAATATGGGGAAATTTTAAAATCTATCAATATAGATACAAAATCTATGACAACCCAACAGGGCCATATCCCTAGTCATGTGTGAAATTGTTTCCTGTAGGTATTTAGCACTAAATACCTATGGGGAAACGTAAGAAGAAGGTTTTTGCAGTTACTACTAGTGGGCCCATGGACAAACATTTGGTATCTACTTTTGTAGGTACTGGGACTGTCTCTTCACACATTTCAGGGTCTTCTTTAAGTTCACCGGAGCGTCTTCCACCCGCTCCTCCCCATCTTGTACCCCTTGACCTCAGTGGTGTTGGCCCTTGTATCCTTGAAACCTGTCGTTTGGTCTCCCCCTCCAGTTGAATCCAGGGAGATAGCTGAGTCTCAGGTGCCCCTGGGGGATATTTGGAGGGTGGTTACTAGGACAGAGCAGGCTTTGGCCAACACTGTTTCCCAGCTGTGCAGCTTCTCACAGGAAGCCGTTGCTCAGCTGGTTAAAGTTGAGTATCATGTGGTCTCTCTTGTTTCTCAGATTTCTAAATATGATAGCTCTTTTTTTTCTTTGAATATGGTGAATGCCTCCTATATTAAGGATAGTTTAGTAGTCCATCGTAAATTAGAAATGTTGGTAAATAACTTCAGGAGTAGGGTTGCCAACTTTTTCACCGAGAAAAACCCGACACCTGTGGCTTGCCATGCTCCACCCATTCTCCGCCCCTAGTCCCACCCCTGCCCCGCCCCCAGCCCCACCCACAAAAATTACCGAGGATACGTGTAGGCTAACTTCCTTGGTCAGATAATAATTAAACTGGGAACCCCAAAATCCAAACATGAAATGTACAACACTGGAGAAATAAAACTATAAAGTAATTTCCTCTTGCACTAAACAAAAACGCAAAGATGTTAGCAATACACACTTCCCAGACCAGACATATTCCAGTTAATAAATTCAAAATAAAAAGTATTTTTCTACCTTCTGTTTGGGCATTTTATTTTTCAGTTGCAATTGCTCCAGTCACTTTCTTCTGGTTTCTTCGTGTCTTCTGCGAGCTATCCATTTGTCCTTTCTTCTCTTTTAGATGTTTTCCATTCTCTCTCTATTTCTGCTTGAACATACTGATTGTTTCCCTTTTGCTCTTTCCCCCAATTCTTTCCTTATTCCTTTATCATCCGTTTAAATTTCACCCTTCCATTCTCAAGCCCCTCTTACTCTCCCAATACCGGCCCATCATAGACTTTTCTTCCACACAAAATATTTTTTCCCCTCTCCATTCTCATTCCCCATCCATTCTAGTCCTCCCCCCAAATCAATTCCCTTATAGTTCTAGGCCCACCCAGCATCCACTCCCTTCTAGTCCCATTCTCCCATACCCCACATCAGCCCATTTCCAGTCCTATTCCAGCTCTTCATCAGCCCATTTCCAGTGCTAGCCCTCACATCACAGGCCATTTCCAGTCCTAGCTTCCCCCCCCCCCAATCACAGCCCATTTCCAGTCCAAGTCCCCCATCACAGCCTATTTCCAGTCCTAGGCCCCCCCCACCATCACAGCCCATTTGCAGTCCGAGTCCCCCCGCACCATCACAGCCCATTTGCAGTCCGAGTCCCCCCGCACCATCACAGCCCATTTGCAGTCCTAGCCCCCCTAATCACAGCCTATTTCCAGTCCAAGATCCCCCTTCCTCCACCATAGCCCATTTCCAGTCCAGGCCCCCTCCACCCCCATCACAACCCATTTCCAGTCCATGTCCCCCCCCCAATAACCCTTTTACAGTCCAGGTCCCCCCCCCATCACAGCCTATTTCCAGTCCAAGTTCCCCCCCCCCATAGCCCTTTTCTGGTCCAGGTCCCCTCCACCCCCATCACAACCCATTTCCAGTCCATGTCCCCCCCCGATCCCTTTTACATTACCGGTGCCCCCCCTTCACAGCCTATTTCCAGTCCAAGTCCCCCCCCCCTTAGCCCTTTTCCAGTCCAGGTCCCCCCCCCCTTAGCCCTTTTCCAGTCCAAGTCCCCCCCTTAGCCCTTTTCCAGTCCAAGTCCCCCCCCCTTAGCCCTTTTCCAGTCCAAGTCCCCCCCAGCCCTTTTCCAGTCCAAGTCCCCCCCCTTTAGCCCTTTTCCAGTCCAAGTCCCCCCCTGAGCCCTTTTCCAGTCCAAGTCCCCCCAACCCCTTAGCCCTTTTCCAGTCCAAGTCCCCCCCCCTTAGCCCTTTTCCAGTCCAGGTCCCCCCCCCCCTTAGCCCTTATCCAGTCCACGTCCCCCCCCCCCTTAGCCCTTTTCCAGTCCAGGTCCCCCCCATCACAGCCAATGCAGTCCTTGCCCCCCCCGACCAGCATTGCGGCTGTCTGAGGCTTCAGAGGGAGCCGGGGAAGCCCGCGCGAGGCCCCGGCTCCCTCTGTACAGCCACCAGCGTGAAGAGCCTTTTCCTTCACGCTGGCGGCTGTTCCTGTGAAGCCGCGAATGCTGGGAAAGGTTAAAGGGCAACCTTTAACCTTTCCCAGCATTCGCAGCTTCACAGGAACAGCCGCCAGCGTGAAGGTAAAGGCTCTTCACGCTGGTGGCTGTTCAGAGGGAGCCGGGGCCTCGCGCGGGCTTCCCCGGCTCCCTCTGAAGCGGAGAAAAGCCGGTTATTTTGCTCTGGCCGCTCCCGATCTTGCGGCCAGAGCAAAAAAAATGGCTTTTAAAGGGCCGGTTTTGCCTCTGCGCCGGCAGCCGGCCTGGCCGTGGAAAAACCGGCCAGGCCGGCTGAAAACCGGCCAGTTGGCAACCCTATTCAGGAGTAGAAATCTTCATTGTTTGAATTTTCCCTATTGCCATTTACTGTCTTCTGAAGTCTTATTTTGGAAATACCTTAAGGAAGCTTTGGGTTTACCCACAGCTGACTCAATGTTTTTTTTCAGGTTATTCTATTTGCCAGGTGGTGGGATGTCAGGTGAGTCCTCTGAGGGTTTTGATGTTTTGCATCCTCAGGAAAATTTGAATTTGACTCAGTTCTTAGAGGACTCGCAGGACGTTATTTCCACCAGGGCTACTCTTTTGGTTGCATTTCTTTCTGAACAGGATAAGACTTCAGTGTTTAGGAGTTACTTTAAAAATAAGGCATCTAATTTTTGTGGGTCGTGAGTTGAATTGTTTCCTGATGTCTCCCGGGCCACGCAGCTATGTCATTGGGCCTTTTTAGCCCTAAGCCCTAGGGTGTTGGCCATTGGGGCTTCTTTTTTTTTACGCTATCCCTGTAAGTGCTTGGTCACTTTTCAGGGTTTTAGGTATATTTTCTTAGACTCTCCGCAGTTGGAGGTTTTTCTAGTTGATAAGGAGAAAAAGGCTTCAGAGGCATGAGCTATGGGTGGTTTAGATAACTGGCTGTTAATCATGGGATTTTTGTTTTTTCTCTTGTTTCTTGTTGGATTTTCTTTAGTATTTTTCCCCTCCCCATTTTTGTGGGCTATCGGATTATTATGATTTCTCTTGTAAGTTTCTTTTTGCATTTGATCTTTTCTTGTATTTGATTTCAATCATGTTTCTTGTATACTTGTTTTGTAAGTATGGTTAAAAATTATGAAATTAAAAAAAAGAAAGTGTTTCCTGCGCATTGACTTGCTCTAAAAGTGTGGTAAACAAGAGCAAATCAATGGTAGTTGTTGGAGGGAGATGCTGGTGTTGGGCTGGCTGTGTGTAAGTTAGATCAGAGACAACCTTGTGCTTGCCTTTATTCCTCCTGTTGATTCCCCTTAGGCTCAGAGATCACAACCCAGCTGATGTGAAATTACAAAAAAAGCCTCCATGGCTTTTTGCCCCTTGCAACAGCCCCTTCCTCTCCCAACACACACACAATCACAGTACAAAAGCAGACCTGCATAGAGTAAGGTGTGTGCTAGAACCTTGGATTTCTTTTCTAGCCCAGAGCTTTGCCTACTCGGTAAGTTAAATCCCCCCTCACCATGAGAAGGAGCACTTGGGAGGGGGATAATAAGGCAGCAACAAGAGCAAGGAATTCCTGTGGTCTTCTCTGACCCAAGTATCTGCTCCCAGGCACCTGTCTCAAATTAAAACCAATAAAAGGGAAAGAAAGCCCAGCATCCTCCCCTCTGCATACTGGGAGGCTCGCAATAGCTCCCAGTCAATGAGCGCTGTAGCAAGAAAGAATGGTAGGTCAGAAATCCCTGAAGAAACCAAGCTATGAGTGAAACCATTTAACCGTCAGCCAAGGTCAGAGAGATGGTTGACAGGAAGTAAATAGCGATGACAGGTTTGCATGCATCACAGCAAAAAAAGGATTAAAAAAAAGATAAATTTTCCAATTTGAAATATTTATATTTTTAAGTTGAAATATATATATTTAATTTGTTGAAACTGCAGTAAACATATATATTTTGGAGTGATGATGAAATTATAGTTGGCAGGAGTGAAGTTATCATTTATAGCTGATGGGTGAGCTTCAATAGAAATCATTAAATGTTAGCTGCCAGTCACTTAAGGGCAAATAGAAATTGAGTTGTCAAGCAGAGTATGGAGGTCATTTTAGAAGCCTATTCTCAAATTGGACATCTGAAACTGGACACGCAGACTTCCAAATCACAAAGACAACTCTGGGACCTTTTCATAAATGGTTTATAAAGATGTCCCTGGCATGGCGACATCCAAGTAGGCAGGGGGATGTGATGGAGTCATGTCTGGGGCGGTGCTATGGATGTAGACTTCTTACGCTCGACTTCAGAAACATCAGGGAGATTTGTGACCTGCTCCCGGCATTGAGAATGGAGGATGTAGTGAAAATGGTACCCCAGCATCTCCTGTACTGTCCTCAATTGTAATGATAGTTTTAAGTAACTGGGAAACGTGTTTTTTGCTTGCACCAGCACTGAAGGCCTCCGAAACGTCCCTGGCTGGAGTACAATGTCCATATCGGACACACACGTTGGTGAAACCACGCCCAAACTTGGACATGTCTACCTCTTTTTCTGACGGTCTAGCATGGACATCCCTGATTGCACTTAGAGGTCTTTTCTAAAATGTGCTTTCACACGGTTAAAAGAAGAAAAAGTGAACAGTAAAGAGGAATTCCCTTCATTAATTAAATAAAAGCATAGGGCCCAATATTTAAAAGGCATTTGCAGTTTACAGCCCAGTAAACCATATAAATACCTTAAATGGTGATATTCAATGGTACATACACAGTGTCGTGCAGTATCCCCCATCTATGTTCCCAATGTGCCGTGATGCTATCCAGCTAGCATTGGGGTGTGTCGGGGGTGTTACGGGGTGGAGCAGAGGCAGCGACATGAGATAACTGGGCAGCAAAGATACTGCATGCCGCCCGGTTAGGGATCTGCCCCAAAAGATAGGTGAGGAAAACCCACATTGAATATCCAGGTTTAAGGGTCGGGGGCAGGGCTATGAGCTGACATGGTGCATAGCCTGCCCAGATGAGTACTGGACATAGGTTTTGGACAATGCGACGAGCTGAAGAGCAAAAAAGAAACCGATTCCTTGGCAGCATCAACAGGGAACATGTAGATCTCCTATTAATTGCCCACCAAGTTAAATCTCACACCAGATGCCACTGCTTGTTGTCCCATTATAGGGCAATTCCATTGATGTTCTGATGCAGGACTACTGTAAATGTTAAGAGTAGCAGGAAGTCCTCGAAAGAAGGCAAGCTGTAGAGGAGAGAGTACCTTTGGAGTCGGGCAAGGGAGTGGGGAAAAAGGGAGCGGGGGAGAGAAGGGATGCTTTGCATGGGGGAAAGAAAGAACAGAAAAAATGCCATACTGGGTCAAACCAAGGTCCATCCTGTTTCCAACAGTGGCCAATCCAGGTCACAAGTACCTGGCAGATACCAAAGCAAACAGCTTCCACAAAGCTCATACTGGGGTAAGCAGTGGATTTCCCGGGTCTTCTTTAATAATAATTTATGGACCTTTCCTCCAGGAACTTGTCCAAATCGGTTTTAAACCCAGCTACACTAACAGCATTTACTACATCCTCTGGTAACGAATTCCAGAGTTTGATTACGTGTTGAGCGAAAAATATTTTCTTTTCTTAGTTTTAAAGGGTTTACATTGTAGCTTCATTGCGTGTCCCCCAGTTTTTCTACTCTTTGATGGCATAAACAACAGATCTACGTTTACCCGTTCCATTCCATTCATTAGTTTATAGGCCTCTGTCCTATCTCCCCTCAGCCGTCTCTTTTCCAAGTTGAAAAGCCCTAACCTTTTAAGCCTTTCCTCACAGGGGTACCCTTCCATCACCTTTACCATTTTGGTGGCTCTTCTCTGTACCTTTTCTAATTCTGCTATATTCTTTCCTCTTCGTCTCTCCGGGCCAGTCTAGGCCACTGTAGGGTTGTCAATCTCCTCTAGCAGCTAAGGACTGTAATTCAAAAAAGCTTGCTGATAGGCTAACCGGCTCCCCCTGGTGTGCCAGCCTCAGTCAACTACTGTCCAAGCAGCACCATACGGAAATAACGAACCAAAGAACAAAAACAACACTTTAAAACCCCATACACACCTATAACTATGGCACCGTCTCGGCTAAGCCGAGCTGGCTTCGCAAGTAGCCCTTATGTGGTTCTTTTTTTTTTTTTTTGCATATATCGTGTTATGTATTTATTGTTGCCATTGGATGCGATATCTTAAATGTCTTAAATCTCGTAGTGGAAACCACCCGACCACCCCTGCAGTGGACGAGGGAAACCCCGGGACAGCCCTCCGCACCCAACACCAGCATCTCACCAACCAAAAAGGAACTCCACCCGAACAGAACACGGGCTCGTCCAAGCAAGTCTACCGTCTCCTTGCAAAGAACAAAAACACTCGCAGAATCACAGGGCGGGCCCTGGACTGGCCCAGAGAGAACTCAAGGAAAGACAATTAGCAGGTAAGGTCTAATTTCTCCTTCCTCTTCGTCTCTCCGGGCCAGTCCAGGCCACTGTAGGGCAGTACCAAAGCAGTGTCTACAAATGGGAGGGACCTGCGAGACCCCCACGCACCACGGAGGCTCCCACAATTGCATCATCCCGAGCTTGCATATCTAAACGATAATGCTTAGTGAAGGTATGCAAGGAAGACCATGCTGCCGCCCAGCAAATATCCACCAGAGGCACCAAGGCGAGCTCCGCCCAAGTAGCGGCTTGCGCTCTGGTAGAATGCACTCGGAGTTCTCGGGGCGGCCTTTGACCACTGGCCTCATACGCAGCACTAATCGCCCATTTCACCCAACGAGCAATAGAGGCTTTAGACGTCGCTTCACCTTTCCGAGGCCCCGCAAATAACACAAATAACCTGTCCGACCTTCGAAAACTCTCAGTCCTACGAAGATAATTCTGTAGCACTCTGCCCAGATCTAGCTTACACAGCCGCTGCCCCCTATCACTGCCCCCTCCCGGGGAAAGGTAGGTAGCGAAATGACCTGATTCACATGAAAAGAAGACACCACCTTCAGCAGAAAGGTCGGAACCGTTCTCAGTACAACCTTTTCCTTAGAAAACTGAAGGTAAGGCTCCCGACACGAAAGCGCCTGAAGATCCGAGACTCTGCGAGCCGAGCACAATGCCACTAGAAAAGCCGTTTTCCAAGTGCACTCGCGTAGACTCACCGCAGAGGCCGGTTCAAAGGGAGGTTGAGTCAGAGCCTCCAACACCAAATTCAAATCCCACGCCAGAATCATGGAGGACGGAGAAACCTCGTAGCTCTAAAGAAGCGCTGAACATCCGGAAGAGCCGACAACACTCTGCCGCCCACCTTACCCCTATAACAGGTTAAGGCCGCAAACTCAACCTTCAGCGTACTGAACGCCAAACCCTTCTCCAAACCCAGTTGAAGGAAGTCCAAAATGACCGGCAGGGATGCGGAAAACGGAGGAACCTCACTCTCCCGACACCAGTTCTCAAAAAACTGCCAGACGCGAATGTAAGCCAGAGAAGTGGACTGTTTCCGAGACTGCAGCAAGGTCCCAACTACCGCCGGTGAAAATCCTCGACGGCGGAGCCGCTCCCTTTCAACAGCCAAGCCGTAAGCAAGAACCGATCCACCTGTGGCATCAAGATCGGACCCTGGATCAACAAGTTGTCCCTGCGTGGAAGGCGCCACCAAGGAGCAATGAGCAAGTGGACGAGATCCGCATACAATGGATGACAGAGCCAGTCCAGAGCAATGAGAATCACCACACCATCGTGCTTCGCAATCCGCCGTATCACCCGCCCTATCAAGGGCCAAGGGGGAAAGACATAGAGGAGCTGCCCCTCCGGCCAGGGCTACACCAGACCATCTAGCCCCTCCGACATATGCACCCTGTACCTGCTGAAAAACCGAGACGCCTTGGCGTTTTGCAGGGTCGCCATGAGATCCATGACCGGCTGACCCCAGCAAAGCGAGATGTTGTGGAACACGGCAGCATTCAGCTCCCACTCCCCGGGGTCGAGGACATGCCGACTGAGGTAGTCGGCCTGAACGTTGTCCTTCCTGGCCACATGCGCCGCCGAAAGCGTGAGAAGATGGGTCTCTGCCCAAAGCATCAAACTCTGACTCTCCACCAGGAGGTCCGCGCAACCTGTGCCCCCTTGCTTGTTGATGTACGATACCATCACTGCATTGTCGGAGAACACACGTACCACCTTCCCCTGCACCAAGCCGAGGAAGTGCTTCAGCGCCAAAACGACCGCTCTCATCTCCAGCCGATTTATCGACCACTGTGATTGTTCCATGGACCATCATCCCTGTGCCACCTGCGCCAAGCAGTGCGCTCCCCGGCCTGTGAGGCTGGCATCCGTCGTTACCAACAGCCAGGGTGGTTCCCGCAGAGGAACCCCCGCTCGCACGCACACTGGATCCAACCACCCCTGCAGGCTGTCCCTCAGGGGCCCTGGACAGGGGAGCCACTGCCCCAGCGAGTGAAACTGCGGGGACCACCTGGCTAGCAGCGAATGCTGTAGCGGACGCATGTGAGCGTGAGCCCATGGCACCAAATCCAAGGCCGCAGCCATAGTACCGAGTAACTGCAGGTATCTCCAGGCCGTGGGAGCGCGGACCCGGAGAAAGGCTCGCACTTGCCGCCAAAGCTTCTGCACCCATTCTTTGGGCAGAAAAAACGCCCCTCGCTCTGTATCGAACAAGGCGCCCAGGTAAACGAGGCGCGTCTGCGGGGAGAGATGACTCTTGGCCTGATTTGTCACCCAACCGAGCTGTTCTAGGAGCCGAACCACGCGGCGGGTCGCCGTAACCGATTCCGCCCGAGACCCCGCACGGATCAACCAATCGTCTAGGTAGGGATGGACTTGAATTCCCTCTTTTCTCAAGGCTGCCGCTACCACCACCATCACTTTGGTGAATGTGCGTGGTGCCGTAGCCAGCCCAAACGGCAGCGCCCGGAACTGAAAATGGCCCATGGGCACGGCAAACCGCCAGTGATCTGGCCTTATGGGGATATGAAAATACGCCTCCATTAAATCTATGGAGGTCAAGAATTCCCCCGGGCTGCACTGTGTGGATAACCGAGTGCAAGGTTTCCATACGGAAGTGCGGAACCCGCAAACAGCGATTGACGTTTATTTAACTATTTATTGTTTGTCTAACTGTTTATTTAATTATTTATTGTTTGTCTTAGTGCTAGTTCAGCTGTTTTCAGCTGTAATTTACCTTGCCTCTCTCAACTAACTGGGCTTTGTGTGGTAGCCAGGCTAACTGTTCATTTTAAATTAAATCTCTCTCCCCAGACCCTGCTGTGTGTTTAAACTTTTCCTGCCCTAGCCTGCTTGAGTGAATCCTCCCCTCCCCCCCCCCCTTTGCTGAGGTACTGTGTAGCCTTCTTCCTGTTTTCTCCACATGTGCATAGTCTGTTTTAGTTTGCTTCTTCTGATCAGAGAGGAGCAGTGCTCTTTACAGTGCTCTGCTAGAAAAGTGGATTTTGCCTCCTGAGAAACTTTGCTGTGAGTTCTAGCTGTTTATTTAACTATTTATTGTTTGTCTAACTGTTTATTTAATTATTTATTGTTTGTCTTAGTGCTAGTTCAGCTGTTTTCAGCTGTAATTTACCTTGCCTCTCTCAACTAACTGGGCTTTGTGTGGTAGCCAGGCTAACTGTTCATTTTAAATTAAATCTCTCTCCCCAGACCCTGCTGTGTGTTTAAACTTTTCCTGCCCTAGCCTGCTTGAGTGAATCCTCCCCTCCCCCCCCCTTTGCTGAGGTACTGTGTAGCCTTCTTCCTGTTTTCTCCACGTGTGCATAGTCTGTTTTAGTTTGCTTCTTCTGATCAGAGAGGAGCAGTGCTCTTTACAGTGCTCTGCTAGAAAAGTGGATTTTGCCTCCTGAGAACTTTGCTGTGAGTTCTAGCTGTTTATTTAACTATTTATTGTTTGTCTAACTGTTTATTTAATTATTTATTGTTTGTCTTAGTGCTAGTTCAGCTGTTTTCAGCTGTAATTTACCTTGCCTCTCTCAACTAACTGGGCTTTGTGTGGTAGCCAGGCTAACTGTTCATTTTAAATTAAATCTCTCTCCCCAGACCCTGCTGTGTGTTTAAACTTTTCCTGCCCTAGCCTGCTTGAGTGAATCCTCCCCTCCCCCCCCTTTGCTGAGGTACTGTGTAGCCTTCTTCCTGTTTTCTCCACGTGTGCATAGTCTGTTTTAGTTTGCTTCTTCTGATCAGAGAGGAGCAGTGCTCTTTACAGTGCTCTGCTAGAAAAGTGGATTTTGCCTCCTGAGAAACTTTGCTGTGAGTTCTAGCTGTTTATTTAACTATTTATTGTTTGTCTAACTGTTTATTTAATTATTTATTGTTTGTCTTAGTGCTAGTTCAGCTGTTTTCAGCTGTAATTTACCTTGCCTCTCTCAACTAACTGGACTTTGTGTGGTAGCCCCCTGCCCCCCTCCCCTCCTGCTGAGGGTCCAGGACAGGGTACCTTGTAACTGCCCTCTTTAATAGGACTTATCTCCCTCCCTCCCTCCCCAGCACCCACCCACCCCTGGGGTAATTGTAGTTTTATAGGTACTTGCACATCTTAGAGGAAAGGGGCTGCTCTCAGGTGCAGCTCATTATCCAAATCAGTCACACACAGAGGACCTGAGATTAATTAATTAAGCTTTAGGTACACAAGGTGTATTAGGGGTATTAGATACCCTTTTATTGCTATAAGCATCTACACCAATCCTTATTATATACAGAATTTAAAAGATCTAAACACAAGCTTTAAACTAAGATGCAGACAGAAGTCCAGCAACGAGATGGGGGTTCTCCGGTCTTTTGCATTGAGTGTCACATGTATGATTTTCTCCCAGTTGGTGAGAGATCTTACGTATGCTCTAAGTGCAAAGAACTCTTTGCTCTCAGGGAACGAGTCCGTTCTCTAGAGGCTAGAGTAGCAAACCTGGAAGACATAAGAAAGACAGAGAAGTACATGGACATGACCTTCAGGGATATAGTCCTGAAGTCCCACCTCCAGTCTGGCAGCATCCCTGTTGCCATGGAGGAGAGAGGTCACGTGACAGGAGACCATCACCCTGGTGTGGCAGGAAGTGATCCTGTAACTAGGACCTGTCCTCCAGGTGATGTAAAACCCTCTCGCACCGAGGGCGTTTCTCCAGGGCCATGTGCCCATGAGGGGAGGGTCAGGACAGCTGTTATAGTCGGTGATTCAATCATTAGGAATGTAGATAGTTGGGTGGCTGGTGGACGTGAGGATCGCCTGGTAACATGCCTGCCTGGTGCGAAGGTAGCAGACCTCACACACTGCCTAGATAGGATCGTAGATAGTGCTGGGGAGGAGTCTGCTGTCTTGGTACATGTTGGTACCAATGACATAGGAAAATGTGGTAGGGAAGTTCTGGAGGCTAAATTTAAGCTTTTAGGTAGGAAGTTGAAATCCAGAACTTCCAGGATAGCGTTTTCCGAAATGCTTCCTGTTCCACGTGCAGGACCCAAAAGACAGGCAGAGCTCCGGAGTCTCAATGCGTGGATGAGACAATGGTGCAAGGATGAGGGTTTTGGATTTGTTAGGAACTGGGGAACATTCTGGGGAAAGGGGGGGCTCTTCCGAAGGGATGGGCTTCACCTTAATCAGGATGGGACCAGACTGCTGGCATTAACCTTTAAAAAAGAGATAGAGAGGTGGACCTGGAGTGATCCCTGGAGGTGTGCGGGGCTTGTCGGAGCCCTGGGACTGCGGGAGCTGAGTGCCTTGTGTGAGAACTCTGCCTTTCCCCCGAACTTCGGGCAGGCACAGTCGGGTCATCTTTTCTCTCAAGGACCCTGCAGCGTATAAGACCTGAGCTCTCCGGTATCCTTTGTGGACCTGGAGTGATCCCTGGAGGTGTGCGGGGCTTGTCGGAGCCCTGGGACTGCGGGAGCTGAGTGCCTTTTGTGAGAACTCTGCCTTTCCCCCGAACTTCGGGCAGGCACAGTCGGGTCATCTTTTCTCTCAAGGACCCTGCAGCGTATAAGACCTGAGCTCTCCGGTATCCTTTGTGGACCTGGAGTGATCCCTGGAGGTGTGCGGGGCTTGTCGGAGCCCTGGGACTTCGGGAGCTGAGTGCCTTGTGTGAGAACTCTGCCTTTCCCCCGAACTTCGGGCAGGCACAGTCGGGTCATCTTTTCTCTCAAGGACCCTGCAGCGTATAAGACCTGAGCTCTCCGGTATCCTTTGTGGACCTGGAGTGATCCCTGGAGGTGTGCGGGGCTTGTCGGAGCCCTGGGACTGCGGGAGCTGAGTGCCTTGTGTGAGAACTCTGCCTTTCCCCCGAACTTCGGGCAGGCACAGTCGGGTCATCTTTTCTCCATAAGGACCCCATTGGTATAATTGTTTCTGTTTGCTGACCGCGGAGCGTGTCCGTGGAGCGTGATCCGAAGGGGCGTGTCCAAAGGGGCGGGTCACACCCCTTTGGCGCCCCTTCGGCGTCACAGCGGCGAACAGTAAGTTCTTGGCTTTGTTTGTTTTGTAATTGGAAGTGGTGTACTAATGGGGAAACGTAAAGGCAAGTCTGGGCGTGGAGAAGAGGGTTCGGCGGCTGCTGTGCCGGTTATCGGTCCCCTGGACAAACATCTAGTTCCACGCCCAGTTGCGCAGTCCTCTCTTGAGGGTGCCTCCCTTAGTTCTGGAGGGGGGACCCCTCCTCCTTGTCCTGCTGATTTTTTGTCTTTAGTGAAATCGGGGAGGTCTCCTGAGATGGTGCGGGCTACCGTTTCGACGGTGGTTCAGCTACCTAATCCTGTCGCTTTGGTTGCCTCTGGGGGGACTTTATGTCCATCGGTTTCTTCAGGATCAGAGATAACCTTAAAAGATCTTTGGCAAGTATTGCAATCAATTGATACTAAAGTATCTTCTACCCTAAGCTCTTTATGTGAATATACGTCCCATACTGTTACGTCTCTTAAACAATTAGATGATAAGATTTCTGTTGTAGATGCTGCGTGTGGTAAACTAGAGCAGCAACTGCCTACTTTGCATTCTGCCATTGTAGCTGGGATGAAAGATGCTTTAATTTTGCATAGCAAGGTGGAGGCACTTGAAAACACCTTGCGTGCTGTTAATTTACGTTTCCTTAATTTTCCGCAGACCCCTCTTCTTTCATCAAAAATTCTTTTTGACAAATATTGCAAAGAAGTGTTACTTTTTTCAGATCCTATTGAGGTGTCTCAATTGTTTTACATCCCCACTGGCTCAAAGCGTAGTAATCCAACTGAGGGCGGGCTTGATGTTATCGAGCCCTCTCTTGCTAATTTAACTGATTTTTTGGAAGACTCTTCCGATACTATTAATTCTCGTGCTATGTTGGTAGTATCATTGACATCATTAGAAAATAAACAACGTATTCTTAAAGCTTTCTTTAAAAGTAAGATGACCCCCTTTTGTGGCCATAAAATAAATATATTTCCTGATGTCTCACGTAGCACCCAGCTTAGGAGGAGGCTTTTCCTGTTGTTAAAGCCTCGAGTCCTAAAGCTGGGTGCTACCTTTTTTCTTCGATTTCCCTGCAAGTGTATCGTTAATTATGAGGGAGCTGTTTATATATTTTCTGATGTTGTTCATTTAGAGAAGTTCATTTTGGATCGGCAGGGTTCTGTGGAGGTTAGTCGGGATGAGTGAGTGTTTAGTGAACGCCTCCACGTTGTGGGTTTGTTTAAACCTTGATTTCATGATTGCCTATTTTCTTGTATTTAAATCTCATTTCTGGGTCACCGTGATGTGGACTTGATCATTCTATATTACTGTGTATTGATGTGTATTTTTGTATTTTTGCTTGATTGTCTTGAACTGTTGGCTTCATAATATGTTGTTAAAATCTTAAATAAAAAAATAAAAAAAAAAAGAGATAGAGAAGCTTTTAAACTAGAAAATAGGGGAAAGCCGACAGTCACCCAGGAGCACATGGTTCGGACAAAGGTATCCTTGAAGGATACTACCAAAAGCAGTGAGGTTCCAAAAGGGGGTATAGTAGCCCAAATGCCCTTGAGTAAGGAGCAGACAGAGCATAAAGATTCCAAATTACCCCTGCCTACCAATAGCCAGATTAGTATGAATAAAATACAGTCTCTAAAATGCTTGTATGCCAATGCTAGAAGTCTAAACAATAAGATGGGAGAGTTAGAATATATAGCACTAAATGAGAGGTTAGATATGATTGCACTCTCAGAGACATGGTGGAAGGAGGATAACCAGTGAGACACTGTGATACCTGGATACAAACTATATCGTAATGATAGAGCTGATCAAATTGGTGGAGGGGTTGCGCTCTATGTTAGAGAGGGCATTGAGTCAGAAAGGATTAAAGTTTTGCAGGGAACAAAATTTGCTGTAGAATCTCTATGGATTGAAATCCCATTTATGAAGGGGAAGGCGATGGCAGTGGGAGTATACTATCGACCGCCTGGCCAGAATGAACAAATGGATGATGAAATGCTCAAAGAAATCAAGGAAGCTAACAAAAGTCACAACAGAGTAGTAATAATGGGTGATTTCAATTACCCCGGTATCGACTGGGTCAGTGTCACGGCAGGACAAGCTAAAGAGATAAAGTTTCTAGATTTATTTATTTATTTATTTATTTAACATGTTTTGTATCCCGCCTTTTCCTTCAATCAAAGCGGTTAATACAGCACAAAGTTAAACAAAGGTGAGGGAAACATACATTGCATTATCATTACATCACAACAAAACACTAGGAGTACAAACAGGGAACACAGTACATAACTTACATTACATTACCTTACATTAACTATAGCAGCAGATAGTGGGTCTCGCACGGTCCACCGCCTAAGGGCCACGCCAAAGGGCCCTCTTGCGAGGCCCTCAGGCGCGGGCCCGCAAGGCACGGGCGCGCCATTGCTGAAGGGATTTTAAATGATTTGAAAAGTGCTCAGATTGGCTGCAGTTTTCTCTCACACACAGTTCCCAACTAAGTAGGCACAGCTGATTCTCACTCACTGCTCACAGGATCGTTGGAGCCTTTGCTGAAGGGATTCTAAATGATTTGAAAAGTGCTCAGATTGGCTGCAGTTTTCTCTCACACACAGTTCCCAACTAAGTAGGCACAGCTGATTCTCACTCACTGCTCACAGGATCGTTGGAGCCTTTGCTGAAGGGATTCTAAATGATTTGAAAAGTGCTCAGATTGGCTGCAGTTTTCTCTCACACACAGTTCCCAACTAAGTAGGCACAGCTGATTCTCACTCACTGCTCACAGGATCGTTGGAGCCTTTGCTGAAGGGATTCTAAATGATTTGAAAAGTGCTCAGATTGGCTGCAGTTTTCTCTCACACACAGTTCCCAACTAAGTAGGCACAGCTGATTCTCACTCACTGCTCACAGGATCGTTGGAGCCTTTGCTGAAGGGATTCTAAATGATTTGAAAAGTGCTCAGATTGGCTGCAGTTTTCTCTCACACACAGTTCCCAACTAAGTAGGCACAGCTGATTCTCACTCACTGCTCACAGGATCGTTGGAGCCTTTGCTGAAGGGATTCTAAATGATTTGAAAAGTGCTCAGATTGGCTGCAGTTTTCTCTCACACACAGTTCCCAACTAAGTAGGCACAGCTGATTAGATGGAATAAATGACTGCTTCTTGGAGCAGCTGGTTCATGAACCGACCAGAGGGGAAGCCATACTGGACCTAATCCTTAGTGGAACGCCAGATCTGGTGCAAGAAATAAGGGTGTTGGGACCACTTGGCAATAGTGATCATAGTATGATCATGTTTGATTTAATTAGTGGAGGACAGATAGTAAAGGAATCCACAGTATTACCTTTTAACTTTCAAAAGGGAGACTATGATAGAATGAGGAATATAGTTAGGAAAAAACTAAAAGGAGCAGTTCCAAAGGTTAAAGACTTACAGCAAGCTTGGGTGTTATTTAAAAATACTATCCTCGAAGCCCAGACCAGCTGTATTCCACGCATTAAGAAGAGTGGAAGAAAGTCCAAAAAACTGCCAGCATGGTTTAAAGGTGAGGTCAGGGAGGCTGTTGCTGCCAAAAAAGCAACCTTCAGGAAATGGAAAAAAGAGCCAAATGATGAAAACTGGAAACAACACAAGCACTGGCAAGTTAAATGCAAAGCATTGATAAGGCAGGCAAAGCGGGAATTTGAGAAGAAACTTGCTACGGAAGCAAAAACACAAAATAAAGACTTTTTCAAGTACATTCGTAGCAAAAGGCCTGTGAGAGAGTCAATTGGACCGTTAGATGATAGAGGGGTAAAAGGGGCAGTAAGAGGAGACAAGGCTATAGCAGAGAGACTGAATGAATTCTTTGCTTCGGTCTTTACTGAGGAAGATGTAGGGATGTTACCCATGACTGAAGTGGTATTTAAAGGTGATACTGCAGAGGAATGGAGAGAAATATCACTACACCGGGAAGATATATTACAACTATTTGATAAACTGAATAGTAGCAAATCACCTGGACCGGATGGTATACATCCCAGAGTGTTGAAAGAACTGAAATATGAGATTGCAGACCTGCTATTGGTAATATGTGAACTTTCATTAAAATCATCTGTAATACCTGAAGATTGGAGGGTCGCCAACGTAACACCAATTTTTAAAAAAGGTTCCAGGGGTGACCCGGGAAATTACAGACCGGTGAGCCTGACGTCAGTACCAGGGAAAATGGTAGAAACCATCATAAAGAACAAAATTACACAACATGTAGATAGTCATGGCCTAATGGGAGACAGCCAACATGGCTTTAGACAAGGAAGATCTTGTCTTACTAATCTGATATGTTTCTTTGAAGGTGTGCATAAACAGGTAGACAAAGGTGAGTCGGTTGATATAGTGTATCTGGACTTCCAGAAAGCTTTTGACAAGGTCCCCCATCAGAGACTTTTGGCAAAGCTAAAAAGTCATGGGATAGGAGGCAGTGTACTATTGTGGATTGGGAACTGGTTAAAAGATAGAAAGCAGAGGGTAGGGCTAAATGGCCAATATTCCCAATGGAAAAAAGTGAATAGTGGAGTACCCCAGGGATCTGTACTGGGTCCGCTACTTTTTGACATATTCATAAATGACCTGGAAAAGGGAATAACTAGTCAGGTTATCAAATTTGCAGATGACACAAAACTGTTTAAAGTTGTTAAAACCCAAGAGGATTGTGGAAAACTGCAGGAGGATCTGGATAAATTGGAAGACTGGGCATCCAAATGGCAGATGAAATTTAATGTGGACAAATGCAAAGTTATGCACCTAGGAAAGAACAACCCACACTATAGTTACACGATGCAAGGCTCCACATTAGAAACCACCACCCAGGAAAAGGACTTAGGAGTCATCGT
The DNA here is from genome assembly GCA_033557465.1 of Ichthyophis bannanicus. Classification (NCBI taxonomy): domain Eukaryota; kingdom Metazoa; phylum Chordata; class Amphibia; order Gymnophiona; family Ichthyophiidae; genus Ichthyophis; species Ichthyophis bannanicus. The sequence continues at coordinate 17,601,027 of CM066051.1, read as the reverse complement.
GGATAACATGTTAAAACCCTCCGCCCAGTGTGCAGCGGTGGCCAAGAAAGCAAATAGAATGCTAGGTATCATAAAGAAAGGGATGGAGAATAAAACAAAGAATATTATAATGCCTCTGTATCGCTCCATGGTACTACCGCACCTTGAATATTGTGTGCAATTCTGGTCGCCGTATCTTAAAAAGGACATAGCGTTATTAGAAAAAGTACAGAGAAGAGCCACCAAATTGGTGAAGGGGATGGAAGGCTACTCCTATGAAGAGAGGCTAAAAAGGTTAGGGCTCTTTAACCTGGAAAAGAGACGGCTGAGGGGAGATATGATAGAGGTCTATAAATTAATGAATGGAGTGGAACGGATAAACGTGGATCAATTGTTTACGCTATCAGAATATAGAAAGACTAGGGGACATGTAATGAAGCTACAGGGTAAACTATTTAAGACAAATAAGAGAAAATATTTTTTCACTCAACGTGTAATCAAACTCTGGAATCTGTTACCGGAGGATGTAGTAAGGGCTGTTAGTATAGCTGGGTTTAAAAAAGGTTTGGACAAGTTCCTGGAGGAAAAGTCCATAAACCACTATTAGAAAGGGACCCAGGATATCAATGCTTGACCCAATACAAGCATTGTGGAACCTGTGTCTTTTGGGGATATTGCTAGGTACGTAGGACCTAGATTGGCCACTGTTGGAAACAGGATACTGGGCTTGATGGACCTCGGTCTGACCCAGTATGGCATGTCTTATGTTCTTATGACGTGCTTGAGATCCAAGATGGGCCGGAAGGACCTCTCTTTTTTGGGCACCACAAAATAAATCGAGTATCGACCTAATCCGTATTGGTCTACGGGAACGGGAACCACGGCCTGCAGTCGTAGCAACCGCTGTAGCGTGTGGTTCACCGCCGCCCGTTTCTCCAAGGACCCACAGGGTGAACGGAGAAACGCATCTCTCAGAGGTTGAGCAAACTCTAGTGCGTACCCCTTGTTGATGATCTCTAAAACCCATTGGTCCGTGGTAATGTCGGCCCAGATGGAACAAAAACTCTGCAGGCGGCCCCCCACCGGGGTTTCCGCCTGAGCCGTCTGCCCTTCATTGGGACTTCTTGGAGGCGTTCTGCGGGGAGGAGAAGAAGCCTCTGCCGAAGCCCCTCGCTCCTCAAAAGGACTGCCCACGGGCCTGAGAACGCCCCCTCTGATAAGGCACAAACCGGGAACCTCGGAACCTGCGCACATCTCTACCATGCCCCCTCGCGAGGAGCCCGGGCCGAGACCCCTTCGGGCGATCCTCCGGGAGATGTCCCCCTTTGGAATCTCCCAAATCCTTGACGATCTTTTCTAGCGCCTTCCCAAAGAGCAACTTATCCTTGTAAGGAAGCTTGCTAAGCCGCGTCTTAGAAGACGCGTCTGCCGCCCAATTGCGCAGCCAGAGGAACCTCCGCGCCGCGATGACCGAAGCCATGGACTTGGTGGAAATCCGCACCAGATCATAAAAAGCGTCCGCTAAATAAGCCGCAGCCGACTCAAGCCTAGCTCCCTCTACAGCGGTGCCAGCCTCCTTGTCGGCCTCCGAGTCACTCTGCAGTCATCTGATTGACGCGCGAGAGACATAAGCTCCGCAAATAGAAGCCTGGAGCGACAAGGCACTGGAGTCGAACGCCTGTTTCAATAGCGCCTCCAACCTGTGGTCCTGCAGGTCCTTTAAAGCCGCACCAACCTCCACTGGGATGGTCATCTTTTTCGTCACAGCAGCTACGAGGGCATCAACCTTAGGCATACGCAACAGATCCTTGACCTCTTGCGGGATTGGGTATAAGCGGCCCATCGCCAGGCTCCCTGGACTGGCCTGGAGAGAACTCAAGGAAAGACAATTAGCAGTTAAGGTCTAATTTCTCCTTTTAAGATATGGTGACCAGAATTGCACACAATATTCAAGTTGCAGTCGTACCATGGAACGAGACAGAGGCATTTTAATATTCTTGGTTTTATTCTCCATTCCTTTCCTTATGATTCCTAGCATTCTATTTGCTTTCTTGGCTGCTACTGCATACTGGGTAGATGGTTTTAACATATTATCCACAATGACACCTAAATCTTTTTTCTGGGTGGTGATTCCTAATGTGGAACCTTGCCTTGTGTAACTGCAGTTTGGATTGTTTTTTTTCCTATATGCATACAGTAACTTTGCACCTGTCCACATTAAAGTACATCTGCCATTTGAATGTCCAGTCTTCCAATTTATCAATGTCCTCTTGCAATTTTTGGCAATCCTGTTGCATCTTAACAACTTTGAATAATTTTGTTTCATCTGCTAATTTGATCACCTTACTCATTCCCATTTACAAGTCACTTATAAATATGTTAAAAAGCAGCGGTCTGATCTCTATACGGGCGGAGACTTTGCAAGATGGCCGCGATGCACTTTCTTTGAGCTAGATGCCTAAACGTAAAGGGAAGTTGAGGGCTTTCCCTTCTGAGCCTCAACCACCAGTTGCCAGTCCGATAGACCGTTTTGTGCAGCTTACCCTGGACCGGCGGCAGGAGGTGCGAGCCGGCCTGGTCGCGTCAAAAGAGGAGATTCTAGCGCTTCCTTCGGATAGTGAGACCTCTCTCTCTCCTGCGCAGAGGATTCTGCCGCCCTGCCAAGCTGCTCCGGATGCAGCCTCTGCTGATGTGATGCTGCTGCTTCCCACAGAGGATGCCTTTAGCACCGCTGAAGGGGAGTTTGCAGGCGGTTTGGGTCCATTGACCCCCGGGGATATCAGGGAGGCTTCAGGTGTGGATTTGACGGTGGAAGTTCTGGTGTTTTCTCCTCCAGAGGGCAAGTCGCTTCCTCAGTCTGCATCTACTCCATTTACCCTTGCTCATCCTACTCTGGTGCGTCCAAGGTTTTTACGCTGGAATCTATATGGGAAGCCATTGCATCTCTTTCTACGGCGATTCAGTCTCAGACCTCTGCTTTATCCTCCCGGGTTCAAGAGCATGAAGTCAGCATTCAGAATAATGCTGGTCAAATTGAAATGGCTGTGTCTGCTTGTGAACAGATGAAAACACAATTAAAAGATCTGGGAACCCAGGTAGAAACAGTTTCTGTAACATCTTCTGCTTTGAGTAAAGAAAATGGGGCCATAAAATACAAGCTAAAGGTATTAGAAAATGCCTCTAGGGCTGCTAATCTTCAAGTATTGAATTTTCCTAAAATGCCTGATATTACTGCACTTGATATGTTCAAACGATTTTTGTCGGAGATATTAAAAGTCCCTACAGAACTGTTTCCTCCATTAAATAAGGTCTAGTACCTTCCTCGGGGTAAGAAGAGTACTGAGGTTGCAGTAGCGGTCTCTAATGTGAACTTTGACGTTCTAAATGTTTCTGCCCTCCTCGAAGATACCGGTGGGGAATCTTGCACCTCTTCAACTTTACTTGTGCAATGTGCATTGATCTCAGACAAAGAATGGCTCTTAAAGTTGTTTTTTAAGATATGTCTGGAGACATTTCTTGGCTTCACCATATCTGTGTTTCCTGATTTGAAGAAGAGGCAACGCCAATAAAATAAGGATTCCAAAAGAGTTCACAAAGACTAAAAAAACAACAAATAAAAAAGCTTTTTCCCATTCAGCCCCTATACTCTGGAACTCCCTACCTGATGAAATTAGAGCCTTAACTGATCTTAAAGAACTACGCAAAACATTAAAACCCCACCTATTTAGCTCCCACTACGTTCCACTTGAGAATTCCCAATACCAAAATGAAAAGGGATAACACATAACACATTGAGTCTAACACCATAATGTCCTATGAAAACATGTCCTTTAACACAGTTTATGATGCTTGTAAATAGCTACCCTGCTCGTTGAACTCAACTTCTGTTGACTGTACATAGTTGATTGTACATAGTTCTCCAAAGTTTATTTGTTAAAGTTAAGATGTACATAATTCAAGCATGTTTAATGTAAAAACAGATATGTAATACTGTTTCTTCACCTGTTATATGTAAACCACACCTGATCATTGGAAGGTAGCGGTATATAAGCGACTGTTAAATAAATAAATAAATAAATAAATTTGACTAAAGACACCCAGAAGCGGCGGAAACAATTTTTTCTTCATAAGTCCAGTGTGTTACAAACTGGGGGGGGGGGGGGGAGGGGAGGGGGTGCTTTCTTTTTACGTTTCTCCTGTAGTTGTCTGGTAATTGTTAATTCTGTGAAGTATTCTTTTTCTGATCCCATTGATTTGGGTACTTTTATTAATGCCAAGCTTCTCTCTGTGGCAGGCCCAGAATAAGTGGATCTTCCTCTCATTAATATAATGTTTAGGGTACTTCGTGGTCACTTGGTTCAAAAAATTAGTTATGTTGAATAAATTATACTTTCCAGAGTGTTCCTGCTCTGGTTTACTTATCTTTTCTCCATCCTTCAAACATGTGGGTTATGATTGAGTTTTGTAGGATAGAGTTGTACCGATTATTATTGATTGTATTACTGTATGTTTCACCTACTTGCTCTTTTTCTCTGCAAGATTGTAGTTGTAATTCTTACTGTTTTGTTTAAAATTCAATTTAAAAAAAGCAGCGGTCTCACCACAGATCTCTGCGGTACTCCACTATCTACTTTTCTCCAATGAGAAAACTGGCCATTTAGTCCTACTCTCTGCTTTCTATCTTTTAACCAGTTCTTCATCCACAATACTACAGCCTCCAATCCCATGACTTTTTAATTTATTTATTTTATTTATTTAGTATACATTTGTATACTGCTACTTCCAGCAGTGGTTTGATTACAGATTGGAAATTGTCAAATCATGATGGGAAATTTTTTTTTTTTTTGAGGTATAAACACATTGATTAGACAGGAAAGCACAGCACACAGAGAACTATTTTACAGGGAACATGGGCTATGGAGGGTTAAGTGGCTTGCCCAAGACCACAAGGAGCACCTGTGGGACTAGAAACCCTAGTCCTTCTGGCCCAAGGTTGCTGTCCTCTAGTGGGATTTGAACCCCCAACCTTCTGGCCTGAAGTACCTTGCCCCAACCACTAGGCCACTCCTCCACTCCCCACTAGGCCACTCCTCCACTTTTTCACCAAGAGTCTCTCAGGAGAGACGTAGTTAAAGGCTTTCTGAAAATCCAGATACACTATGAGCCCGATTCTGTAAGGTGGATAGCCTCTTGGCCCCCCTGCACTCACAGAGCCACTGTGTGTGCTTCAGGGGACAGGGCAGAGAGTGGGCGGAGCCAGCAACCGGATGTATGGGGACAATTGAGGTCCCAGCCCTGTATGTTCAGGGAATACCAGGGGGAGGACCAGCTTATTCTAACTTGGAGGAGGAATAAGTGCTGGTCGCCCCCCCCCCCCACCACAGATTGATTGGCCAGCCCCCAGCAGCAACGACAATAAGTCAGGTGAGTCCCCACTGCCCAATCCAGGGCCTGCTAGTCCCCAGGGTGTGGCAGCAGGGAAACGGGGTCCACCGCAGCAAGCTAGATGTGCCACAGGGAGGATGTTCCCACGGCAATGCAGTGGCGTGCTGGGCAGTCTCCCATTACCCAGTCCTGCACCCGTGGGAACATCTTGCTGCTGCGGTGCAGAATCGGGTGCTGACAGGCCCGTTCTGTTAGAGGCCGTCCAGATGGTCTGGGCATGCTCCTAATGGAATCGGACTCCAGATCAACTGGTTGAAAGAGTTGAACAGTGACTTTGGTTTATGAAAATAAAGTGGTTCACGGATATGACTTGGAAGTCAGAAGACACACAGCTAACCTTGAAAGCATACAAGGAAGAGTGATCTTTTTTTCATCTTGATTAGATTATAAGATCTGATAAGCAGAGGCTGCTCTTACATCTTTATGCACAGCGCTGCATACAGCTTGTAGCGCTATACAAAAGATTTAGTAGTAGTAGTTTTTCATACATAAACTCTTTTTGTACACATGTAAATATTTGTTTTTTAGTGAAAATCAACTTTACGTGTATTAGTTCTTAGGACAGCATGCTTTAAATCTATTTTTTAGCACTTTTTCAATGCCTTAAATTTAACAAATCAAATGCAGTCAACTAACGCACATCCCTAGTGCTTGGAGCAACTCATTGTCAGGAGGAGGGAAAGAGAAGATCACAGATTGAGTAGGATAAGCGGTACTACAGTAGGTTGGGCTGAATGGATAAATCACAGGGTCCTTATCTATACCTTTAAGTTAGATAATTGAGGTATACTCCACATCATATAAATGAATTTGTTTTTTATTATTATTAATACAAATTATCAACTATTTCATTTTCTTCTCCATCAATGATGGACTTATTGATTTTGCCATTTAACACTACGTTCCTTGATTTTGTAAAGCAAATGTTTCAAATCATCTTCACTTTCAGCGAGTAATATGGTTTCATCAGCATAAATGTAAAGAAATAAAATTCAAAGGAAGAACTATTGCATACTTAAAAAAGAACATATGATCTTCTGACATTTTCCATTATTCTCTAGTCCAGAAAATACAGATTTGTGAAAAAACAAAGCAAGAAAATTGTACCAGCTAATAAAATGATTACATGGTTTTTAAGAATTCACCTGCATGTGTTATAATAGCAATTAGCTTAGGAAAAAGGATTTTTTTTATTAATGTATTAATAATATGTTACAGTCTTTTGAACTCTACGTTTGAATTGACTTATGATAGATGTAAACCTACCGAAAAATATTTAAACCATAGAGGATCAAATAATCCTATTAGGAAAATGTTAAATTTCAGGAAAATTTCCTGCATCTAAATATCCCTCTAATAGGCAAAAGTTACACCTGCAGTTCATGTCAATAGACTCTAAGCAAATCTTGCATATGAGTTAAGCCATGATGGTACTTACTAGGTTAATCCGTTTCTGAAGGGACTTGTGAAAGACAACTCTTCATTTACATAAAAATGTTTGGCAGTTACAATCGCCCCAATCATGATGTCCCCATCCTTGTAGTAACCTGGTAAAGAAGACCTCCATTTAAGTTCTAGTCTGCATTGGTGCTCAGCAGTCTTCCACAGGACATTATTAAACAATAAAATCAGAATCAGGCGAACCCTCATCTTTCAGGATGTGAAATGGCATTTCCTCTGGTAATACATGCCCTTCCTGTCCTTCAGTTAAGTTCTTGGGCTTGGCATGGGATGTTCTAAGGGTCTTGGTGGTCCTATACAATTTTATCTTTGAATTACATAATGAAATGTCAAAAGATAGACGTCTGCATGGATCAAAGCAGACTGAGGAAAGACAGTGAAAGTCTAACACTGATACTGAGGTGAACTCTATTTCTAGTCGAGATCCAGCATCTGTGAGGACACCATCTGGTGTTTATTTGACCTTACTACTCAAAGGGTCAACCTCAAGGGATATTTCTTCCTCACCTGTGCAATTAATATAAAATATAAGTTGTTTTCTAAAAATGACCTTATAGAAACCATACTTTCATTGTCAGAGACATAACTATTGTTTCGACCAGAATACTTGATGGAGAGCGTAGAGATAGTAAAAAACAACATTGTGCTTTTGATCTATATTCAATAGAAGGGATGTTAAGAATGGACATGAGGCTGGAGTGATTAAAATCTACCACCTATTTGATTTCTTGTAGAGCAGAGTGGGGGTCACTGTGTATAAAACACAATCTAATCTTTGGGCTGACTTACCAGAATTATTCTCCATTGCCAAAAACAAGAGAATAACAGATTGGTATCATGCTTGTTAAAGATTTTTCAGTAAAAAATAGCTCAACGAATTATATTCCATGAGCCTGACTTTCTAACAGGACACCTATGTAAAAAGTCCAAAAAGGTGCCAGTTTAAATCTATTCCATGAAGGCCTACAGAGGGGAATTTTAGAAAGGACATCCCAATCCAATCTAGGACATCTAAGCCAGAACATCTGGAAAAAAATAGGAGGCACCCCCAGGTAAAGACGTGATTTCACAAACATCGGCATGCCTGATATGGATGTCTGCAGGGGCAATTACATCAACATCCTTAGAATAGTATTTCAACACTTAGGGGCATGTTTACTAAACATTCCTAACGTGCGGGGCCGTGCTAGTGTGCCTGTGCCATATAAGGAGTGGGCGGTTCAGGCAGAAAATAGAAAAAAAACAGTAGTAAGCAACCGGCCGTGTGTGCGTCGCGCTAATGTGCGGGGGGGGGGGGGGGGTCGACATTAGCGCGTGGAAAGGCAAAGTGGCGCGCTGCTGAGTATACAAAACAACAGAGCCGTGGTACAACGGTGAAGACACTGACCAATGGTGCAGGAGCCATGGGTTCAATCCCCCAGTGTGCGCAACGACAAAGGTCAGCTGAGGCAGTAACTGTAATGATTAACATTGTTTTAGGAGGCAAATTAATTTGGAACGGCATAAGGCGGCGCACAGTTATTTTTGGGCGGCAGAAGGCGGCGCACAGTTATTTTTGGGCAGCAGAAGGCGGCGCACTGGTCCCCTTGGGCGGCAGAAGGCGGCGCGCTGATAGGCACAAGGCAGCGCGCTGATGCATAAGCACAGGAACAGAGCCACAGCACAATGGTTAAAACACTGACCAATGGTGCAGGGATCAGGGGTTCAACTCCTCACAATGCCCAGTGAAAAATGCCTGCTGAGGCAGTATGTATTATGTTGTGGAGTGCTGTAGGAGGCTGTATAATGTTATTTTGTTATCACTACTAGCAAACGCACTCTCCCAGCATGTTAACATACGGCGGCCCATAAGGCACATGTTACAGTGCACTGTTCGCCAAGGCACCCTTGAATGACCCCTATTGGGCAGCATGTATGTTGCGACACAGGATAATGTATAGTGCACCCTATAGGGATGGCAACCATAAGGTGGCCTACAGGGCGCCCTATGAAGCACCCTCAGAGGCACCTAATGGGTATAGTAAGCTGAGGGTGGTCTTGCCGGCATAGACATATGTACAGTAAATAAAAATAAAGCTGTGGACAGCCCTACCAAAGGGCCCCACTGTGGGTTTGAACCCATGACCTCTGGCTGCACAGGTAGTGATGTAACCATTGCGCTACAGCTCCATAGCTGTAAGCAGGCCCCTGGCTGGCTGCAGATAGCCTACACGTCACCTCACAGACAGTCTGCTGGTGTCAACAGGATAGGGTTAGGCCACCCGTACCCATGATGCACTGCACATGCAAATTAGCTGTCCGCAGATGGACACAAGATGGGGAATGCACCCCCACAGCACCTCGGCCCTGTTGGGGGAAGTGACCGGGTGCACCCACACAGCACCTTGGCCTAGTAGGGGGCACTGACCGGGTGTTTTACTGGCACAGAGTAGCCACACACCGTTACATCGTGTGGGTACTGTGCTCACCCTGAGTGTGCAATGAGGTGGCCAGGACCAGGTCAACAACACCTGCCATGGCTGATGGAGGCCAAGCGGGCGTTCCAAAGCAGTGTTAATGTGTAGGATAGCTAGTTTCTGCACAAACACCATGGATTATCCCTGTCTGCCGCCATCAGGCGCGCACCCCCCCCCCCCCCCCCGGCGCAAACATGGTCCCCATCAAGGGATCCACACTCTACCTCCCTGCAAAGGTGGCAGTAGAGGGCAACATCAACCCCAGTCCTGCTGAGGAACACCACCACCCCCCCCCCCCCGGCAGGCAGCTCCATACACAGCCATAACACAATAGCAGACAGACATAAGCCCAGGGTATGGTAAGCTGCACTCCCCCACCAGATATTCCCCTGCAGCAAGCCAACAGCCACTGCACCCTGCAAGCCATTATAGCAAGACATTTACCAGCTACAAACAGTCTGCTGGTTAGTCCATAGTGCATGTTCCCAATGGAGATGCATGCACCCAGAACTGGGCTGTCTGCATACACAGCAAGCAGATAGATCAGTGACTGGGCCCCAAAGAGAAACCCATATCTATCACATGAGAGAACTACTATACAGCACTATGGGGGGGGCCTAGCCATGCTGTGGTCACTGCACAGTCAGGGTGAGCGTGATCCCCCAGAAGGACATGCTTTGGCCACCCTGTCTGTGTAGGTGGTGGCCGGACACTACAATATCCCAGCCAATGTCCCTGCCAGGGCCCTATGCCCAGTGCAGATGCATCCTGGCCACGCCACCCTGCCCTGGCTATACCCATGGTACCTTGCACCTCATTATGCACATTGACTGGCCAATACTGGCAACAGTGCTGGCAGTGCGGGCTGTTGAAGGGGCTTGCAGCCAACACCCACTGTATAGACAGACACACACTTCCACACCTCTGCCATCATGGTGCTACGATTGAGGGGGTAAGTAGCCTTGCCCACCAAACCGGTCCTGAGCACGGCAAGGCATGGATATGGTACGCATTACAGCTGGTGGTCACTCCCCAGGGTGGTAAGCACCGTCAGAGGCCAGGCCTGGAGCATGCCCCACAAACACCTAACAGATTGTTTGGATGGGGTCAACTAGCAGTATGTACGTAACGTATGGATAACTGCCTGCCTGTGCTCCTAGCAAACGTCTCCGAGCTGTGTACCATATACCTCAGGTGTAGGGTGACATTGGTAAGTTATGCAAGTGCTCGTTTTGGGTGCTGCATGCACGGTCCAATGTTCTGCCTTTCCAGGAGACATTGGCCAATGGGGCCTGTGGGTGTGGGTGTGTCTGCCCTTGATGGCTGCTGCTTTACGGCACAGATTCCCAACTCCAGTCCAGGTTTGCATCACACTGTTCGGGTTTTCCTGCTATCCCTCATGAATATGCATGGGCTACATCTACATGCCATGGGGGTGGTGCATAGATATACAGCACAGGCATTTGTATGAGTGTCAGCATGGAACCTGACTGGTGTGTGGCCCACCAGGACTGCATATGGGTGCTTCTGCTCTAGGTACTGCCCCTGTTCATGGTGTCTGTGCTCAGTGGGGTAAAAGATAGATGTCTTACCATTGCATATGTCCCCGCCATGAAAGGTGTGTCCTTACTATCACTGTTTAGTTGTGGGAAAAATATGTGGGCAGGATTGGCAGTAGCCCCAGCTGGGCTTTGAACCTGTGACCTTCTGTTCTTGTATGCACTGTCTGTGTGCACTGCACCACTGTGTAGCCACAGATTGGTTGGATTCCCTGGACTGTCCATGACTGTGGATCCGGCAGGACCTGTCTGTTGCAGTGGACTGTGCCAGCCTGCACATGGCTAGGCCTCTGTCTTCTGTGGTTAGCAGCCACTGCCCCCTGCACCACATGTACTTGTCCGCCAACATGCTGGCATGAACTTCTCTCAGAAAAAGCAGTTGACCTGATTGCAATGTGGCAGTATGGGACTGCATTTGGGGGACTTGGCTGTAGGTAATGCCCATTGTTGTGGTGTGTGTGCGGTGTTGGGTAAAATATGGGTGTTTTCCCCATGCATACAGGGGTGTCTGCGCTATCTTTATTTAGTGGTGGGTAAAATATGGGGACTGGGCTGGCAGGTGCCCCAGCTGGGTTTTGAACCTCTGCCCTCTGGTCCTAGAGGTAATGACTCTGTCCGCTGTACCACACTTTGGCCACAGAGACAGTGCAGCCCCTGGAGGCAGTAAGCCTGGCAGGATGGAGTCACAAACCCTGCTCTACGCAATTCTACTGTGGGCATATGCACCCTGTCTGGTGACAAACGTGCACATAAACCCCGGAAATGACCACGGGAAATGTGGGACAAAATATCACCACGCTGGGCAACAGTGATATTAATGGGCAACCATAGCAAACACTCCCAGGAAAGCTCCAACACGTGGAAATGTGTTTTGGAAGAGTCTCCTCTCAGTAGACCCTTCCAAAATTCATTTCTTTTTTCTGGAGCTTTGCTGGGTGTGATTTCTGTATTTGCCCATCACTATAACTGTTCCCCAGCTGAATTACTATTTTTAATAGTTCTGTTGTGGTCATTTTCTATTTTTATTTTCACTTTTGTGCTGTGCACATATATCACACTGCTCACGTTTTGCTGGTTTCCCCGGTTTTCCTGTACATTGCTGACGGAATTGGTTTCTCTTCCCTTTAAATGCTTTCTACCGCGAGTGTTTCACTCGCGGTAGTTTTTACATGCACATTCGGGCCCGATACTGTGCGGGGAGCCTCTCCCCTCCCACTCTCCACCCATTGACCCCGTCCCTCCGCCCCTCCGGAGCCTTCCTCCGCCCTCCTTTCGCCGTTCCACGCCTCTATCGGACATTTGCGGGCCCGCACTTGTACGGGGCCCGTTAGTGAGCCGCGTACCTGTGCGGGGGTGACACGCACGTGTGCGGGCCGTTTAAACGCGTTTCTGCGCGTTTCAGTGCCGCGTTGCCGTGCGCTATTTTGCGGCGCGCTATTTTGCGGATTTTAGTAAACATGCCCCTTAGACATCTAGGAATAGTCTCATGGTTAGAGTATTAGACTAGGAATGGGAGAGCCAGGGTTCAAGTCCCTTTGCTGCTTTCAATGAAATTGTGCTGAGGACTGGAGATGATGGAGTACTTTCTACTCTATGGATGCTTTTCAGCCAAAAGGAGCACTGGAGCAGGTCTAAACTTAGATGCAAGTCCCGATGTCTAGGATATTTCTAAGGTCAGGTAGGGACATCCAGGTTTCTGGGAATGCCCCAGTCACACCTCCAACACACCTCTGATCAGACTAGGACATCTTCATGCTGGGGATGACCACAGACTGGGCTTATATAGTGGCTCTGGGGACATCTCTATGCCCATGTTTGGACATCCAAAGCACTAATAGAGCTTCCAAAATGACCCTAACAGACTCCGTGAACCAGCTCCTGTGGCACACAGATATTGACGCACCCATTTATGCCTGCATAGAATGTGTAAATGTATGTAAGTAATCAACATGTGTAGGAATGTAATTTCTAAGATATTCATGTACAGTACATCACACTATCTGCCTACACCCTGCCCCCAGAAATGCCTGGATACAGATCCCATGTGTGTACTTTTTACAGGTTATGCAGTCATACAGTTTCATAAAAACATTTTTCTGTGTGCCAAACAAGCTTTGCATGTGAAAAAAAGCTTTATAAAAGTACTTCTGTCTACAAAGAAGAGCAGGACCTGGGGGCGATTGTTTCTGATGATTTTTATTAATTTATTTTTTAGAAGTTTCATAGAATGCCACAAACAATAAAACAAATACCCCCAAGACATATAAAATTCCCACTCTACTACCCCACCCCTTCCATTCCCCTTGCCACACCCAGACTCAAAGCTAGCCAGCAGCATTAGTCTGTATCAGATGATAGGTAACAGCAAACACTTCCCATATATGCTCAGATGTGGGAGTTTCTCAAGTTGAATCGCCGTCAGTCTTTCCATCAAGCACACTTTATGTTTTCGCACTGGAGTCAGGTGCCATCTATTAAGGACCTTGTACCCATTTTCAACTATCTGATTAGAAACTTGAGATCTTCCGCACTACCTGAAATTATTTCTCCCATTCCTTCTCAGTAAATTCCTTCCCTATATCGTATTCCCACTGTTTCTGAAAAGTCACCTTAGCCACACCAGCTCCCACAAGCAGCCGATAGATCTTGAAGATCTCTTTCTTATGGGTGGCAGGGCACCAGCACAGAATTTCAAAATCATATAGACCAGTCGCAAGAGCAGTCCTCCACTCCCCTTTCATCAATCAATGCCTCGCCTGCAGTACCCATAAAAATCCAGATTACTGATTCCAAAATCCTCTTTAAGATCCTCAAATGGGAGTACTTCCCCCTTGGGACATTACTATATCAATGACCTCAATCCCCATCTTTCCCACCCCCAAAACATCAGATCCTTCAGCCCCAGCACAAAATATCGAATAGGTTGCAGAAAGGACACTTTGCTAGTTGTGTGCACAGCTTAACAACCATTTTAATAACAGGGTTCACAATTTTCCCACTCCCTATACCCATCCAAGGAATATACTTTAATGGGATGCTCTCCACATAGGGTTCCTCTATTTGCAACCATTTCCATGTCCCCACCTCAGACCAATCAACAATATTTGTAAGCTGCATTGCCAAATAATGCCAATAAATACAGTATTGGACACAGCCAATCCCCCGCCGCACCTTACCCGTACAGACAGTACCCATGCTACCCTTGGCGGCCTCCTCTGCAAAATATACTAAAAACATTTACATTGCAAATCCACAAGAGATCTCTTAGAACTTCCACAGAAAGGATTTAAAAAAACATAAGACTTTGGACAGGGTAACCATCTTTATACAAGATATCCGACCCAACCAAGACAACGGCAAATGTGACCATTTCTCAGGGTTAGCTGAAAGGTTGTAGCACCCTGAGCCAGCTTTTGCACCCCTCCCCCCAATTCGGTCCCATCTTGCAGTGCAAGCTGCACAAACAGGGATACATTTTCAGTCCACTACTTGTTAAATCCCCTCCCCCCCCCAATTTAACTTAATCTGTGTATTCTGTGGCACCATCCATATAGACAGTGGCACTGAATATACAGTGAATGATGGCGTCATCAATGCATGATCTGTTTAGGCTAGGCCTGATGTTCCGCAGACCTAAACTAAATACGTACATATAACTTAACTGAAAAGTGGCTGAATATTGCCACAATTTGGATAATTTTCTTTCCTACACTTGTTCTTCCTCTAATATACCACAGAAATATACAGATAATATCTGACCATTCTACAGTTTAAAAATCTGATACTATGAGTCTTATTCTATCTGTGGCACATCTGGGCTGTCCAGACAACCCCGAGCAAGACAGGCCTATTAGGACCCGATTCTGTACCAGGGGAACAAGACGTTCCCATGGCATACAGAATCGGGCCCAAGGACAACCCGGTGTGCCCCTGTATGCCTGAGGGGACGTCATCCCTGCAGGCACCCTTGGCTCCTGCAGCGCCATCCCTCTTCAACCCCACCTCCCGACCCACAGCTGGGCAGCCAGAACCTGGATTGGGTGGTAGGGACCTCTCTGCACCCGACCCTGGCTCTCTCCCCAGGGGTGATGTCTGGCCCAATCTCCCAGTTTATGCTGATTATTCCAGCTTTGACAAGGCAGGACATATAGGACTGTGACCAGAACGAATCCTGTATGTCCTGCCACTTTGGCTGCCCCACTCCTCCCAGACAACATCCCCTCCTATACCCCACTGGCTCTCCCTATCCTGCTGCTCTAGCCATGCAGGGAGAGTCGGAGGGGGAATAGGAGCAAGACTGCTTGCCCAGAAGTCGCATCTCAGAATCGGATCCTATGTGAATTTTTTTTTTTTAAAGCATAGTTACTGTGTGGCAATGAGCTGGTAGGACGTAAGTGGATCAGCTCTGGGGAAACCCCCAATTTGTAGTACAAAAACCCCCTTAAAACTTGGTGTACGCTCCTGTCCGGCTTCAGGAAGAATTGATGAAGGCACTGTGGGAGTGGTGAACCCTATTTAGGTCTCTTAGAATAAATCGATGGCCTCGAAATTAGGCCGGAAAGAGAAAGGTTAGCTCCCAGAGAGCAAGATGGCGGATGAGATGCCGGCAAGCCCTGCCGCTGATAAGCACCAGGCCATGGTGGTCGAAGTGAGCGCTGCGGTGGTAAGCGCGCTCAATGACCGGTTCCGCTCTTTGGCGGAGCAACTTACCCACGTCAGCCAGAGCATCGGGGACTTTACGGGGCGAATGGAGCAAGTTGAGGCAAGGGTCTCAGAGGTGGAGGACTCGCAGCGCACCTTGCAGGAGATGGTGACAGCCTTGGAGAGCCTAGCGAAACAGCAGTGTGAGAAAATTGATGACCTCGAGAATCGGGGTCGGCGGCGGAAGAACCTGCGCTTCGTGGGAATCGCGAAGTCGGTTACGGACAAGGAGCTTACCGGATTCCTGGAGGCCTGGATAGCGCAGACCTTTCCCAACAATGTTACAGGCCCGCTCAAGTTGGAACGTGTGCACAGACTGGGCCAGCGGCAAGATGGAGCTCGCAGGCCACGTGCGGTCATCGCTCGTTTTTTGGAATTCCGGCAGAAAGAGGAGGTTTTGTGGGCTGCTCACGGGTGGCGACGGCAGCCGGGGTATGTGTCCCAGATTCTGGTATTCCAGGACTACTCCGTTTTAGTGAGTCTACGGCGCAGGGCTTTTTCTGCTGTGTGTGGGCAGCTGGCTAATAGGGACCTGCGCTTTGCATTGATGTACCCAGCAAAATTGCGGGTGGACCACAATGGACGAATGAAATATTTCTCCACCCCAGAGGAGGCACAAGCTTTTGTGGAGCAACTCGGTGGGGGGTCAGCCCCATGAGGAAGGATGGGCCCCGGAGTACCGGGAAGTGGTTGGCAGACTGTAGGAGATTTTGGTGAAGGTGGACAGTACTAGTAATGTGAGGGAGCGGGGAGGAGAAAGAGGAGGGCGGGGTATGACATGGTGTTTAATATCTGGAGGCATAAAGTGTTTCACTATAGATGACATAGGATGTATGCTGGGGACTGTGAAATTACAGTTTAATTTGCTGTTATATGTGAATTGAGTTATGTATTCATGCTCTTCTCTGCCTTTATTGTTTTGGTTCTGGTATTGTGCTGTTCGGTATTGTTAACATGAGAAGCTGGGCGGAAGGAATGGGGAAGGAGGGGAGGTGTGGTAGTGATTGGGGGGAGGAATAGACGAGTGATGTATTCAGAGTTGAGCCCTAAAGGGTTTGTGGGAGTTGGGGGGTTGAAAAGGCGGGGGGTTGATTAATCTTGTTATTTGGGGTAGGCCCGAATGCCATTGGTACGGGGTCCCAGGTGGTATGGGACGGGGCTGGCGGAAATGGGAGGGGTAGGAGGGGAGGGAGGAGGGGAGGGGGTAAGAGTACAGTGGGGGGGGCAGTTGGAGTGTTACTGTAGAATTTGGTGGGGGGATGGGGTGGGAATATAGAGGGAGGGTAAGGCTGGCAGGCTTGAGGCAGCTGGATACGGGTTTGCTGCAAGAAAATTGCTGGACTTTGAGCTGGGAGGTGGAAGGGGTGGTGTGGACCCTAGGCTGGGGGTTCTGTACCCAATTGAAAGAGGTATCTTTATGCACATAGTGATGTGGGGGCCCCTGAACAATGGGTAAAACTTTGAAATTTGCTTCCTGGAATGTGTGTGGATTGGGCTCCCCTATAAAGAGATATAAGGTGCTGCAACAGCTGCGGTCCAAGCGGGTGGAAATAGCAATGTTGCAGGAAACACACCAATCCTCAGCGGAGCATGAGAAACTGTGTAAAGGCTGGGTTGGCAAAGTATATGGGTCCCCAGCAGTGGGGAAAAAGAGAGGAGTGGTAATTTTAATAGCTAAAACGGTAGGATGGGTGGAAGAGAGAGTGGAAATTGATCCAGAGGGGCGCTATGTTTTTACTTGGGGGACACTAGATGGAATGCGGGTGGTGCTGGGATCAGTTTATGTGCCAAATGAGTTTGAGGCCCGGTTCTTCCGGCAGATGTCTCGGATGCTGGCCAATTTGGGGAACTACCAATTGTATTTAGGGGGTGACTTTAATTCTGTCATGGATGACAACCTGGATAGATCAAGGGGGTATGGGACGCGAGACCAGCGGAGTTCCAGGCGAATAAGAGGGCTGTGTGAGGGGTATGATCTTTTGGATGTATGGAGGATATTGCATCCAGGGGAAAGAGAATACACGCATATGTCTAGGGCCCATGGGACGTGGTTGAGAATTGATTACTTCCTCATTTCTAGGGACCTGTTTGGTTGGGTTTCCAGGGTGGACATTGGGCCTCCCGTTCTCTCTGATCATGCTATGGTGGTGCTGGAAATGCAGCAACGTGATAAGGGGAATAGGAAGATCTGGAGATACCCCCTGGACCTAGGAGGGGATGTAGAGTTTGTGAAACACATACGGAAAGGTGGGTAGAATATTCACAGAATAATTCCCAATACACAGATAATCCAGCCCTATTCTGGGAGGCGGGGAAGGCCGTGATGCGGGGGGAAATCCTTAGTTATCATTGTCAAAAGCGGAAGAGATTGAATAGTAGAATAATACAGTTAGAGAAAGACTTGTCAAAAGCGCGCCACTGGCATGCGCAGTGCAAGAGTGGGGAAGCCGGAACGCGGTTGAGAGAACTACAAACTGAGCTAGAGCAATTGCCTGGGCAACGGGCTAGGAAATCCTTGATGTTCTACAAATACCAGTTGTATAGGCATGGGAATAGGGCTGGTAAGTTATTGTCATCCCTGGTGCGAGCTGAGGGGGGACCTAGACAAGTGGGGGTGCTTAGACATGAGGATGGTACCGTTAGGTCGAAGGCGGAGGATATTGAACAAGTGTTCTGTGATTATTATCAAAAATTATACGTGAAAGAGAGCGGGGATCAGGGGGAAGGAAGGGCCTTCTTGGAGGCCTGTACTCTGCCAAGAGTAACGACGGATCAATTGCAGGTGTTGAATGCACCAATTTCGGCGCAGGAGGTACAGAAAGCGATTAAAAGCTTAAAGCATGGGAAGGCACCAGGTATAGATGGCTTAAGGGGGGGAGTTCTATAAAATTATGGCAGATAAGGTGGCGATCCCTTTACTGGAATATTACGGGGATTTGATTCAAAGAGGAAAGTTTCCATATGAGGCGAATAAAGCTCTAGTTGGGACCAACACAGAGGATCTCTAAAGGTAAAAAGTGGACTGTTGTAGTTGTTATGGAAGGACAGACTAGATGGGCCTTGTGGTCTTTTTCTGTCATCATGTTTCTATGTTTCTATAAAAGCATGGGACCAACACAGAGGATCTCTAAAGGTAAAAAGTGGACTGTTGTAGTTGTTATGGAAGGACAGACTAGATGGGCCTTGTGGTCTTTTTCTGTCATCATGTTTCTATGTTTCTATGTTTCTATGTTTCTAGTTACAGTGCTGCCTAAACCGGGTAGGGATCCGCTTTTACCCAGTTCATACAGACCTATCTCCCTGCTGAATGTAGACATCAAAATACTGGCAAAGATAATGGCGGAGAGGCTGGCTCGGTTTCTCCCGGCTCTGATACAGAAGGATCAGGTAGGATTTGTGAGAGATAGACATACGGCATATAGTTTGCAATGAGTGTTGGCCTCCATGTGTGCCAGCAGAAAGGATAATAGGCATTCTCTGCTCATTAGTTTTGACGCAGAAAAGGCTTTTGACAGGGTAGATTGGGGATTCATGTATCAAGTGTTGGAGAGGGTGGGGATTCAGGGTTTTTTTGTGGAAGTTGTACGGTTGTTGTATGCGGACCCTAAGGGGGCGATTTTGGTTAACGGGAATATGTCTCCAGAATTCGTGATTCAAAAGGGGACTCAACAGGGTTGTCCCCTCTCCCCCCTTTTATTTGTATTAACTTTGGAGCCCTTATTGAGTCAGATTAGAACATCGCCAGACTTTTTGGGGATACCTGTGGGGAAGACGGAATTTCGGGTTGCGGCCTTTGCCGATGACCTTTTGGTGCATATTGACAAGCCAGAAGAAGGGTTATCAGCATTGTTGAAGCTAATTTAGGTCTATGGTAACTCTTCTGGGTTTAGGTTAAATTTAGATAAGTCTGAGGCCTTACCGCTCGTTGCTGATATACCTCGGAGCTGGCCAGGTACCTTCCCTTTAAAATGGGCGGGAGATAGGTTTAAATACTTGGAGATTTATTTGCCAGTGGACTTGCGTGACCTATATCATATTAATGTCACATTGTTGATGAAGCACTTAGCAGATAGGATACAGAAGTGGAAGGAGCTACCACTATCCTTGGGAGGTAAGATTGCTTTGTATAAAATGACGTTGTTTCCCAAGTGGCTATATGCATTACAGACGCTCCCTCTGTTATTGAAACGGAAGGACATCCTGCAGATGGAAAAGCAGATAAACCTTTTGCTCTGGCGGGACAAACGCCCCCGGGTTCGCTTGGCAGTGTTACGGCGGCCGTGGAGTGAGGGTGGTATGGGCCTTCCAGATATTAAACTTTACAACAGGGTGTGTCTTCTCCGGCATGTGCGAGATTGGTTGTGGGGGTCTGGTGACTATACCCCGAATGAGATGATTGGGGCCTTGGTTGCGCCGCTGCAGGTCAGATATATATTACACATGAAAGGGGCGAAAGGTATAGACCAGTGGGTGTGGTCAGTCTTGCTCTTTCCAATAGTGAGAGCATGGAGGTATCTATGTGGGAAATTGGGATTTTCGGCATTTTGCTCTCCCTATCTTCCAGTACGAGGGAACAAAGATTTTGTGCCAGGACTGACAGATAAAAGCTTTGTGAGATGGGAACAGCTGGGAATCACCGCTATAGAGCCGTTGCTAACAGGGGAGGGGACTACTGAATCTTTTGCTACATTAAGTGGGCAGTATTCCTGGACGTGTGGGGAAGAGTTCCCGTATGCTTAGATTCGGAGCTACATTGGCACACTGCCAGTGGCCTAGTTGAAGGGCAAAATTTGTTCAAGGGTGGAGGAGTTCCTAATGGTGGGGGAGCAGGTGGCTAGAGTGGCTCAGCTACATAAGTCTCTATTAGGGCTTGAGCCTTCTGGGAAGGAGGAGGTATTGGCAGCGACCTGGGCGCGAGACCTTGGCGAGTCCGTGGCCGGAGAGGAGGTGGTGACAGCAATAGCGAATATCCCCAAGTTAATTTTGTCAGTGAACTATCGTGCCATGCAATATCGGTTGATACGTAGGTTGTATTTTGCGCCAAATAGGGCTTGGAGGGTGGGGATAGTGTGTACGAACTGTTGTCCGCGGTGTGGGGTCGCGGATGCTACCCTGGGCCATATGTTTTGGCACTGCTCTAGGGCAAGGAGTTTCTGGGGTAAAGTTGTTGGCTACTTGGAGAAGTGTTTGGGTACATCACTGACATTGGAATCTGCAAATCTGGTGCTTGATATTTGGAAGGAGGAGGTCGGGAATGTTTTAGGTAAGGTACAGTGAGATTGGTTGCGTATGGTGCTCGTTACGGCCCGCATGACTATATTGCATAATTGGGTGGACCACCGGGGGCCGTTGTATGGGCAATGGAGGATTCGACTGTATGCCTTGTTGTGGTTAGAGAGATATAGGGCGCGGAGTCACCCAAAGAGTCGGGAGACTTTCCTGAAGGGCTGGGGTCCTCATCTTAAGAATATGCCAGCCAAAGCGCGGAGTAGGATATTGGGTGGAGAAGGGTGTTAGAGTCCAGCTGGGGGGTGTTGGTGGTAAATCCGTATGATAGTTTTTCAGGGGAGGGGGTTGGGTTGGGAACTTGGGTGGGTTGGAAGTCCGGATCCTCGTGTTCTTAGGACCGTCCTGGGAGTGGAGGTGGGCGACGGGCTGGGGATAGGGGTCCCCCCCCCCTTGCTCGGAGTTTGGAGAGTTGGTAGGTATAGAATGGGGGAGAGGAGGGCAGGTTTCTGGGGAGGTTGGGTGTGGAAGGGTTGGGAGAGAGGAGTGGGAGGAAAGTGCTGTATCTGTATGTTTGAATGAGAAGCTTTTACTGCCTGCCTGACAGTGCACCCTGGGGTATTAGGTAGTCCTTAAAGAGATTGCGAGGGGGGACGACTAAGGGATAGAAGAGGGTAATCTAGGGGAGTAGTGGAGGGGGGTAGTTAGAGGTCAACAAAAATGAAAAAACATGGAACTGGGCAGAAAGTGCTGAGCCCTGTGGGATTCCATGGTTTTGAGTAAAGGGCAGGGATGATCTTTGTACAATTTTTACCTGTTGGTTACAGTCAGTTAGGTATGAGGTGAACAAGGTTAGGGCTGATCCATCAATTCCAATTTGCTGTAATCTTGCCAGGAGCATATTATGTTAATGGAGTCAAAAACTGACGCAATACAAAGGAAAATCATTACTATCACATATTTGCGCTTTTTTATACTTTTGATTAGAGTGTCAAATAGAGCTATCAGTAAGGTCTCTACACCATGATGTGTTCCGAAGCCATACTGTTCTGGATCAAGTGGAGAGTTTGAGTCTATGTGGTCCTGTGGTTTGTTTTGAACTGTTTTTTCAATTATTTTTGCTAGGTATGGAAGGCTTGATATTGGTCTATAGCAGCTAGGTTGAAGATTGTCAAGAGTGTTGGATTTTAATATAGGCCATATAGATGTCTGTTTCAGGGGTTTTGGTATGTAGCCTTGGGATAAGGATAGATTCACAATTCTTTTGATAATTGGTGCTAAGGGGTCATGTGCTGCCTTTACCCATACAACAGGGCATGGATCTCCTGGGGCTGTGATTGTATTCATTGTGGATATATTTTTATCCATTTGAGATAGTGAGATTGTTTAGAGTGAGTTTAGCATTGGGGGTTCTATTAAGGGGTTTGGGGAGTCATGTGAGGGAGTACATAATTTTGAGATGTAGTAGTTCGCTAGAGTGTGTGTGCTGATTTGAGCAGAAGGATTGTCATTGTCTGGTGTTTTTGTTAGTGATTTTACTATCAGTAGCAGTTCTCGTGGTCTGTTGAGAGATTCCATTATAATCCTGGTATGGTTTTCCTTGTTGTCCTCTGGATAGTTGTCCTAAATTGTGTTCGGTCTTCACTCAGGCGGCTCATTGTTGACAGACTGGTATTTGTAGCTGCTGTTTTGTATCAACCCATCTCATTGCTGGCCTTCCTGTTTTGCGTTGATCTTCTATCTTCCCCAGCATGATGTCTTTCTCTAATGATCTCTCTCTTCGAATGATGTGTCCAAAGTATGAATGTCAAAATCAAAGTCTTGTCATCTGAGTTTGTAAAGAAAGCTTAGGTTTGATTTCCTCTAGTACTGACTGGTTTGTTTTTTGGGCAGTCCATGGTATACGCAGTATTTGCCACCAGCACCATAATTCAAAGGCATCAATTTTCTTCCTATCTATCTTTTTCACTGTCCAGCTTTTGCATCCATATGATGTTATTGAGAATACCATGGATTGGACGAGTCAAATCTTTGTATGGAGAGCATTGTTTATAGCATCTTTGTATTTGCAACGTGTGTTCATGAATTGGAGTTTATTCTCTGTGCTTTTGGTTTTCCTCCATCTCCTTTCCAATTTACAGAGGGGTCTTTTTAGGATTCTCAAATCATCATTGTACCATAGTTTGATTTTATGGAGGTTAGCTTATTTGTGGTCGCCAGGACAGTTGCTGTCTTGGATATGGTACTGTTCCAGGTGGTAAGAAGTGTATCAGTGTCTAATGTGTCATGGTTTAACTGTGGGAGTATATCTTGTAGGAAAGATTCCTTATCGTAGGATTTAAAGCGAGATTTAGGTGGGAGCAGAGTTTCCGGTTTATGAAATGTGCCATTGGATGGTGACTCAAAAGTGATGCTATAATGATCCAACCATGGACAGGTTTTGTTTGGTAGTTTGGGGAACAGAGTTTTAATATCTGAGATGGGATGAAAACCAGATCTAAGGCATTTCCTTTGCTGTAAGTTGCAGAGATTATAATTTGTGTAAAATCCATCTCGTTCATGGCTCTATTGAAGGAGAGGACCTGGGGGCTTTGTAATGAGGCTAGGTTGAAGTCACCAAGTGCTATTAACTGTTTGTTAGGCCTGTCATCAGTGCATATAATCTCCAGTATTACGCTTAGGGAGTTAGAGTCTTGTGAGGGGGCTCTGTAAACAAGGTAAAATGTTGCATCACTTGTTTCAATTTGAATGGTGTGAAGACCATCATAACATCTGCTGTCAATTAAAGTGGGCCTTAGGTTCGTCTTGGCCAGAATCGAGGTTCCATCTCCATGCTTATTTTTTTCTAGTGGCATGAAAGGATTGGTAGTCGGGGTGCTTGAATTAGTTGATTAGGATGGTATCAGTCTCTGAAAGCCATGCTTCCATGATGAATACCATATCAGGTTTGTTGTCATACATGTAATCAAGTCATATATGAATTTTATTTTTTATTGATCTGCTACATGGAATTGTGAGGATGTGTCTGTGAGTTGAATTTTGTGGTTTTCTCAAGGGGTTGTGATCAGTCATTGGTTCTTTCTGACTATTATTGTATGGGAGAATGGGCATGCTATATGAGAAATTGTCAGATAGATATGCTTGGTGTATTGTAGGGGAAAATAGACCTAACGGATTCACAGTGCAAAATAGCAAGATTAAGAGTTTGATTTCCATTTTCTGTGGGTACTTAGATGTAGTATTTTAAGAGGAGAAAAATAAGTTGGGTAGTATAGCCTGATCTGCAGTAGTGAGAGTTGGTAGTTAATTATGACTAAACAATTGAGTTAGATTTTGAGTACATTGAATCCCTGTATAACTAAAACAGTAGCTGGTGTTTATGTTTCAGTTGACAGATGGAACAGTGTGAGGCTTGGGAATTCTTACAAAGTTGCAAAAATTGTTACAGAATTACAGTCAGCAGGGAGGCTACATAGAAGAACAACAGAGCTACAAGTAAGGAAGTATGAGATTTACATTAGCAAAGTCTGGATGGAAAACTTAATTCATACTTTAGTGAGAGGTAATAGGAACAAACATTAAATCATTGATTCACAGGATAAAACAACTGTATACATTTCTCCTAGGTTTAAGCGTACTTGTATTTAGGGTCAAGAATATGATCCACACCAAAGGGCCACGCCAAAGGGTCCTCTGGCAAGGTCCTCAGGCGTGGGCTCACTAGGCGCGTGCATGCCTGGGGCATGCTGGTTTTTAAAACATGAAACAGGGCTCCCGATTGGATCTTAAGGTGGGAGCAGGAGTGGCTTGTTTCTGCTGTTGCTTCTGCTCGATCGGGGCTCAGAGGACATGGATTAACTTTTAACATATTTATGTTCTAATGTTTATTGTTCCATGTAAAGCCACTTCAGGTCATGCTGTTATCATGGCTTAGATTCTCAGATTTAGCAGAATATAAGCATAGCTCTAAATAAAACAAATAAATAAATAAAATGCACAGTTTATCCATTTATCTTTATCTTGTTGCCACCTCTTTGAATGTTGCCTCCAGTATTTTTTATTAGGTGCTTCCTGCTGTTCCTTTCAGGTTTCAGTAGAATAATGTAGCACTTGGGAAGAAAGATACAGCCCAGTAGTCCAGCGCTGGAGGCCAGGATAGCGAATATCTCCACTGCCACCATATACTTGCCCCTGGTGCTCAGGTAGGTTGGGATGAAGGAGATCCAGACACTGCAGAACACCAGCATGCTGAAGGTGATGTACTTGGCTTCGTTGAAACTGTCAGGTAGATTTCTTGCTAGGAAAGCTATGATGAAGCTGATAGCAGCCAGAAATCCCAGATAACCCAGAACAGAATAAAATGCAACTATTGACCCTTCATTACATTCAATGAGTATTTTGCCAGTTTCTGATTGCATGTTAAGATATGGGAACGGGGGAGCAGTGAACAACCAGGCAAAACACAAAATAATTTGAATAAGAGATAAAGAGAGGACAATAGAGTTAGAGACCCTGGAACTCATCCATTTCCGGAGCTGGCTTCCAGGCTTAGTGGCGTGAAAGGCCATGACCACAGTGATGGTTTTTGCCAGAATGGAGGAGAGAGAGAAGGAGAAAATGATCCCAAAGGAAGCCTGTCGGAGGATGCAGGTCACCTCACCTGGACGTCCGATAAATATCAGGGAGAAGAGAAAGCAGAGCATAAGGGAAGTGAGGAGAACGTAGCTGAGGTCTCGGTTGTTGGCTCTCACTATGGGAGTGTCTCGGTAAATAATGAAGATACCGAGGATAACAGCAGTGACAATAAAGAAAAAAATGCTGAGTAAAGTCAAAGCTATCCCCATCGGCTCTGTAAAGGACAGGAAAGTTAACATTTTTGGGATGCAGATACTTCTTTTTTGATTGGGCCATTGGTCTTCTGGGCACTTCAGACAGACATCCACAGCTGAGAATGAAAAATATAGTCTAAGTATTAATAAATAGCTTCAGTCATTAGGACAGTGAAATAACTCTTCTATATTTTAGAACAAGGGCTTTTTAAATGTGGGGATGCTTGCCACATTTAGATTTCTAAGAGGCAAGATGAGACAGAGGAGAAGGAGTGATTTGTTCAGGCTTAGCTTATCTATTTTGATTCCTCATCTTACAAGGGGAATTCCTTGTTGATAAACAAACATCTAGACATTCACATTTACACCTAAGTGAATGGGTGCCTGCCTGAAGGAGCTGGTTTAAGGGCTCCCCTTATCTCCCTCAAATCCTTTCTCGATCCTCCTCCCATGGCAGCAGATCCTCCCCTAAACAACCTCCTTTCCATCCAACCCCTCAACGATACAAGACCCCCTCCATTTGAACATCTGCAGTAATGCAGGCTCCCCTTTTGTTTGACCTCCTACATAATGAAAACCCCAAGCAACATTCTAATATTCCTCTCCCCCAACAAGGGAAATCCACCAGGCACTCCCTAGGCCATGAAGAACCCACACACCAGACCTCCATGCAAGACTTTTTTACCCCTCAGTAAGGCAAGCTCCACACAAACAAGGGAAACTCATCCAACATTGAGTGGACCAGGAAGAACAACCACCTCCCCCTCCCCATAAGTCTCCCTTACCGCTCAGTCCAACAACAACCTTAAGAGGAAGCCGTGGTATGTAGGGTATGCAGCAACAATCCCCAACTGAACATGGTGTCCATGCTGCTGCACTCAAAATGGCACCCATGACCCCTTATCATTAATCTTGTGATATTATCTTGAGGGATATAGCTGCCAAATACAGGCAAAATGTCTTAACTGTTAGTGCATGTTAATTGCTACATTAATAGGTAACATAAATAACATAATTTTGGGAATGAGTGGGTGGGAACTGGGTGGTGACTCTGCCTTTCAGTTAATACAGAGGTCATTACTTAGTTGTAAGGGGTAATTCTATAACAGGGCACCTAGGTTGATATTGCAGAAAGGCACCTATTTCAAGCATATTTTATACAGAAAAGTAGACAAGCATGTGCCTTTATATAATATTAGCATAAATACAGTAAAGGTTAAACTACATTATAAGCTCAGACATTGTTGCTTGCTTGAGAGCATGTGTAAATGCCTATATGTAGATTATGATGGTAAATGCACTGATTAGTCTAAATCATAATCAATGCATCTACTTCGAACTATGCCCATACTCCACCCAAACGCCATCCCTGCATACAACCAATTACACCCAGTGCAAAAGTACACATGCACATGCCCCTTTATGAAGAATCATTTTACATATATATATCGCCACATACATATTATATATGGAAATTACCATACAAAAGCTAACATGTCTTCATAAAGTGCAGTTACTCACCTATAACAGATGATCTCCAGGAACACCAGAAATCATTCTTCACATGTGGGCGAAGTCCTCCAACGAAATCTGCATGGGAACACTCACCAGCATTCAATAAGAAGGGTTTGGGAACATCCCTCTGTGCTTGGGAACATGCCTTCCCACCTTCCCAGTGTTTCTCCTCAGTAAGGCTCATAGCACAGAAAAAGAAAAAAAAACTACAACTCCTTGGGGAGAAGCGCAGGTTGTGAAGAGTGATTCCTGCCGTTCCTCGAGATCACCTGTTACAGGTGAGTAACTATGCTATCTCCAGTAACAAGCAGGAATGCAGTCTTCAGATATGGGACTCCCGAGCTCCAGGCTACCAGAACAATGGTGAGGATTAGTGCCCATTACAAATGTGGAAAAACCACTGAAGAGCAACATAGGGAGTCCAGGGGATCTAGTAGCCTCAGCATCCCCAGCACACCCCCATCGAGATGACAGTGGTGGTATCCTGGATGGACAGAAGGCCGGAGGGAAGGAGGTGTAGCTAAGTCCCAAAGAGGTGCCGGAGTATGGCTTTGGCCAAAGTCACTATCCTTATGAAAGTCCTTGTCCAGACAGTAATGGGCTGCAAAGGTGTGACAGCACGGCAGATCTCCACTATGGAGACAGAGCGAAAATGAACTATGGATGTGGCCATGGCCCAAACATTGTGAATGGTAATATCACCCTCCAATGTTAGACCCGCTTGTGCGTATACAAATGATATGCATTCTGCTATCCAAAATGAAAGACTGCATTTTGTCATGGAGAGAATAAGGCGATTAGGTTAAAAAGAAATGAATAATTGTGAGGATTTCCAGTATACTTTGTTCCTGTCAAGGTAATATGCTAAAGCCCGTTTGCAATCTAGAGTATTAAGTGCAGTCTCAGCCCGAGATGCATGTGGCTTGGGAAAAAGGTTGATTGGTTGAGATGAAAAGGGGAAACAACCTTTGGAAGGAAACATGGATTTGTTCTCAGAACTACCCTGTCATGGTGAAAACGTGTCTAGGGCTCATGTGCAACTAAGATCTGTAGTTCACTGACCTGGCAAGCAGAGGTGAGTGCAACTAGGAAAGAGACCTTCCAAATAACAAACTCGAGGGAGGTAGTGCTGAGAAGCTCAGAATGAGGCTTGAGAAACTGAGCAAGAAGCACATTAAGACCCCAGGCAACAGGCGGCCAGATGAGTGGTTTAGTCAAGAGCAGACCCCGCATGAAGCGGGTTACCAATGGATGAGTGAAATGGGTTTTCCATCCATCCCCTAATGAGAAGCCCAAATGGCACTGAGGAGGACATATATGGAGTTTGTATTGAGAATCATAGATAAGAGGTAGGGAAGGTACAGCAAGAGAGACTCCACCAGACAATTGAAGGGTTTGAGGGTGTGCTGAGAGTATCAAACCTCAAACTGCCACCACTTAAAGGCATAGGTGCGGAGATGGAGTCCTTCTGAGATACCAGGAGGATATCCTTAACAGTGTCCAGTAAATTGTGTTAAAAAAGGACTACCCTCTTTGCAACCAAGCCATAAGGTGCAGTGCATGGACACTGGAATGCAGCAGTGCCCACTGACCTAGACTGATGCTGAGCAAATCGAAGAAGCAGGGGGAACCATGACTGTTGGGGCCAAAACAGAGCTACTAGGATCATGGTGCCCCTGTCGACCTGCAGCTTGAATAGCATTTTAGCTATGAGCAAATTAGTAGGTAAGCGAAACGCAGACTAGTTCCCCAGTGAAACAGGAAAGCATCTGGGGCTTGACTTTGTAGAGATGACACACTGAAGCAAAAGCAGGGGACCTGCATGTTGAGCAGGATGGCAAACAGCTTGATCTCCAGGGTTCCCCCATAGACCAAAGATTATTGAAGAATCCACTTCTGATTTCCGAGGACCCGACTAAGACTGTCCGCGAGAATTTTCTGATCTCCCGGCAGGTAAACGGCTCAGAGAACCATTCCATGAGTGAGGGCAAAGGTCCACAAGTGGACCACTTCCTCAGATAGGATGTGAGAGCCCGTGCATCCTTGCTTGTTGATGTAGAACATTGCTACTTATCCTATTAATTAATTGTTAAAAACTTGAAGGACATTGGCTGTTTCCCACAGTTTGAGGAGGTTGATCAGATGGGCAGATTCCTGGTGAGACCACAGGTTCTGTGTTGCTAAGCCATCCAGGCAAGCTCCCCGCCCTTCTCGGAAGTATCTGAAAAGCTGACCCGACAAGTAGGTTTTGAGGCATACATCACCACTGGAGGGTGTTGACTAACTGAAGCATGATGATGACCCTGTCTTTAATTTGTCCTTCGACTGTATCCACTAAGAGGATAGGTCCACTATGCCTGACATATGTGGAGGGGAGCAAAGGGGACCACATGTACGGTGGAGGCCATGTATCCCAGCAGACAGAGCATGTCCCTTGCTGTGATAGGACCCTGTCGCTGAACCTGGCTTGTGAACTCTGGGAGGCACAGCAGGCAGTCTCTTAGGGGAAAGGCTCCCTCTGGAAATCCCTTCTGAACCAGATCCGAAACAACAGAGACCTCTCTACATTCCGGAAACAGTTAAAAACCATCCTGTTTCATGAATATCTTGGAGCTGAAACAGACATTTTTTATTTTTATTATTTTTATTTTATTAACAATTCTTATATACTGCACTATTAGACATCAGCGCGGTTTACATTGAACAGAAAACATCCGACAGTTTACACGTGTCTGGTCGTTACATTTAACAGGAAGTATAACTTGGCGAAATAGGGGAAACTAAATACAATGCAGGGTTATCTGATAAAGGATATCCTGGTTAACTATATACAACAGTGGTACAATAGTATATAACTAAGAGACTTACGCCAACTGTCTAGTTCTGTTACTTGCTGTTCAGATCATCAATGTTGGCCCACCTGGTGATGCCCCCCCCCTGTCAAGATGATTACTGCCCCCCCTTTTGTCAAACCGCTTTGACCCGGTGAAAAGCGGGATATAAATGCAGCTAAATAAATAAATAAAGGCTCAGGTTTGCACAGTGTCTAGGTGTGCACCTATGAAATTCAATTTTTGAGTATGAGCAAGGTGAGACTTTGGAAAGATTATGACAAAGCCAAGATGTTGAAGCACAGTGACAGTGCGGTGAAGTGAGAGGTTTAGTACTTGAGGGAAATCGCCCTTGATGAGCCAGTCATCCAAGCAGGGAAAGACGAAGAAGGCCAGGGTATGATGGTAGGTCACAACCACTGCTAGACATTTTATGAATCCTCTTGGGGGTGAAGCTAGGCCAAAAGGTAGAACTCAGTATTGGTAGTGAACTGCCTGAAACATGAATCACAGGCACTATCTGTGAGAAGGATTCATGAGTATGTGAATGTAGGCATCCTTGAGATCTAGAGAAAAAAAACATTCATCCCTCTCAGGATATGGAACTAGAGTTCCAAGGGAGACTATCTGGAATTTTTCTCAAACTAAGAACTTGTTGATTACTAGGATGGGTCTGATCCCCCATCATTTTGGGAATGAGGAAGAAACAAGAGTAAAACCCCAACCATTCTTGTAGAAGAGGAACTATTTCTATGGCACCCTCCAATAGCAGGGTGCAGTGAAGAGGTTCCATGGGAAATTCCCTTGTAATAAAGGTGGGGGGTAAGCTTTTGAAGTGGAGCTAACATTCCTTAAGGACCACGTTTAAGATCCACTGCTCTATTGTTATAAGAAGCTATCTGTGGGCAAAGAGGACCAAGGGACCCGCAATGTGGGACGGATGGGGATCCTTCAGGAGAAGTATGTCTATGCTCTCCAGGAAGGAATCAAAAACCAGCTGGATATTGGGTCTGTGAAGCTGGTTGTGGTTTGGGAGCCTTAGTCATCTTGGGCTGACGTGAGCCTAGCTGCTTTTATTGAGGCTCCTGCGGCTGATAATGTGGGTAAGATGGATAGTATCTCTTCTTTTTAGGGTAGAAGGTCTTTTTGGTGGAGGTCTTCTTTCTAGAGGGATCATCTGTCTTTCTAGAGAAGCATTTGAGAGTGAGATCATCAGTTTCAATCTCACCTGCCTTCTCCCACCAGCCTTTCCTGAAGAAATTCTCACCTGTACAGGGGATGTTAGTCAATTTATCCTGGACACACAGCCCTTCCTCCTGGCCCCATTACATACTGCTGCAGCTCTGCTAATAGTTTCAAAGCAGTCAAAAGCAGTTCTGGTGAGAAACATGGAAGTATTTTGATTATGCTTGATTAGGACCTGGTAAGCAGCCTGCATGTCAGCTGGTAAGAGACGGGAAATTCCTCAAGTTCTTTAGTGACATTCTTTAGGTATATTCCCATGTACAACATTATAGAAGTTAATTCTAGAGGCCAGCATCATTACTTGGAAACATCGATGTCCGAAGGCATCCAGAGTTCTCCATTCCCTACCTGGAGGAACTGAAGAATGATTCTTGCAACGTTTAATATGGTGCATTGCCAATTCCACCACAATATAATGTGTGGAAGATGGTGTTTCTAGAAACCCAGGAATCCTATACATTGTGTTAAATCTATTATTAACTTAGGCCACGGTCAGAAGAGCCTCCCACATGAGTAGCATGAGGTTCTGTAGAATGTAATGCACCGGGAGTGTGGCAGCCTCCTTAGGTGTCAAGGGATCCTGGATGTGGAGACCACTGGTGAATGAGCTGAAGCAACTGAGTCAGATGCAAATAGAGACCCACTTTGTCTTTCATGTTTTTTTAATCACCTTTTAGTCATCTGCTGACACTAGGGACAAGTGGCCGGTTCATGGTCAGGAGCTGAGCACTTCAAGCACCAGTCATGCTTATAAGTGGATGAAATAGTGTTCCAACACTTTGAGCATTTCTTAAAGCCACTGGCTTATGTCTTCATATTTGGTAATACATCCATTGCCAGGTCAAAAAAGGCAACGGAGGGCTAGGCTGTCGAGACTAACGGTGGGAGCTGTGGGAAAAAAATGAAAAATGAAAAAGAAAAGAAAAATGGACTCCAGCATCGAGCAATGGTACCGGAGCCGTTAGGAAGGAAAAAGTGAAGCACTGTATAGCCTGAAGGGCACGGAGAAAAGAGTTTAACAGCAGTGACAGGACAGACACCCAAATGGCTCTGCGGAAAACTGGAAACAGGAGAAAGACTGGGAAGGCAGGAAGGCAGGCATGTAGGTATGGTGGGATGCTCTCAAAGTGTTTCCTGTTGGGGTCTGGTGAGCGTTCCTGCACAGGCTCCATCAGCGTATGTCACCCATATGTGAAGATTATATTCCTGCTTGTTCCTGGAGATTATGCATATACATACAAACATGCATACACATGCCAGCCCTCAAAAATATACATACAAAATTGATACATACAACAGATAAACAGAATTACGAACACACAGAAACATACGCAGAAGAAAAAAACATAAAAAAGATAACACACAGAGGCAATGAAAATGCAGACAGGTGTATAAGAATATACACACATAGAGGAGTTGAAAATAACTCTATAAACCATGCTCTGCATGCTTTCCCCACTTGTATTTCCTATTGATTTTCTCTCCTACCTCACAAATCCTAAGCCTTTTTTTTTTTCAATATTTCTTTATTAACCTTTTACAAAAAATACAACATAAAAACATAAAAACATAAAAGCACCCCAAACACAACCCAAAAGCAATCCCAGCAATCAGCACAACACCCCAACCCTCCCCCCCCCCCCACCCAACACCCACCCTGGCTCTCTGGGAAAGCAGAACAGGAAAAAATAGAAGAAAATACAATACAGAAGGAGGAGGAGGAGGAATACCCACTCCAGCCCATCAGCGATAGCGAACACGCTAGGCGGGGCGACCAGTGTAGGCCCTAGGTCATGGAAACAAACATCACATTACATAGTCTGAGCACAGGCAACAAAGTGATCCAAAAGTGACCATCTACGAACATTGAGCTCCTCCCTATCTGGGTGATGCAATTTACTATAAATTTTTTCCAATTTAGAGTAATGGCAGACCAGGTTCCACCAACCATCGAAGCTCAGGCACTGGAAGTTCTTCCATTTCCCGAGAATCATCTTAATAGCAATTGCCATCATAAAATTAAATAAAAATTGTTTTGCATGGTCCCCTGCGGGAAAGACACCTAGCGAACGCAAACAAACCCGACACCTCTCCAGGTCAGCAGAGAAGTGTAGGATCGCCTGCATCCGCCCCCACACCTGACTCCAAAACCTCTGTACCAGAGGACAATCAAAAAACATATGTAAAAAAGTGCCCTTCTCCTTCAAACAAGACCAGCACATACCAGAGGAGGCAGAATCCCATTTAGCCTGTTTAACCGGGGTAACAAAAGCCCGGTGCATAAAAAAGTACATCGACTGAGTAAGCGCAGCTGACCGAGAGACTTTAGATATCGGGCCCCAAAGGATTTTCCAATTAGGGGTTGAAATTTCCTGGGAGATATCACGTTCCCAAACCCGAGCCAACCCAACAGGGACAGTGGAGGAGCGCACCCGCCACATTGCATAGATCTTTGAGGTGACCCCTTGCTGACCAATTAAGGCCCTAAGCCCATCAAGCAAAGTTCCCCCCCTGGCCAATAAGGAGACTGGAAAGGAATTTTGGAGGCCATTATGCAATGCTTAAGCTGGACCCATTTAAAGAAACAGGAGCTAGGTAAAGAAAACTCTCTCTGCAATGCCGCAAACTCCTTCCATCCATTAACATCTACTAACTGACCAAGCGACCAGATACCCCGCTCCTGCCACTTTTTCCAAGCAAACATCCGCCCGCGTATCTGGAACCGCGGGTTCCACCATATCGGGGTCTGACCCGAGGGCGAATCGTCCTGAGCCACCAACCGTGTCAAAGTTAGGAAAGCGTCTTGGGTAGATCTGATAACCCGCCCCACAAGAGACCCTTCGGGATGCAGAGAGCCCAACATATACAACAAAGGGTAGGGATCAACAAGATGAGACTCCACCTCCAACCAAGTAGGCTTCCGGTCAAGGCCATCCATCACTAGCCACAGGAACCTTGCTTAACCAGAAGGGCCTGATGATACCAACTGAAATCAGGAAAATTCACACCACCATTATCCCTGTCTGCTTTCAGCTTTTTGATGGCTATACGAGGTTGTTTACCACCCCAAAGAAAGGAGGTGAGACGATTTTCCAATTTTTTGTACCAGATCGATGGAATAGAAAAGGGGAGCATACTGAGAACATAATTAATTTTCGGGGTAAGCGACATTTTGATGACCTCTAGTCTACCCCACCATGAAAGATGAAGAGGGGACAGGCAAGGGTCTTCTGCTGGACCAAGATCAACAGCTCCTCGAGGTTTTTCTGGATCATGACATCGACCGAAGCATTATACCACGCCCCGAGGTACCTAATGCTACCCGCTTCCCACTTGAAAGGGAACGCCGCCATCTCCGCAGAAGTGGCGATAAAGTTGAGGGGGAAAGCTACCGATTTGGACCAGTTAATCTTGTAACCCGAGACGCTGGAATAGTCGGCAAACAATGCTAGGATAGTTGGAACTTCGGGAGGTTGTGTGAAAAGAAGTACATCATCGGCGTACGCGGACAACTTCACCTGCAGAGTCCCAACTTGGACCCCCATGAGACCAGTGTGCTGTCGCACAGCAATCGCCAGGGGTTCTAATGCTAAGTTGAATAGCAAAGGGGAGAGAGGGCACCCTTGCCTGGTACCTCTTGTGATACCGCGGGCCCTCTGACGCAAGGAAAGAAAGTTTTAAATCTTGAAAAAAACAAGATTTACCTGCAATTACGAGAAGGGACACATAGAGGGAGCAGGAGAGCAAGCCTGGAAGTGGAAGAACCACACCTCTATGGGCAGGACTCAGAAGCAGCTGCTCTGGATTTAAGCAGGGACAGAGCATTGCAAGAAAGGAAGCCAAGGCAGTCAAGGAGCAACCCAGAGGGGAAGCACAGGAGGAGGCAAGGAGCTTGGAAGAGACCTTCACAGGAAGCGCAGGAAGCAGTGCCAAGGGAAGCTCCAGAAGCCGGAGTCAGAGACCGAGGTGAAGTCACTGACAAACCCAGAAGAGCTCAAGGAGTGAAAGCTACTGGGAGAGCAGGCCGAGCTGAAGGCCCAAGAGCAGGCCTAGAGGAAGGCCATACACAACTGCAAGAGGCAGTCATACAGAGGACAGCCAAGGAAGGAGAGGCTTATCCTTCTAACTGGAGAAGAAACCTTCAAGAGGGAAAAGGTACTTTTAAAAGTTTTTACAAAAGTAACTTGAAGGATGAAAGAAAGGTTCATAGCCTTAAGAGAGAGGATATAGCTGAGAGGGCACGGCCCCTAACCAACTGCCACAGGGGTGGAGGTGGAAGACAGGCCCCTCCGCAGCAGCCTTACCTCAAAAGAATTATACCTCATTCTAAAACAGGAAAGATATCCTGGGATCGTTGGAAATTACCTGAAGCAAAAGACTTTCAGACTAGGCCTCAAGCCTTTCACAAGAAGCCTAGAGAGAAACAAAGGGCTAGCTTTTATCTGGATAATAAGGACTGTTTTAAACCAGAAATACCAGATAAGTTTTACAGGAAAAAGTTTAGTGCTACCAGAGACTGGAAGAAGCAAACCTTTAATCCTGAAACAGCAGTAAGCCCAGGGAGTTATAATATACGTAAAAGCCGACGCCCCAAACTCCCAAGCCAGCACTGGGATACGGTATGGCATGCTTTTAGAAAACCAGGTTTTAACATCCCAGAGATCTCAGAGACCTCAGATTCGGACCCCGTAGAAATGGAATGGCTGCCAGGGGAATCTGAGGGTATTGAAGACATAGAACCAATGGAATGTGATTATTGCACAAGGAGATGTG
Organism: Ichthyophis bannanicus; assembly: GCA_033557465.1. Classification (NCBI taxonomy): domain Eukaryota; kingdom Metazoa; phylum Chordata; class Amphibia; order Gymnophiona; family Ichthyophiidae; genus Ichthyophis; species Ichthyophis bannanicus. The sequence goes on along the minus strand of CM066051.1, from coordinate 17,565,007 downwards.
TTTAAGTAAAAGGCAAACAAATCCCATGTATGCAAAGAATACTGGAAACCTTATGTTTTAAGTTGGTGACGGATAACCATGTTATTTTGAGTGTTTTTGCTGATTCACATTTTGATGCAACCAAAGTTTGTGTTCTGTTACTCATTACCTCATATTTTGAACTTCTTTATGCGCAAAGGTGAAATAAAAGCCTTTTCTTTACCCTACACTTGGCAAGAGTTACTTTTTAGGAAGTTGACCTTGAGGCTGACAATGAGGCCTGCTACCTCATTGACCCTCACAACAGGTCAACCCTGAAACCCTTTATTTCTTATGCGCTCCCCAGCCCCTGTGGAACCACTACGCCGCCACCAGAGGGGGCTGAGGGGGACACTCTGTGGAGAGAGAAAGAGGACGAAAGCACACCATTGACACAAATCCTTGCAGTCGCATGGGAATATAGAGCCCTAACCTTATTGATAAACCCATTGCCAAGCCCAAACCATTGTAAAATGAAAAGCAAAAACGGCCATTCCAATCTATCAAATGCTTTCTCCGCGTCGAGTGAAAGAGCGACATACGGGCTAGGATCCGACGATACCCTCTCAAGCAGGCTACACAAAAGACGAGCATTATCCGCAGTAGACCTCCCAGGGACAAACCCGCATTGATCGGGGTGGACCAACTCGCCAACAACCGCTGCTAGGCGGTGGGCGAGAATGCTTGCATAGATCTTATAGTCAGCATTCAAGAGAGAGATAGGTCGATAATTCGCTACATACCTAGGGTCTCTGCCCGGTTTCTCCAATACTATTATCGTGGCTTCTGAGAACCGGCCGGTCTGATAAAGCTCTTTTTCGAGCTCAGCGAAATACACCAACATATGCGGAGCCAGCTCTTTACCAAAGACCTTGTAGAATTCCGCTGGAAGTCCATCAGGCCCGGCCACCTTTCCAGAGGACATGCCATTTATAGCCGATAAAAGCTCATCCTGGGAAAAAGGTTTACCAATATCTAAAGCTTGGTGCTCTTCCAAAACAGGCCTATCCAGATTACTAACAAAACTGGTGAAAGCATTGAGATCTGCCCTTGACTCAGAAGCATATAACGAACTATAGAATTTAGTAAATTCTGCAGCTAACTGGTCATCTTTGGTCAGGCACTCCTGATCACTAGACAGAAGGGAAGCTATTCTAGACTCAGTTTGCTTCCCGCGCAAGGTATGTGCGAGTAGCCGGCCGGCTTTGTTCTTCTCAACATGAAACCTCGCAGACTGCTTTAACATGATCTGCTCAACCTCAGAACTTAAGGTTTCATTGTATTGGAATCGCAGCCTTTGCAGTCGTAAAAGAATTTCCGGCCGGGGATGCAAAATCCACAGCTTCTCACCCGCACGTATTTGCGCTTCTAGAGTAAACAATTGCGCCTTCCGCCGCTTCGCCTCCTTGATTTTAAAGCTGGTGATCACAGCCCGTATGGAGGCCTTAAAGGCCTCCCACCAAGCCCAGCCGGCAGTGTCGCCCCACTTATTCGAATCAAAATATGAAGCAATGGCGAGCCGCACCTCATCCTGAAACTCAGGCTCTGCCAGCCAAGCACGGTTAAAGGACCAAACCTGTCCCGGCCTCTGCACATCAGCAACAGCGATATCCAGTGTAATTGCGGCATGGTCCGAGACCGATCTTCCCAAGATTGACGCATCCCGACAACCAGAAATCAGAGATTTGGAAAGCAAGAAAAAATCTATGCGAGATGAGGAGCCATGCACAGGAGAAAAAAAGGAAAAATCCTTTTCACTTGGGTGAGTCAACCGCCAAATATCGACTAATCTGCAAGACTCCACCAGAGCAGAAAGAGCAACACATGCGCGAGAGGGGCGCTCTACTCTACCAGGACTCCTGTCCAACAATGGGTCTCTTACCAGGTTAAAATCCCCGGCTAGGATTATCAAAGCACCCTGATCCTCCAAAATGACCCCATTTAAGGTATGAAAGAAGGTAGGATCGTCAATATTGGGCCCATAAACGTTGATGATGGATAGAAGCTCCCCCCCTACCTTTACCAAAGATTTGGACCATCTCCCTACCTCATCATGACAGGAGTTAATAACCTGAACACTCAGGGCAGCTTTCATCAATAGGGCGACCCCGTTTTTCTTTTGCGTGGCTGGGGAACAGCCCACAAACTTGAAATGTTTATCACCCAGTTTGCCCGCCTCCGATGCAGAAAGATGAGTCTCCTGAAGTAGGATGATATCAGCTTTCTGCCACTTACAGTAGACAAGAATTTTCTTCCGTTTAACCGGAGACCTAAGACCCTTCACATTTAGGGACAAAAACCTCAACCCATTGGCCATCCCGCCCACGGAGCATCCTCAATCATGCTGTAAGAAGTGAGCACTACCCCCTCCCCGTCATCCCAAAAATTCCCAGAGAGCCGAAATCCCCTCCCAAAAGGAAAAGCATAAATCAAAAAAGGGTGAGACAGCAGAAACACTCTAATAGCACAGGGCAGCCCCTTAAAAACAAAACAGATCCGATCACCCGCCACCCACCAACATGACAATTTAACAAATTAAGCCAGGAGACCCATAAACATAGTTAAACACAGCAGTGGAGACCAAATGCAATCAACTGCAGATCCATAGTCCACGGCCGCACAGACATAAACATTCCAAAAACACATGCTGACAGCCCAATCAAGTTTGCTGCATAAGAAGCTCCTCTTGATCCTCTATGAATTGTCGCAGCATCCCAGGATCCTCGAGGATTTAGTGCTATTGTTCATAGTGACTTTAAATTTCGCAGGGCTAAACAATCCAAATCTTGCCTGTAGGTTCCGCAGCCTAGGTCGCATCTCCAGAAACTGCCGCCGCTTCTCCACTGTGCGCTTGCAAAAATCCGGGTAGAAAGCAATTTTATGCCCCTCATACTGGAGTGGCTGATTGGATTTAGCCGCCACAAGGATCTGCGTGGCTTGCTGATGCCGCAGAAGACACATGATAAAAGGGCGAGGGCGCTTGACATGAGAAGAAGCAACGGATGGGAAGGCCGGGATCCGGTGCGCCCGCTCAATTTCCAAAGGGCGCGCGAAGGTAATTTTAAGTTGTTTAGGCAGAAAGTCCTCCATAAAACGAATGGGGTCATCTCCTTCTGCGCCCTCAGCGAGCCCAACCACTCGAATGTTGTTGCGCCTAGCGCGATTTCCCATATCCTCCAACGATTTCTCGAGCCAGTCAATCTTACGGGCTACAGAGGCAACGTGTTTGAACCGTTCTTCGTGCCCAGCCGCCGTTGCTTCCACCTTATCCACTCTAACAGAAAGAGATTGGATCTGCGCACTCATGTCCTTGATGTCGCTTTGCAGCTCGGCTAGCGTCTCTCCGTTGGAATCCACCCGACTTCTTATTGCTCGCACCTCTTGCAGGAGCAGATGCAGGTCGTCAACTGACCCCTGAGTAGGCCCGGATTTTTGCGGCGACAACGGATCCGACTTTGATCTTTTGGACCCCGTCGCTGCGGGCGTGGAAGCAAATTCTAGTCTCGTTTGCTTGCTCCCCGCCATCCTCGAGCCTAAACCTCTCGATTCTACCGAGTCCCAATGAAATATGTTTGGGTGGCAGTCAGGATTACGAATCAAGGCTGGAGAGAAGAGGGCTTACACCGCCATGCCGGTTTCGCGCTGGCTCCGCCCCCCACAAATCCTAAGCCTTAATGAATAATCTGCATCCATGTGTCCATGTGGACCCAATGTATTCCATAATATCACTCACCAGATTGATTGGAAATCTCTCCATCTGCACACGGAATACAGTCATAGCAGCAGATAGGCTCTCCTTCCCTGGGTAATTTCCTATAACCTGGGTGGCAACTCGGGCTGCATATGGACTGCGGAGTTGTCTATGGATTGATAAAACAAGTTACATGACTTCATTTGACAGTTCTTAAAATACAATGTTCCTTTGATCACCTTCTAATTCAATATATATTGGTGGAGCTTGACTCCTACCTCTAATGTAAAGATGAAATGCCTTTTAATCAGGTGGAGTTTGGACTATCTTGTGACTCATAATATTATGTGTTGTTTTTAAAGTGCATGACTGGAATAAGCAGCAAGACAAGATCTCATTTCATTAACTCCCTTTATTAAAACAAAATAGCATGGCGACATAGAGAACAAAAATCAGGAAAAATGTGGGACAATTTAAAAAATCAACCAAACATTTTTAGGATTTGCACTATCTGGTTAAACTCTTAGCAGATCCCCAGAACACCTCTGACTCTGCTTCTTTGGTGACAGCTAAATATTGTCCCACCAATAAGATGGCAGGGCAAAATGTATCAGATCAGACTTGCGGGCTCAGGATGATACCTGGACAAATCTTTTGAATCATAGTCTGCCAGTCAATCACTGAGCAGAATTATTCTCACTGTTTAATAACATGATTCATGATGCCTGTATGACTCAGCATCTTTTAGAATATTTTAATGTAATAGAATCCTGACCTGGTTAAATGAACTATGCCACACAATCGCCTTCTCATTGATGGTGAATTCCTGCCCCAGGGAAGCACGAGGATTATAACTTCCAACAATGTCATTACTTGTCCCATTGGGTAGGGAGACTATGTTTATAATATCGTATCCAATGGAGAAGTCGCCGTTCTCATCAAAAAATATCTCTTCACCCAGGCCATTGTAAAAACGGACGTTCTTCAGATAAGAATGAAGCTAAAGAATTTGGGGTAAGTTGTCAATAGTGGCAGGTTATAAATGTAATTTCAAGTATATATAAAATCAAAATAATTTTCCTTTTTAAAATCATTGTGGGATCAGTTTTCAAATGGGCCACGTAGCTGCAGAGTCTGTGGTTCATTTTACCTGGTGAAATTTGTCAAGGAGAAAAAAATACCTACACAAGCTTGTACCTGCCTTTCCTGTGCACATATTGTCCAGCAAAAACAAAAATAAAGCTACTTTAGAAAAGAAAAACATACAGGCAGTGTTTCCAACCCCAACCTTATCCTGGTCCCCAAAACACCTCCCTCAAATTTGGCTAAAATTATGTGCATAGTGGAAGTACATGCATCCTATGAGCTCCACAGTCTCTCTCAGTAGCCTCTAATGTCTTTAGGAATCACCAGTCTACTGACCCTTATTTCCTCCCCTCATTCTTACCTTCCACCACATAGTCACACTAAGAAGTGATTTGCACCACACTGTGAACACCTTGTAGTAGGGGTCTGCATTTGCCATGGTTGACTGAAGTTTGTTTGGGCACCCAAAAAATGAAAGTGCACAAAAATCACTTGTAAACACATATACCTATGAAGTTCCACAGTTACTCACCTCTAACAGGTGTTCTCTGGGTTAGCAAGAATCAGTCCTCACATATGGGTAACGTCGGTGCCGACGGAGCCTGCGCGGAGCAAATCCCCAGCTTTCAAAGAAAGCCTTTGGGAATTGCTACCACACATGCATGGTCCCCTTCCTGTCCAAGGGTGCCATCTTGCTCAGTCAAATGACATATCTAAAAAGACCGCAAAAACAAATGAAGATAATGGGCCTGCAACTCCAAGGGGAGAAGGGAGGGTAGTAAGTCCTGATTCCTGCTTTATCTTTATCTTTATTCAAAGTATTTGATAGACCGCCCTTTACCGAGGCGTTAGGGCGGTGTACAATACAATAGGCTGCTGGAAAACAAAGAGAGAAAAGAACGCCAAAAAATGATAGGAAAAAGTGGGAGAACAAGAATGAAGGATAGAAAAGGACAGGTATCAACACAGACAGCAAAAAAGAGACGAGGGAGAGTGGGCGGAATGGGGGGTGGTGGGGTGGGGGTAGGTAAGGACTGAATGGTTAGAGTAGAGGGAGTCCAAGAATCCATAGAAGATTATGGGGGGTAGGGGAATCAAGGACCTTGTAATTGATGGGAAATAGTGGGAGGCCTAGTTGGTGATGTGTGAATGGCTAGGAGGGGTCGGGGAGATTGAAAGCTTGATGAAAAAGATAGGTCTTAAGGAGGGTCTTGAACCGGGGAAAAGATAATTCAGTACGGAGGGAGTGCGGGAGAGAGTTCCAAAGGGCAGGGCTAGCAAAAAAGAAGGCGGCACGACGGGTTGACTCAAGGTGTGCATTTGTGGGGGAGGGTAAGAAGAGACGATTGCCATGTGAGGAACGAAGAAGGTGAGGCATGGGTTGAAGATAAATGAGATCAGATAAATACTGGGGTGTGCTGGTATGAAGGGCCCTATGTGTAAGAATAAGGAGTTTGTAGAGGTAGCAAGCTTTGACAGGGAGCCAGTGAAGGGATAGAAGGCAGGGGGTGATGTGAACCTGAGGAGAAAGAGAAGGTGAGAAGACGGGCAGCAGTGTTTTGAATGAGCTGTATTCTCCGGAGTTGGTATTGTGGGAGACCTGCGAGAAGGGAGTTACAGTAATCGATTCAGGTGATCACCAAGGAAAGCACAAGGGTGGTGAGGGATGTGACTGAAAGCAGTGATCGGACAGCCCTGATCCTACGGAGGTGAAAAAGAGAGCTACGCACCACACCAGAGATATGCTGATGAAACAAGAGAGACGAATCGAGATTAACAACAAGATAATAAAGAGTTGATACCAGAGGGATGGGAGAGCTGGACATGTGTGGTGACAGAGTGGGGGGGGGGGGGGGAAGCACCGAAGGTGAACCAGATAGCTGCGGACTTGGAAGGATTGACTACAAGGAAGTTGTTGAGGAACCAGTCAGAGACGGCAGTTAAGCAGGTATTGAGGAGAGTGAGGTCGGGAACTGAAGAAGAAGTGTGATGGATTAAGAGAATATCATCTCGGAAAAAATAAGCGGAAATACCATGCTGCTGTATAAGAAAGGCAAGTGCTGTCCCCGGAGAAAACTTGTTAGAGGGGAGTGACTATGCTTTCTCCGGGAACAAGTAGGATGTCAGTCCTCCCAAGCTACAGGCTACCATGAACCTATAGCCAAAAAAGGCTCCCTCATCAGGAGCCACAAGCAGCAGCAATGAAATATGTATAACGAACCAACAGGACCTCTGTATCCAAAGCAACTAGCACTCCAGTAGCCTGAACATAGAAGGGTCGGAAGATACGAGTTGCCTAGGCCCTGAAAAGGTTACGAAGTACAGCCTGGCCAAAGGCACTGTTCCGTCTGGACTCTCTATCCAGGCAGTAATGAGCTGCAAAGGTATGGACTGAAGACCAGGTGATGGCCCAGCAGATGTCTGCCAGAGGAACCGAGCACAGGTCAGCAACTGATGTCGCCATAGCCCTGACCTGGTGCGCCGCTACATGGCCTTCCAGCTGAAGCCTCGCCTCCTCATAAGTCCGAGCAATGCAGTCTGCCACCTAAGTGGACAGCGTACACTTGGTCACCACCTTCCCCAGCTTACTGGGGTCATAGGAAACAAAAAGCTGGGAGGCTTTCTGGTGGCCTTGAGTACATTGAATATAGAAGGACAAGGCCCTCTTACAGTCCAATGTATGGAGGACCTCCTCTGCCAGACTGGTGTGCGGTCTGGGAAAGAAGGTAGAGGGAACCACCTCCTAGTTGATATGGAAAGAGGACACCACCTTCGGGAGAAATTTGGGATGCGTGTGAAGCACCACCCTATTCTTGTAAAACCTGGCTTCTCTGCCACAAGGGTCTGGAGCTCAATCACCCTTTGGGCAGAAGTGAGTACAACCAGGAAAACCAACTTCCAGGAGAGATAGCGAAGGTGACATGTAGTCAAAGGCTCAAAGGGCAGCCGTGTGAGCTGCCGCAATACCAGATTGAGATCCCATTCGGTTGACGGAGAATGAATCTGGGACTTAGACAGGAGTAGGCCCTTCAGAAAATGGGATACAACTGGATGGACCGAGAGACGTTTCCCGTCCATCTGATGGTGGTTCACCGCCAGGGCACTGAGATGCACTCTGACAAAGTTAGACTTGACTCCCATCCTGGAGAGGTAGAGAAGGTATTGTAACATCATGACCACCGGGCAAGAAAAGGGGTTGACCCCCTGTTCAGCGCAACAAAGTGCAAACCTATGCCACTTAAAAGCATAAGCCCGTCAGGTAGAAGCCCTGCATGAGGCCAGTAAAACATCCTCCACCTCTTTCAGAAGGTGGAGCAGGGCTAGAATCACCCTCTCAGCAGCCATGCTGTCAACGAGAGGGAGCTGAGGTTGGGATGCAGAAGTCAGCACCCCCTTCTAGGAAAGGATACATGGAGCTGACTCCCAAGGGGATGGGAGACTCCACTGCTAGCTGCAGAAGCAATGGAAACCACGGTTGTCTGGGCCATCGTGGGGCTACCAAGATGACTGAGGCTCTGTCATGGAGAATCTTGAACAAAGTCTTGGCGATCAGTGGTGTCAGGGGAAAAGCATATAGAAGGCACTCCGACCATGAGATCAGGAAGGCATCGGTGGTCGCCCTGGCGGGGTGCGACTGCCTTGAGCAGAAACAGGGTACTTGGTGATTGTCTGGACTTGCAAACGGGTCCATCACCTGTTCTCCCCAGGTTTGGAAAAGCCCGTTGGCTACTTCTGGGTCCAGTTGCCACTCGTGCGGCTGGAGAATCCTGCTGAGTCTCTCGGCCAGCAAGTTATCCTGGCCTGCCAGGTATACCACCTTGAGGAGAATGCCCTGCCAGACTGCATAAGAGCACAGTAGGGAGGCATCTGTGGTGAAGACCCTTGAGTTTTGAGGGGCCTGGAAGGGCTTCCTCACCTCCAAATGTCAGGCCGATAGCCACCAGGTCAGGGACTGTACCAGCTACCTGGTCACTCTGACTCTGTCATTGAGATGTCCCGTGGCCTGGGACCATTGGTCCCTGAGGCACCACTGCACTGGTCGCATGTGGAGGTTGGCATCTGGAGTGACAGGCACCATGGAGACCATGTATCCGAGAAGGCGCAGCAGATGCCTTGCTGGCACTGAGGGACGGTGCTGTATATCTCTAGCTAGCACCATGAACCTGGCTGCCCTGTCTTCGGGTTGGAAGGCCTTTGACTGAAGAGTGTCGATCCTCACCCCAATGAATTCGAGCTCTTGTAATAGGCAAAGGTTTGACTTAGGGTAGTTGATAACGAAACCCAATTGTTGCAGGACCTGAGTGGTGAGTGCTGTGGCTTGCTGCTCTTTGGGGGCTGTAGTGCCCCTGATGAGCCAGTCATCGAGATAGGGGAGACAAAAATCCCCTGAAACCTGAGAAAGACGGGGACCACTGCCAGGCACTTTGTGAATACCCTGGGGGCCGACGCAAGGCCGAAGGGAAGTACCCTGTATTGGAAATGATGATGCCCCACCACAAAGTGTAGGTATTGCCTGTGGTCTGGGTGGATTAGGATGTGTGTATAAGCATCCTTTAGGTCTAAGGAGCATAGCCAGTCTCCCTGATGGAGGTAAGGCAGCAATGTTCCAAGAGAGTCTCACATTTTGAGCTACTCCCTCACCATGAATCTGTTGAGGTTGTGCAGGTCGAGGATAGGCCTGAGGCTCCCTGTCCTCCTTGCCACAAGGAAGTACTTGGAGTAGAACCCCTTGCCCTTGAGGTGGTGGGGCACCAGATCCACCACCTGGTCCTCGAGAAGGCCTGCCATCTCCTTCAGAAGAAGGTCCCGGTGAAGGGGAGACCTGAGGGATTTTCCTGGGAAGTAGTGTGGAGGTACCTGGCACAAGTGGAGGTGGTAACCTTCCATGATCACCCTTAATGCCAAGGAATCGGTGGTGATAGCTCCCCACCTGTGGGCATACAGGATGAGGCAACTTCCTGTAGGCTGCTGAGTTCTGAGTGGACCTCAGCTGGACAGGAGCTGGATCCTTGGGCTTGGGAGCCTTCTGCTTATGTGGGCCATGCCCCTGTCTCTTGACCTGCTGCCCTTGCTGGGTAGCCGGTAAGGCCTGGTAAGGGGGTTAGTTTCGGTAAACAGTGGACTTCCTCAGGCAAAAGGGCTTTTTATCCAAGCCCTTCTTTCGGGAAGGGGCAGTGATCTTCTTAGAGAGCCTAGTCCTCATCATGAACTCAGTCTCCAGCTCTGCGACTTTGCAGGTCATGGATTTGTCAAAGAGGTTTACCCCTGACATGGGACATCGACCAACTTGTCCTGTACCCATTGTTTGAAGTTGGATGACTGTAGCCAAGCTTGGCGACGTGCATCGATGCCCACCGCGGCTACCCAGGCTGCCAACTCAAACCCGTCATAGGCCACCTGAGACATAAATTTGGAGCATTCATGGACAGCTTTGGACAGGCTCTTGAAGCGCTGCAAAGGCTCCTCGGGGAGACCAGCCGAGAACCCAGCAAACTGCTTTGCCAGGTCTCTCAGGTACATGCTCATGTACAGCTGGTAGGCCTGGATCCGACAAGTCAGCATTGAGCACTGGTAACACTTCCTGCCGAGGGCATCCAAGGTGCAGGCCTCCCTGCCGGAGGGTACCGAGGAGTGCGTCTTCTGACTCTTCAGTCAATGCATGGCCAACTCCACAACCATGGAGTTGTGCAACACTTGTAACTTCTGAAATCCAGGGCTCTGACGGACTCGGTACATCGAGTCCAGGCGTTTGCTGATCACCGGTGTTGACGCCAGCGTCTCCCACATGTGGAGCATAAGTCGTTCCAGGATTGGAGGAATGGGCACCGTGAGGGTTTCCCAAGGGGGAGCCTCGTATTGGAGGATCTCAAGCTCATCGGCTCAAGGATACTCCTCAAATTCCTTCGGGAAAGCCAAAGCCTTGGACATATCCCGGACGAAGTCCAAAAAATCCTTATCCTCCGGTGGGGACCTTCTCTGAGGTTCAGATACCGGGGAATCGGACAGGACATTGTGATGACTACAGGTGTCCGGGGACTCCTCGTCCTCAGTCTCCCAGGCGGAGGCCTCCGAGGAAGACTCATGGATCTCCTCAGGTCTCGAGGGCCCCGGTGTCACTTGCCCCGATGACGGCAGACTCGCTGGTGACGATCTCAGTCCCGATGAGCAGGAGGCCGAGCGTGATCTCGGCTGAGGATCCACCCAGGCCCGCATGGCCTTGAAGATCGGTTCGGCCTCTGGGAAGTTCTTTGACATCAAACACCCGGTGTTCAGGGTAGAGGAACCAGACATGCCAGACATCAGCGCTCACTGCTGTTCCAAGAAGGCAGTGACACTGTACTCCAAAGCCGCCATCCTGGATGCCAGTCCCAGAGGCTCCGCAGCCTGCGGCTTGGGCACAGACACACTCGGGCCCGAAGCCGGCTCACCTGGAGGGGAATCCTTGACTAGGACAGTGTATACTTCCCTGGGCCAATCCGTGACTGGATCCTTTCGAGGAACCTTGGCTGGACACTCCCTCTCCAATGTCTCAAGCAGACATTCAGGGCTCTGCGACCATCCCCAGGAGAAGCCCGGCCAATTGGAGCCATCCAGAGATACCACCTTTGAGGTTTTCTTCCTTCTTTTTGGTTCTCTCAAGGGAGACCCCCTCTTTAGGACCCCCGATGACTCTCTGGTTCGGAGTGCTCCTTCAGAGGCATGGAGGCCTCAGACGAGGTCCTGGCTCTCAGAGGCATGGGGGAATCAGGAAAACTTTTATCATGCTGCTGCTGGTGGCTCCTCAAGGACTTCGAGGAAATCTTTTTTCACAGGCCACAGACTGCTGGGTCATGGTCTGGGCCGAGGCACCGGAGGCAGAAGTGCGTATCCGTCAGGGACATGATCTTCCCACACCGATCACACTTTTTAAACCCGCTGGTAGCCATGCGTGGAAAAAGAACCCCAGCAAGGTCGAAGACCCTTTGGGCTGCCAGTGAAGAAAAAAGGGCACATAGACTCCCAAAGAAAAATTAAAACTTGAAATAAAAAATGGAATTGACCCAATACCGAGGCTCCGAGGTCGGGGCGGGAAAGGGTGCCGGCGCGAGAGTGGAGACAAGCCAAAACAAGCTCAAAAATCAACTTTTTCCAGGATGGAAACAGGTGACGTCTAGAGGGCTCAGTGGAAAAAAGGAGACTCAGCAAAATGGCACCCTTGTTCGGGAAAGGGACCACGCATGCATGGTAGCAATTCCCAAAGGCTTTCTTTGAAAGCTGGGGATTTGCTCCACGCGGGCTCCATTGGCACCAGCGTCACCCATATGTGAGGATTGATTTCCTGCTTGTTCCCAGAGAAACAAGGAATTGCATTCCCAAGCTCCTGCATTCATAGTAAGAATGCAAAAGACAAAGAGATGAAATAAACGCACAAACAAAAAACAAAGAAATTAAAAAATAACAAAAACGTAGTTTTAAATTTAAACAAACTAAGCTTATTTTTTGGCCAAGCCAACCCTATTCCTAGATTTCACTCTCAGCCAGTATGTCCTGCCTTTGCATTTCCGCCTTCTGCCACCTTCATATTTTCCATTTTCTCAGCACAGCATTCGTTTACTTTCCCTTCTACCCAGCAACTAGACTTCCTCTTGTGATAAGGTGTCTAAGGATAAATAGTTCTGTGGCCTTGACGACTGAGTGTTTCCACAGCACCTGCCGGCTGCCGCCGCCTCCTTCTCCTTTCATGAAAGCTTCCCTTCCACGTTCTACCAGTATATTCCATTACTGCTTTTCTGTGAACATAAAAATCCTTTAACAAATTATGTTACCTTCCATGGGAAATAATCAAGGAAACTCCATTTTTCTCTACTCCACATCACATTATTTCCAAAATCCAACATGATCATATCATGAAGCGCGTGTGCCAGGGCGTACACAGCATTGTACACACTATAGCTGCTTCCTAAGTATTTCATGCCACAGTGAGATTTGAAGATCAACGTTTCATTAGTGCTGCAGGATCTTCTGATGCTCTCGGGGCACTGGCTATCACATAGGTTCTCCCACCACATCCATGACGGTAAATCATTTGTAAGTGGGATAGGATTTACCTCACGGAGAAATTTAGAAAAACTTGGAATATTCTTCTTTGAGACTGTGAATGAAAGGATACTGCTTTTTCTCATATGCCTGTCCACTGCATTACTTGAGTCAATGTCCCTCTCATTTGTGGTGATCAAGACTTTTCCAGGTAAATTCAAATAATCTATGGCTTCATACATATAAAAGGTATAGTCCCTACTACAATAGAAAATGAACACATTAGTTGATGACTTATGTATTCTCTCATAACGTAAAGACGCTTTCTCTTTTGAAACATCACTACGACTTAAGATTTCTATGAATGCGACACAGCCTCCATTCTGTGCAATTTCTTCTTTCAGGATCTGAACAGCGCTATAGCTCCTTTCATCAGCAGAAGCAAAGATGCCAACCCAGGTCCAGCCAAAATGTTTCAGTAACTTGACTATTGCAGCACAGAGGTGCAGCTCACTGGGGACAGTTCGGTAAAAATAAGGAAACTGAACAGTGTTGCTCATCAAAAGATTCTGAGAGGTGAAACTGATCTGTTGAGAAAAAGTAAGTAATACATCACTATCACTGTCATGGTGGCATAATATTTTTCCATCTCATATAACATTTAAAACAGTATTTAGCACAGAGGACTAATAGTGGGAAATTATATATGTGGCATGAGGTAGCAGTACAGCTGTGTTGAGTGCTAAAAAGGATTTGCCATACTGTCCTCTCAGATTTGTCTACACAAGCAAACAGGATTGAAAGCCTTGCAGGTCAAAAACTCTGATTGGGGGGCGCTTTTGCCTCCTTACTTTGCTTGCCTGTATCACAGCCTGAGGATCTACAATGCCACAGGGAGGAGGTGTGGACTGCTGATGTCATTGGGGACTTTTTAAAAGCTTGGGCCCACCGCAGAATGTGGAATCTCAAGGAGTTGGACTGTCTCTCTTATTCCCCTTCCATGGGGAAAAGAAAGGAGAGGAGCTTGCAGGCCCAATGGATCATCATCAGCAAACAAGAGCGTAGGAAGAACGGGTTTGTGGTTGTCAGGTGGTTTCCCCAACTTTAAGTACTTCTTCATCCTCAATGATATTGGGTGCTACTCCGCCAATGTGGTAATTCAACTGAGGGTGAGGCCTCCCCTACTCTACTACAAGAGTGTAAGGTCCCCTCACTGCCTTATCCCCCAGATGGAAGCTTCAGTACGGGACTTAGGAATTATTTGTACGAGGGGTGTCCGATATTAAAGGTATAGGTGGCAATCATACCGATTCCGCATATGCAATACGTATAGTCCGGACTTAGCCCCTTCGGATTTTCATTTATTTGGACCTTTGAAGAAATTCTTGGCAGGGAAACGCTTTGTGGATCAGAAGGAACTGCAAGACACCGTTATGGACTACTTCAAGCAACTTGACATGCAACTGTACCATGAAGGGATGTTCAAACTAGTGTCATGCTGGGAGAAATGTCTCAATGTTTACGGCGATTATGTGGAGAAGTAAACAAAAGTATGTAATTTTTGGTGGAATGTATTGAATAATTTCTTTAAATGCAAATGTTAGTGTAATTTTGGCCTGTATATTTAATATCGGACACCCCTCATATATCTGTTTCCTCTGCACCAGTGTCTCTTGAATTTCCTATGGTTGCTGAAAGGTTGGCGGCCCCTAAAGTCATTTCTCTCCTGGATATTTGGGAGGTGGTCACTGTGACTAAGATGTTGCCTTGGTCCTCTCTGCAGAAGGCTTCCCTGTTTTCTAATGAAGTCCTGTCTGAATTCGTCTTGCAGGACTGTAAACTGTAACTCCTCTATTACTAAACTTGAAGGATAGTTGTCTTTAGTACAGACTGCCCTTTAGTCATCTGTGAAAGACAGTTTGGTTGTTCACCATCATGGAATTAGTTAATGGAGAATTCTGCTTGTGGGAAGAATCTTCATTTTTTAAAGTTCCCACAGATGCATTACCTTACACCTGTTATCCTGTTCCAAAAATGCTTAAAAAAATATTACTGGTGACTGATGTGGATAGTATTGGACTTTCTAATATCTATTGTGCTCCTAGAGGGGACAAAACTGAGGGTCGGGCATGTGATAACGTCCATCAGTTATCACCTGTTGATAGTCTGGACTTCTCTGTCTTTCTGTAATCCTCTGTGGATGATATACCTACGCGTTCAACATCTGTTGTTTCCTTCTTATCTGAATTGGATAAAAATCTTATTGCGTGATTGTATTTCTGGGGCATGCTGGGGGTGTAACGGGCGGAGCGGAGGAGGAGGTAAGCGCTAACTGGGTAGAAGCAATTTTCAAAGCTTTTGACACAACCTAACTTTAAGGCACTGAGGCTAACCAGGCAGCAACAAAAATGACTGCTACTCGGTTAGTCTCTGAGGCTAGACCCGGATTTTCATTTCACTCGCCACAGAAATGAAAATCCAGGTTAAGGGGGTTAGCGGACAGACTATGTATTGACGCTGCGCATAGCCTGCCTAAATGAGAATAAGGCCCTATCTTCTTTCTAAATTGGCAATGTATCACTGAAAGTAGATTGCCAGGCCTGAGGCAATTTAGGGTAAAGTGACTTGCCCAAGGTCACAAGGAGTGCCAGTGGGAATCAAGCTCTTCATTTTCTGGGTACTAGGCAGTTGCTCTAACCACTAGGCTACTTCTCCACTCCATGTGATAATAATAAACAAAACAAATCTGAAAAAGGGCAACAAAGGAGAGGAGGTACCTCCGCAGATAGCAAGCAGCCTATGTTAGAAGCAGAGAGAAACCACAGTTACACTAAGCAAATCTCTTAAAAAAGCTTTATTTAAAACCCCGATTTGGTCAAGTTTCATCAAACATGCCTATGCCAGAAGTCTAATAATTATACACAGTAAGATATAAAATGTCAGAAAAAATATATGAAAAGCACAAAATGTAGGCAAATGGATATATCAATCATACATAAGAAATAATCATACATAAAAAGACAACAAAATGTAATGGAAATAAAAAAAAACATGTAGCATATAGCAAATAATCACAAAAGTGAGGCGTCAAAGAACTATAAAATGCAGAAAACAAAAAAGGTAAAGATTAAAAATGAATTTGCCAATTGGTGTTTGAATCAATGGTTAAGTCATAACACCTTCTACATAAGAAAAGCATTGATTAAAACACCGATTGGTAAACTCATTTTCAATCTTTACTTTTTCTGTTCTGTATTTTTTAGTTCTTGACTTCTCATTTTTGTGATTATTCATTATATATTGCATGTTTTTATTTATACTTTAGGTTTTACTGTCTTTTAGGTATGATTATTTGTTATGTATGATTGATGTATTTGTCTAAATTTTTTGCATTTTATGCACATTTTTGTTCTAGGTTTGTCATTTTATGTAATTTTTGGACTCCTGATGCAGATGTGTTTATTTATTTTATTTATTTATTTATTTAACAGTTCTTCTATACCGCTCTATTTTAGATCAGAGCGGTTTACATTCAACATCAACCATACAACACAGGAACCCTGAGTTGTATTTACAATAAACAGGAGATCAACTTGGAAGTAACTGGGGGGAACTATGTACATTGTATAACATATCTACATCTTATTTACACTGGGGGTCCTGATTCCATTTCAGTGGGTATCTTCTGAGCGATCAGTTGATTATCCTTTTTTTGCCAAAAGTTGGTCAAGTTGTATTTTAAATAAAGCTTATTTAAGAGAAGATTTGCTTGATGTGATTGTGGTTCTTCTCCGCTTCAATAAAAACAGTAGCAAGAACATTCAGGAGTGAATGTCATATCTAGAATATGACCATGAATAGGAATAGGCTTAGAAACAATATCTAAGCTCAAGTTGAAGCCGTAGAAGAAAAAAAAATATGCATTGCAAGAGGTAAACATGATTGGTCCATGTGTATATTGCAATTGACCAAAATTTTGCAACTTGTAGTATTGACAGTCACTTACAATACTTTGGGCCTCCCTCTACTTTCCTGGTTAGTGATGTCTTCTTTTGAGCTAGGAGCCTAGACGTAGCAGTGGAATGCAATAAAAGCAAACGGGATCTTCAAGGTAGCAAAGCTCCAGTGTGACCATAACATGCTTAATTCTTGATTGCTCTCAGAAATAGCTTTCAGGGTACGTGTGTAAAAACTGGGAGGTTGTCTTGGCATTAGTTCTGGTGCTATGCTCATTCTTCTGCAATGTTTGTAGACCATCCTGCCGTGTCAGAGTCAATTTTACAACAGGGCAGCAAGGGGCCTATTTTAAGCCTAAATTAAAGTTTTGCCTTTATAAAATACTAATTTAAATCTTGCCTACACTGCAGGTGTGCACCTGTGTGTAGATTATAGAAATGCAAGTGTACATTAATGTATTTCATAATCTACATATGTATTTTACAATTTATCCAACACTGTGCCTATACTATGCCCTCAGCAATGCCTACAGTAAAAGAACAGACCAGACTGCCTGCCCCTCTTTGTTTATTTATTTATTTATTTATTTAACACTCATTTTTATACCGCATCTTCCAGAGATCAGTTGCGGTGTACAAATAACAACAATTAACAAAGCTAAGTTTGTTTTACATAGAACATCTTAATTTTACATAGAACATCTTAAAATATCATAAATTAAACAAAGAGAGTTTACACTGGAACCATGTGAAAACAATTTAACTAACAAAGTGTAGTGTCTATATACATAAGACAGTACATAACTGATACAACTATATGCATGCGTAGGTATTAGGTCATAGGAGATAGGATCGTCATTTCATTAGCGCTGAGTGTTGTCCATTTGGGTGTGAGGTTTGTGCTTTAAGTGGTCATTTACCTGATTATCCTTTATCTAAGTTGAGTGCAAGGTTTTCTATGGAATTGTAGTGTTTAGTGAATAGATAAGTTTTTAATTTTTTGCGGAATTCCATGATCTCTGTTAGTGAACGTAGATCCTCTGGTAGGGAATTCCAGATAGTTGGGGCTATGTGTGAGAAGGCTCTATTGTTGGTTAATTTATGTGCTTTTATGAAGTCCTTCGGAATCTTTAGTTTATTTAACTGTTCTTTTCTATTAGTAGGCTTAGGTGTTTCTTTGCATATTAGATTACATAGTGTTGTCGGCGCCATGTCGTTTAATGCTTTAAATGAGGTTATTATTGTTTTATATATTATCCTGCTTTGTATTGGTAACCAGTGAAGAGATGCAAGTATTGGTGTTATGTGTTGGAGTGAACTTATTTTTAGTATAATTCTTGCTGTTGCATTTTGGGCTAGTTGAATTCTTTTAATGTTCTGTTTTGAAATGCCTATAAGTATTAGGTTGGCGAAATCAAAGTGAGGGGTTATGATAGCTTGTGTTATATTAATGAAATCTTGTACAAATACTAGCGGGCGTAGTTGTTTGAGAATTTTAAGTTTGAAATAGATTTTCTTTATAGTGTTTCTAATGTGGGTTTCCATTGTAAGGTGTGTATCTAGGATAACACCTAGATATCTTATTTCATTTTTTATTTTAATTTCTTGATCTTGTAGTGTTATATGGGTTGGGGGGATAAATGATTGATTTTTTGTTACGACTAGGTCTTCGGTTTTGGCATGGTTTATGTGGAGGTTTTGAGATTTTAGCCAAATTGTGATTTCATTATAGCAGTCTGAGAGGAGTTGTAACGGTATGTTAGGGATTGTAAATGGAATGTACATCATAATATCGTCTGCATAGAGGTGATATTGTACTCCAAATTTTTTAAAGATATTGCAAACCGGTTTTATTTAAATGTTAAAAAGTAGGGCTGATAGTGCAGATCCTTGTGGTAGACCTATTTCTTGGTTATATGTAGTTGAAGTTTGATTACCTATTCGTACATTTTGTGTTCTGTTGTTTAAATAGGAAGTGAACCAATTATGTACTGTGGAGTTTATGCCTATCTGTCTTAAGTTGCTGAGCATTATTGAGTGATGTACACTATCAAAGGCTGCTGATATGTCGATGAAGAGGAGGATGAATGCTTGTTTATGATTGTCGATTCCTCTTAGGAGAGTATCAATTAATACTGTTAGTAGTGTTTCTACTCCGTGGCGGGGCCGAAATCCATATTGTTGCTCGTCAAGCGGGTAAGATGTGTCTATGTATTCCTGTGTCTGTAATTGTACTACTTTTTCTATTATTTTGGCCAAAAATGGTATGCTAGAAATGGGCTTGTATGATGCTGGGCATGTTTTATCTAGTTTGCCATTCTTTAGGATTGGGCGTATTTGTGCATGTTTGAGTGATTGTGGGAGGTAGCCTTGGGATAATGAGAGGTTGACTATTGGGAGAATGAAGGATAGTAAGGTAGGCAGTGTGTTTTTTATCCATGACACTGGGCATGGGTCTAAATAAGAGGTTGTGGTATTGAGTCCAGATATGATAGTTTTTAATGTCGTTCTTGAAATGGGGTAAAAGTCTGACCATGCGTCAACAGATTGGTGAGAGTTGTTAATTGTATCAAAAGACATTTGAGGTTTTTTTGATTTGTTTTGGTAGTGATTAGCTAGTGTTTGTGCTGAGATGTCAGTGATTTCGTTGCTAGACGTTTGAGCGTTATTGGTAAGGTTTCTGACAATAGAGAATAGTTCTCTAGGTCTGTTATATGACCTAGAGAACTATACTTGTACTTTCAAACCTTACCTAATTGTATGAGAACCATTTTATGTGTATATATGGCCACATATGCGCATAAACCTCCCCTCTTTCTACCATCTGTAGAGTCTTTAGGATCGATGTACTATATCAGAGAGCACTTAAATGGCAAAAGGCTGTTGTTTTGTCTTGCGCCATATTATCTCCAGCCTAATGGTTAGAGCTCTCACTTGGTTTGCAGCTTGTCGTGCTGTGAGGGCTTGCGTGCATCAGTGATGCTGAGAGCTAAACTATCGGTAGTTTAACTGCTGGCAGGGTCTCCCAAGATGGACAGGTCTCAGCTGAGGTGCCAGACGAAGACAAACCACCCATCTGGGCAGCAGCAGAATGGGATAGTGTTGACGGCGGAGGATCACATTTCTGTGACAACGGCAACAACACCAAACTTAAATTGCGCGGAAGGAAGGCCCGGCAATCTACTTCTGTATCTTGCCATGAAAACCCAATGGATAGTTACAACAAAACAAATTGTGCTATGGTGCTGGAAGATGAGACTCCCAGGTCGGAAGGCACTCAACTAGCTACTGGGGAAGAGCTGAAGACTTTTCAGAGTAAAGCCAGCATTTATGATGTGGTTGGATCAAAGCCCTCGGGAAGTCTGACTGCTGATGTAGCTGCGCATGAAATGAGAGTCAGAAGCTGTAAAGATGTCTTACACATTGGAACATGGAACGTACGAAGCATGAACCAAGGGAAGTTGGAGGTGGTCAAGAATGAAATGGAACGTGTACAACTTGATCTGTTGGGTGTCAGCGAACTGAAATGGACTGGCATCGGGCACTTTGCATCAGATGATCACATGGTCTACTATGCTGGAAATGAAAGACAAAGAAGAAATGGTGTTGCATTTATAATAAAGAAGAAACTTGCAAGAACTGTAATGAAATACAATGCAGTCAGCGAACGCTTAATCTCTATTCGTCTACGAGGATTGCCTATCAACACAACTATAATTCAAGTATATGCCCCAACAACAGCTGCAGAAGAGAATGAAATTGAAGAGTTCTATGAACAAGTACAAGCTGAAATTGACAGAACATGCAAACAGGATATCCTGATAGTCATGGGTGACTGGAATGCAAAAGTTGGCAACAAAGAAGAAGGCAAAGTAGTTGGAAAATATGGACTTGGCAACAGAAATGAAGCTGGAGAAAGATTGATAGAATTCTGCAAGACCAATGATCTATTCATCTCAAACACCTTCTTCCAGCAACACAAGCGACGACTGTACACATGGACTTCACCCAATGGATTGTATAAAAATCAAATTGACTACATCTGTGGAAGTCAACGATGGAAAAGCTCTGTAACATCAACAAAGACAAAACCTGGAGCTGACTGTGGTACAGATCATCAACTACTAGTATGCAAACTCAAGCTAAAGTTGAAAAAGAGCAAACCACTCATGAATGCAGCAAAATATGACCTTGAGAATATACCACTGGAATTTAAAGACTGCCTGCAAAATCGATTTGCTGCTTTAGATACAAATGACAGAGCTCCGGAAGAGTTATGGAATGACATCAAGAAGGTTGTGCTGGAAGAAAGCGAGAAGTCTCTACAAAAGGTGAAAAAGCAAAAACGGCCAAAATGGATGACGGAAGAAACTCTGAAAATTGCCCAGAAACGCAGAGAAGCTAAAGCCAAAGGAGAAAGAAAGACAATCGCAGAACTCAACAGAGATTTCCAACGTGCAGCAAGACAGGACAAGGAAAAGTACTACAATGACACTTGCAAGGAAATAGAAGCAGAAACTATTAGAGGAAGAACAAGATCGGCTTTCCTAAAGCTGCGAGAGTTAAAGAAAAAGTTCCAGCCCCGAATTGGAATGTTACAAGATGCTCAAGGTTCTATGTTGAATGATGCTGAGAAGATCAAGAAAAGGTGGAAGGAATATACAGAGTTTTTATATGATAAAGATCAAGTGGACCAACAGCCGTTTCAACCTATACCTTATGATCAGGAACCATTGGTGATGAAAGAAGAAGTTGAAGCAGCATTGAAAGCCTTATCAAAGAACAAAGCACCAGGCATTGATAGCATTCCCATAGAAGTATTGCAGCAATCTGATGCAGCTGTTACCGTACTTACAAGGCTCTGCCAAGAAATATGGAAGACAACATCATGGCCAACTGACTGGAAAAGATCTGTGTTTATACCAATACTAAAGAAAGGTGATCCAACTGACTGTGGAAATTATCGCACAATCGCTCTGATCCCACATGCCAGCAAGATTCTACTGAAGATTATTCAAAAGAGACTACAGCCATACCTAGAACAAGAACTACCTGAAGTGCAAGCAGGGTTCAGGAAAGGGCGAGGAACGAGAGACATCATTGCGGATGTGAGATGGATCCTTGAAAAGACTAAAGAATACCAAAAGGATATCTATTTGTGCTTTATCGACTATAGCAAGGCTTTTGACTGTGTAAACCATGAGAAACTCTGGGCCACATTAAGAAGCATGGGTATACCAGAACACCTGATCGTTCTCTTGCGTAATCTGTACATTGATCAAGAAGCAACAGTTCGAACGGAACAAGGAGAAACAGAATGGTTTAAAATAAGCAAAGGTGTAAGACAAGGCTGCATACTTTCCCCCTACCTGTTTAATTTATATGCAGAACAAATCATCAGAGAAGCAGGACTGTATGAAGACAACAGAGGTGTGAAGATTGGTGGAAGACTCATCAACAACCTTCGCTATGCTGATGATGATACCACATTACTGGCTGAAAGCGAAGATGATCTGAAACATTTGCTTCTCACAATCAAAGAACATAGTCTCAAAATGGGCCTGCACCTTAATGTACAGAAGACAAAGATCATGACAACTGGCATAATCAACAGGTTCATTGTTGAAGGAGAAGAAATTGAAATTGTGAACAACTTTAACCTACTTGGATCAACTATCAATAAAGAAGCAACAAGCAGTCAAGAAATCAGACGACGCATTGCTCTTGGCAGAATGGCTATGAAAGACCTAGATAAGATTCTCAAGAGCAGAGATGTGTCTCTCCATACAAAGATTCGACTTGTTCAAGCCATGGTATTTTCAATAACATCATATGGATGTGAAAGCTGGACAGTGAAAAAGACAGACAGGAAGAAAATTGATGCCTTTGAATTATGGTGCTGGCGGCGAATACTGTGTATACCATGGACTGCCCGAAGAACAAACCAGTCGGTACTAGAGGAGATCAAACCTAAGCTTTCTTTAGAAGCTCAGATGACAAGACTTCGGCTTTCATACTTCGGACACATCATGCGAAGAGAGAGATCATTAGAGAAAGACATCATGCTTGGCAAGATAGAAGGTCAACGCAAAAGAGGAAGGCCAGCAATGAGATGGATCGCTACAATAACAGCAGCTACGGGTACCAGTCTGTCGTCAATGAGCCGCCTGACTGAAGACCGAACACAATTTAGGATAGCTATCCAGAGGGTCGCCATGAGCCGACTCCGACTCGACGGCACTTAACAACAACAATGGTTAGAGCACTAGCTTGGTAACAAAAAGACCAGAGTTTTATTCCCACTAGCATGCCTTGGGCAAGTCACTTACCCCTATGTTACCAGGTCTTTCTTCAGAGATAATGTAGTTCTGGTCACACTGCTAAGAAAGCCCAGGAGCTGCTGGGTCTCCAGGAATCAGCATTGACTCGAAGGCACACATTGCATTGTAATGTTTACCAAAAGCACCATTTTGGAAATGTACCCACACAAATTGGATGTGTACTCTTCTGCACATCTTCCTTTTACTAGTATGAGTTTTCTATAGGGGACAGATATGCCTCTGAAGCCCCTTCCAAGCTGTGCACTCCATTGTTCAGATGCAGATACCTACCTACCTACCAAATCTTTAGCCGTGGACCAGAAATTGAAAAAGTGGAGATTTTAAAGGAAAGATAATATAGATTCATTTTGAAACAGAATGGTGTTCCATGTGATGGTTTATATAATAAAGTCAAGCATAATTAAGAAGCCCCCTTACCTGTGGGTAGTGGTATATCCTGAACATATGGGCTATCTGCATTGATTCCTCAGTGGGAAGACCTTCGATGATAGCAGCCAGTGAGCCAGATGTTTTGCAACTGTAATTAGGGATTCCGGTTTCCATTCCTGAAAATATTTTCAAGGCAGCCTCTACTGTTAAGACTGGATTGCTATAAGACTCCTGTATGTAGAATCCCAGTGTGAGGTTGGGTAAAAGCTCTGTGCTATTGTTAATCTCCTCAACAGCATAATTAAAGGCCACAAAGTCGTAAAAGTTGACTGGAAAGAAACTGTAATGACATGTGAACGTCAGAAAATATGAAAGAGTTAATTATACAGAAACATGGGCATTAAGAGGTGAATTTTAAAAATGTTTGTTTGGACCTACTCATATATAGCAGGGAGTGTTACATATAAGCATCCTAAAAATCTAGCTAAGCTCTTAGAAACAGCTTTCTAGCTCTCTTTCCCTAAAGAGTATTTCCTAAATGTAGACGACTGCCAACGATATATTTTGGAGTTATGTTAAGGATTTACACACAACTTTAGATCTCCTGTTTTAATGGGTAAATTTTAATATGCATATATATAGCCAAATACCACTACACTCATTAACATGTTTGTATTTCATGATTGCAAAATGAATTCATTTTGTGCAAGCTTGATAATATGGGGAAATTTTAAAATCTATCAATATAGATACAAAATCTATGACAACCCAACAGGGCCATATCCCTAGTCATGTGTGAAAGTGTTTCCTGTAGGTATTTAGCACTAAATACCTATGGGGAAACGTAAGAAGAAGGTTTTTGCAGTTACTACTAGTGGGCCCATGGACAAACATTTGGTATCTACTTTTGTAGGTACTGGGACTGTCTCTTCACACATTTCAGGGTCTTCTTTAAGTTCACCGGAGCGTCTTCCACCTGCTCCTCCCCATCTTGTACCCCCTGACCTCACTGGTGTTGGCCCTTGTATCCTTGAAACCTGTCGTTTGGTCTCCCCCTCCAGTTGAATCCAGGGAGATAGCTGAGTCTCAGGTGCCCCTGGGGGATATTTGGAGGGTGGTTACTAGGACAGAGCAGGCTTTGGCCAACACTGTTTCCCAGCTGTGCAGCTTCTCACAGGAGGCCGTTGCTCGGCTGGTTAAAGTTGAGTATCATGTGGTCTCTCTTGTTTTTCAGATTTCTAAATATGATAGCTCTTTTTCTTCTTTGAATATGGTGAATGCCTCCTATATTAAGGATAGCTTAGTAATCCATCGTAAATTAGAAATGTTGGTAAATAACTTCAGGAGTAGAAATCTTCGTTGTTTGAATTTTCCCTATTGCCATTTACTGTCTTCTGAAGTCTTATTTTGGAAATACCTTAAGGAAGCTTTGGGATTACCCACAGCTGACTCAATGTTTTTTTTCAGGTTATTCTATTTGCCAGGTGGTGGGATGTCAGGTGATTCCTCTGAGGGTTTTGATGTTTTGCATCCTCAGGAAAATTTGAATTTGACTCAGTTCTTAGAGGACTCGCAGGACGTTATTTCCACCAGGGCTAATCTTTTGGTTGCATTTCTTTCTGAACAGGATAAGACTTCAGTGTTTAGGAGTTACTTTAAAAATAAGGCATCTAATTTTTGTGGGTCGCGAGTTGAATTGTTTCCTGATGTCTCCCGGGCCACACAGCTATGTCAGTGGGCCTTTTTAGCCCTAAGCCTTAGGGTGTTGGCCTTTGGGGCTTCTTTTTTTTTACGTTATCCCTGTAAGTGCTTGGTCACTTTTCAGGGTTTTAGGTATATTTTCTTAGACCCTCCGCAGTTGGAGGTTTTTTAATTGATAAGGAGAAAAAGGCTTCAGAGGCATGAACTATGGGTGGTTTAGATAACTGGCTGTTAATCATGGGATTTTTGTTTTTTCTCTTGTTTCTTGTTGGATTTTCTTTAGTATTTTTCTCCTCCCCATTTTTGTGGGCTATCGGATTATTATGATTTCTCTTGTAAGTTTCATTTTGCATTTGATCTTTTCTTGTATTTGATTTCAATCATGTTTCTTGTATACTTGTTTTGTAAGTATGGTTAAAAATTATGAAATTTAAAAAAAGAAAGTGCTTCCTGCGCATTGACTTGCTCTAAAAGTGTGGTAAACAAGAGCGAATCAATGGTAGTTGTTGGAGGGAGGTGCTGGTGTTGGTCTGGCTGTGTGTAAGTTAGATCAGAGACAACCTTGTGCTTGCCTTTATTCCTCCTGTTGATTCCCCTTAGGCTCAGAGATCACAACCCAGCTGATGTGAAATTACAAAAAAAGCCTCCATGGCTTTTTGCCCCTTGCAACAGCCCCTTCCTCTCCGAACACACACATAATCACAGTACAAAAGCAGACCTGCATAGAGTAAGGTGTGTGCTAGAACCTTGGATTTCTTTTCTAGCCCAGAGCTTTGCCTACTCAGTAAGTTAAATCCCCCCTCACCATGAGAAGGAGCACTTGGGAGGGGGATAATAAGGCAGCAACAAGAGCAAGGAATTCCTGTGGTCTTCTCTGACCCAAGTATCTGCTCCCAGGCACCTGTCTCAAATTGAAACCAATAAAAGGGAAAGAAAGCCCAGCATCCTCCCCTATGCATACTGGGAGGCTCGCAATAGCTCCCAGTCAATGAGCGCTGTAGCAAGAAAGAATGGTAGGTCAGAAATCCCTGAAGAAATCAAGCTATGAGTGAAACCATTTAACCGTCAGCCAAGGTCAGAGAGATGGTTGACAGGAAGTAAATAGCGATGACAGGTTTGCATGCATCACAGCAAAAAAAGGATTAAAAAAAAGATAAATTTTCCAATTTGAAATATTTATATTTTTAAGTTGAAATATATATATTTATTTTGTTGAAACTGCACTAAACATATATATTTTGGAGTGATGATGAAATTATAGTTGGCAGGAGTGAAGTTATCATTTATAGCTGATGGGTGAGCTTCAATAGAAATCATTAAATGTTAGCTGCCAGACACTTAAGGGCAAATAGAAATTGAGTTGTCAAGCAGAGTATGGAGGTAATTTTAGAAGCCTATTCTCAAATTGGACATCAGAAACTGGACACGCGGACTTCCAAATCACAAAGACAACTCTGGGACCTTTTCATAAATGGTTTATAAAGATGTCCCTGGCATGGCGACATCCAAGTAGGCAGGGGGATGTGATACCTTTTTTTCTGACGGTCTAGCATGGACATCCCTGATTGCACTTAGAGGTCTTTTCTAAAATGTGCTTTCACACGGTTAAAAGAAGAAAAAGTGAACAGTAAATAGGAATTCCCTTCATTAATTAAATAAAAGCATAGGGCCCAATATTTAAAAGGCATTTGCAGTTTACAGCCCAGTAAACTGTCTCAACTGTAACTTGTCCCAAGCAACAGCCACCATGGCCATCCCACTATTTACCCTCTCTACCATATTCCTCCTAGCAAACACCTTTCAACACTCAATAGCCCTCTCGGCTGGGCAATATCACATCTCTGCCATACCCTACTTGGGCAAGAGGAATCATTCTAACCCCTTCCACCCTGATACCAGCCCCTCACACCACTCTAGACACTCTCATCTACTGTACGTAGCCCTCAATCATCCCGACAATCCCAAACAGAAACCAGAGTCACAACACTTTCTGAAATGTGCCCTTGTAAACTCACGCTCAGTACGCAAAAAATGGCCAGTCATCACTGACTTGATAGCTGTCCATGGCCTGGATCTCCTCATGGTGACAGAATCGTGGCTTAAAGACACCGATACAGCCCTCATAAACCAACTAATCCCTCCCAACTTCTCCATTCATACCTGCCACAGGGTCAACCGGAAAGGTGGCGGAGTCTTTATACTTGCAAAAACTGAACTCGGATTTCAACTACTCACAGCCAAGAGCACCATAGACACGGACATAATCACCATTGCCAACAAAGAAATTACCATAAACCTAATTTACAGATCCCCCTCCTCTCCACCGGAGGTCATCTCTACCTTTATTGACCTTGCCTGCAACCCAACTAACCCTCGCAACCCCAACTGGCTACTTGGAGACTTTAACCTGCCCTCCCTGCAATCCATCCAAGCAGATGCCTTCCTAGAAGCTATGCAAACACTTGGGTTCGAGCAAATAGTGAACACCTCCACTCATCTTAAAGGAAATCCACTGGATCTAATTTTTGCTCCCCAATCCGCTATCAACCAGAAGGCCAACCTAAACATGGAGATCACCCCCATTCCTTGGTCAGACCACAAGCTAATCACGTTCCAGATACCCACCCATCTTACTCATTTCTCATCCAAAGACTCCAGTACAGAATCCAGACCTACTTCTCACTTCAGAACACTTGATAAAGATGAGTTCGTTAAACTTGCCTTACCTAAGCTTAATCCAATGCCTCTGAACCTTGAAGAAGCAATCACCAATTGGAACATCACGCTGAAAACATTTGCTCAACTACCAGCCATAGACAAATCATTAGCTCCTAAGAGACCTAAAGGAAGGAGACATCCAGCCCCGTGGTTTACAACAGATCTTCGGTCATCCCTCCTCTCCCTTAGGAAGCTTGAAAGAAAATGGAGAAGATCCCGATCCGAAATCGACAAAGAAACATACCTATCCAGCCTTAAACTCCACCGTGAAACCATATACCTCAGAATGAGTGAATACCATGCCAAACTCCTTCTCCGCTCTCTAAACAAACCTAGAGACCTCTTCAGCCTGGTAAAATCCCTAACCAAGGAACCTTCACCTACCCAACTTGACTCTATCTCCCCCCAATCATATGCGGACTACCTCCAATCTAAAACTTCCATAACCAACACAGTTTCAGCAACCAATCCTAGCTATGCACCCACCTCAATTCCACCTATCACAATGTTCACAACTCCAACAGAGAAAAACATCCAAGACCTCATCGCCATCATCAACGCATCTACAGCTCCAAGTGATCCCTGTCCAGCATACTGGATCAGAGCTCTGCGAGTTGAACTTAGCCCAACTCTAATCAACATCATTAAACTCTCATTTAAAACAGGCTGTTTCCCCACATTCCTCAAACAAACATCAATAAGACCACTTCTGAAGAATAACAGACTTGACCCACTAAAAACTGACTCCTACCGACCAATCTCCAGTATACCTATAATGTCCAAGATAATAGAGAAGGTTGTTCAGCGGCAGATTCAACACCACATTGATGAGGTGGCACCTCTCGACCCCTGTCAACACGGATTCAGGGAGTCTCACGGTGTAGAAACTCTCCTCACCACCCTAACCAACGCTTTGAACAGAGGATTGGACAAGGTTGAAAACGGCTTCGCTCTCATTTTCCTAGACATCTCTGCCGCATTTGACTCCGTTAATCACATTCAACTACAGCTGGCACAAAACTACATCACAAACCACTACAGCTGGCACAAAACACTGCAGCTCGAATCATATCCGGAGCCGCAAGGCAGGAGCACATCACACCTACACTAAAGGACTTACACTGGCTCCCAATCATTGCTCGCATCAGATACAAGACTATCATAAACCTATTTAAGATAAAAGAACACACATCAGCCAACAGCCTCCACCTGCTCATACAACCGGAAACCAGCGCACGTCCCAGAAGAAGTCAAACACGCAACCGAGTCAGCACCCCAAATGAGTACAAGCACACACGCAAGGACACAACAGACAGAGCTCTCTCCATGGCTGCTCCAACAATATGGAACAATCTACCGGACGATCTAAGGGCAACTCCAGACCTCAAAGACTTCAGAAAACAACTGAAAACCATGCTGTTCATAGAGCACTATGGTCACATCACATAACCTAAGAGAATGGATAACAGCACTCCAATCCTCCCAAACAACTGAATATATATAAAATATGATTCTAGCACCACTGTAAATAGCCCACCCTGTATATAGCTCAAACAAATCAAGCACCCAACACATCCCTCACTCAACTAAGTTTTATCCTCACTGCATGTACAACACACACACTTTACCTGATTGCTTGCTGTGATACCACCTTGATTATTAAGATAATGCGGTTTAGAAATACTGTTAAATAAATAAATAAATAAAATAAATAAAATAAACTTCTCACTCGTCTCCAGGAGAAGGGCATCTGTGGCCTCGCCTGGGAATGGTGTAGGTCTTATCTATCAGATCGTTGGCAGCATGTCAGAGTTGGTTCCACCACATCCACGCCTTTCCGCCAACACCAAGGTGTTCCGCAGGGCTCCTCCTTGTTTGCGCTGCTGTTCAATGTATACATGCAGCCGATATGCGACATCATTCGCTCCTTCAATATCTCCACTCTAATCTATGCAGACGACGTCCTGCTGTTTACACCATTCAAAATCAAACAACCAGACTTCTCCACCCTTATCAATTGTTTCAACGCCATCACTGACTGGTTACTATCTCAAAATCTCCGCATAAACTTCAAGAAGACGGAAGTTCTCTTCATTTCAAGGAACAAAGATTTCTCACCTCCATCCTCCCTAAAAGTAAGAGATGCGGAACTCCCTAGCAAACCTTCCATTCACTACTTAGGGATTACTCTTGACCAGCATTTCAACTTTAAGGAGCACATACGAAACACCACCAGAGCTGTTTACAATAAAATTAGAACGCTAAGACACCTCAGGCCCATGTTACCTCATAATGACTTCAGGACCATCTTCCAGGCCCTCATTCTCCCACATTTTGATTACGCAAATGTGGCTCTTTATGGACTCCCCAAGAACACCCTTAATCCGCTACAACTCGCCATGAATGCGGCCGCGCGCGTGTTCTCTGTGGTTTAACAAGATCAGACCATATTACCCCGATACTCAAGGAACTCCACTGGCTTCCTATTCACTGCAGGTTAACATACAAGATCCTTCTCATCATCTTCAAGATCATCAACAACCTAGCCCCCACAACACTCAGTGACCTTATCACCCTCACCCCGAAAAACAGACTCAGAAGATCAGTAACTGACAATACCTTGATCATCCCCAAAGAATCCATCAAGTGCACACAGACGACCAAGAAAAGAACATTCGCCTTCTATGCCCCAAAATGTTGGAACGAACTTCCACCTGAAATTAGATCCATCAAAGGCCTTATGCAGTTCCGTAAGGCAATTAAACACCACATTTTCCTACTTCACTTTGCTCAAGCATCCACCCCACCTCTACTCGCCCACCTGCCAATGTCTACAAACCGCACCCTGTCACAAGTATCTTGAACCCGCCTTAGACCTCCTGTATATACAATCCAAATCTAATTATATTTTGTACATATGTTTTTAGTTCCCCTGTTGCTCCAAGTTTATGCTCCTGTTACAATGTATGTTCCAAGTTTAAACTCCTGTTACAATGTAAGCACAGAACAGACTTCTGACTGTGCACCCTTGTTGTATGTAAACCGCACTGATAACAAATAGCGCGGTATATAAAAGTTATAAAATAAATAAATAAATAAATATAAATACCTTAAATGGTGATATTCAATGGTACATACACAGTGTCGTGCAGTATCCCCCATCTATGTTCCCAATGTGCTGTGATGCTATCCAGCTAGCATTGGGGTGTGTCGGGGGTGTTACGGGGTGGAGCAGAGGCAGCGACATGAGATAACTGGGCAGCAAAGATACTGCATGCCGCCCAGTTAGGGATCTGCCCCAAAAGATAGGTGAGGAAAACCCACATTGAATATCCAGGTTTAAGGGTCGGGGGCAGGGCTATGAGCTGACATGGTGCATAGCCTGCCCAGATGAGTACTGGACATAGTTTTTGGACAATGCAACGAGCTGAAGAGCAAAAAAGAAACCGATTCCTTGGCAGCATCAACAGGGAACATGTAGATCTCCTATTAATTGGCCACCAACTTAAATCTCACACCAGATGCCACTGCTTGTTGTCCCATTATAGGGCAATTCCATTGATGTTCTGATGCAGGACTACTGTAAATGTTAAGAGTAGCAGGAAGTCCTCGAAAGAAGGCAAGCTGTAGAGGAGAGAGTACCTTTGGAGTCGGGCAAGGGAGTGGGGAAAAAGGGAGCGGGAGAGAGAAGGGATGCTTTGCATGGGGGAAAGAAAGAACATAAAAATTGCCATACTGGGTCAAACCAAGGTCCATCCTGTTTCCAACAGTGGCCAATCCAGGTCACAAGTACCTGGCAGATACCAAAGCACACAGCTTCCACAAAGCTCATACTGGGGTAAACAGTGGATTTCCATGGTCTTCTTTAATAATGATTTATGGACCTTTCCTCCAGGAACTTGTCCAAATCGGTTTTAAACCCAGCTACACTAACAGCATTTACTACATCCTCTGGTAATGAATTCCAGAGTTTGATTACGTGTTGGGCGAAAAATATTTTCTTTTCTTAGTTTTAAAGGGTTTACATTGTAGCTTCATTGCGTGTCCCCCAGTTTTTCTACTCTTTGATGGCATAAACAACAGATCTACGTTTACCCGTTCCATTCCATTCATTAGTTTATAGGCCTCTGTCCTATCTCCCCTCAGCCATCTCTTTTCCAAGTTGAAAAGCCCTAACCTTTTAAGCCTTTCCTCACAGGGGTACCCTTCCATCACCTTTACCATTTTGGTGGCTCTTCTCTGTACCTTTTCTAATTCTGCTATATTCTTTCCTCTTCGTCTCTCCTGGCCAGTCTAGGCCACTGTAGGGTTGTCAATCTCCTCTTGCAGCTAAGGACTGTAATTCAAAAAAGCTTGCTGATAGGCTAACCGGCTCCCCCTGGTGTGCCAGCCTCAGTCAACTACTGTCCAAGCAGCACCATACGGAAATAACGAACCAAAACAACACTTTAAAACCCCATACACACCTATAACTATGGCACCGTCTCGGCTAAGCTGAGCTGGCTTCGCAAGTAGCCCTTATGTGGTTCTTTTTTATTTTTTTTTTTGCATATATCGTGTTATGTATTTATTGTTGCCATTGGATGCGATATCTTAAATGTCTTAAATCTCTTAGTGGAAACCACCCGACCACCCCTGCAGTGGACGAGGGAAACCCCGGGGCAGCCCTCCGCTCCCAACACCAGCATCTCACCAACCAAAAATGAACT
This sequence comes from Ichthyophis bannanicus, assembly GCA_033557465.1. Classification (NCBI taxonomy): domain Eukaryota; kingdom Metazoa; phylum Chordata; class Amphibia; order Gymnophiona; family Ichthyophiidae; genus Ichthyophis; species Ichthyophis bannanicus. The sequence goes on along the minus strand of CM066051.1, from coordinate 17,532,402 downwards.
CCACCCGAACAGAACACGGGCTCGTCCAAGCAAGTCTACCGTCTCCTGGCAAAGAACAAAAACACTCGCAGAATCACAGGGCGGGCCCTGGACTGGCCCAGAGAGAACTCAAGGAAAGACAATTAGCAGGTAAGGTCTAATTTCTCCTTCCTCTTCGTCTCTCCGAGCCAGTCCAGGCCACTGTAGGGCAGAACCAAAGCAGTGTCTACAAACGGGAGGGACCTGCGAGACCCCCACGCACCACGGAGGCTCCCACAATTGCATCATCCCGAGCTTGCATATCTAAACAATAATGCTTAGTGAAGGTATGCAAGGAAGACCATGCTGCCGCCCAGCAAATATCCACCAGAGGCACCAAGGCGAGCTCCGCCCAAGTAGCGGCTTGCGCTCTGGTAGAATGAGCTCGGAGTTCTTGGGGCGGCCTTTGACCACTGGCCTCATACGCAGCACTAATCGCCCATTTCACCCAACGAGCAATAGAGGCTTTAGACGCCGCTTCACCTTTCCGAGGCCCCGCAAATAACACAAATAACCTGTCCGACCTTCGAAAACTCTCAGTCCTACGAAGATACTTCCGTAGCACTCTGCCCAGATCTAGCTTACACAGCCGCTGCCCCCTATCACTGCCCCCCTCCCGGGGAAAGGTAGGTAGCGAAATGACCTGATTCACATGAAAAGAAGACACCACCTTCAGCAGAAAGGTCGGAACCGTTCTCAGTACAACCTTTTCCTTAGAAAACTGAAGGTAAGGCTCCCGACATGAAAGCGCCTGAATATCCGAGACTAGAAAGGCCGTTTTCCAAGTGCACTCGCGTAGACTCACCGCAGAGGCCGGTTCAAAGGGAGGTTGAGTCAGAGCCTCCAACACCAAATTCAAATCCCATGCCGGAATCATGGAGCGTACCGGAGGACGGAGAAACCTCGTAGCTCTAAAGAAGCGCTGAACATCCGGAAGAGCCGACAACACTCTGCCGCCCACCTTACCCCTATAACAGGTTAAGGCCGCTAACTGAACCTTCAGCGTACTGAACGCCAAACCCTTCTCCAAACAAAGTTGAAGGAAGTCCAAAATGACCGGCAGGGATGCGGAAAACAGAGGAACCTCACTCTCCCAACACCAGTTCTCAAAAAACTGCCAGACGCAAATGTAAGCCAGAGAAGTGGACTGTTTCCGAGACTGCAGCAAGGTCCCAACTACCGCCGGTGAATATCCTCGACGGCGGAGCCGCTCCCTTTCAACAGCCAAGCCGTAAGCAAGAACCGATCCACCTGTGGCATCAAGATCGGACCCTGGCTCAACAAGTTGTCCCTGCGTGGAAGGCGCCACCGAGGAGCAATGAGCAACTGGATGAGATCCGCATACCACGGATGACGGAGCCAGTCCAGAGCAATGAGAATCACCACACCATCGTGCTTCGCAATCCGCCGTATCACCCGCCCTATCAAGGGCCTAGGGGGTAAGACATAGAGGAGCTGCCCCTCCGGCCAGGGCTACACCAGACCATCTAGCCCCTCCGACATATGCACCCTGTACCTGCTGAAAAACCGAGACGCCTTGGCGTTTTGCAGGGTCGCCATGAGATCCATGACCGGCTGACCCCAGTGAAGCGAGATGTCGTGGAACACGGCAGCATTCAGCTCCCACTCCCCGGGGTCGAGGACATGCCTACAACGTTCAGGCCGTCTAATCCTAAGTTGCAGTTCCCCTTGGGGGGAACATTTCATGAGTCCAAATTGAAGTATTTACAATCTGTGTTAGCATTAAATGAGAATATTCCTGCCAATAGTCATGAATGGATTACCTATAACTTTTGGTGCTCCAGAGCTGCAGAGAAAAGTAAACACACTAATGATTCTACAATTCGGCAGGTTAGAGACCAGGTGTATCGAATGGAAGAGCAAATATGTGTATTAACTAAACAAAGAAAAAATGATAGTGGTAGAATTGAAAAAGTACATAACTGTGAACCTTGCACTTTAGCTTCCGTGCCTCCAGCTTATGAAGAAGAGGTCACTGCACTGGCTATTTCCCTGCCTAGGACTGATGTGCCGGCTGTGGCTGCCAGTCAAGATCGAGTGGCGCCCTTGATCTCACTGGATAGCAAGTCTGGTATCTCTACCCCTGTTAAAACTGACATGTCCAGTGTAGTTGTATCACCTTCTGATGTTTCTTTAAGGGGTGCAGTTGGGGGTGGTGAATTCTGTGCCTCTACCCCTATAGATTCTACCTATAAGCCTCGGACCACTAGAGCTCAGCAATTGACTAAGGATATTATAAAACTTGAGCAGTTAATTGGCATTGAAGCAAGTCACCTTAAGGGCTTAAATACCTTGGAGCAGTTAACACAGTATCATGATCATCTTGTGAATAAAGCTCGTACATTAATTGAACTAATTACAACTGTGTTTGAGGCATTAGATTTGCAGGTAAAACAGCATACTGTAAGTCTGTTGTCTCACAGTAAACGTAAGGAAATTGTAATCGAGGCAATGTCAGCTGTTGCCAAGGGGATTGAATATTGGACCAAGGCTCCATTGAATTCTAATTGTCAGAGTTTACAGTGTTTAACTTTGGAATTGGGTGAATCATTAGCTTTAGACAAACAAATTGAGGAACAAAGTAAAGGTGATTTGCTGGCTCCGTTCCGGTCTTCTCCAAGAGGGGATGGAGGTTTGGTTACCTTGGCAACAAACTGGTCCCCTGCGGAAATTTTTAGCTTAGCTCGATCATGCCCTGATTCAAGGGAAAAGCCTGGTCAGTTTGTAGATTATTGGCAACAGCTAATAACTACTTATGACCCTTCATGGGTAGATCTACAAAATTTATTAAAAGCAGTTTTTCTGAATCCTATAGAGTTAAGGGCAGTCACCCACCCTCAACTGCTAGATAATCAAGCATGGGTGTGGCCCTGTGCTGATCCAGTTATTAATGCTACTGATGCTGTTCAAATGGATGCGTTTAGGGGTCAAAGGGATAATTTATTAAAGGCAATTGAAAAGAAGTGTACCCCAGTCAGGGATTTGTCCAAACTCTTGGATTTAAAGCAGTGTGGGGGTGAAACTGTGGCCCAGTATCACACTCGCTGCTGCCTAGTGTTCAGAGATTTTTCTCCTCAGAATGCTGAGATGGAGGGTTTTGCTTCTATTTTTGTGAATGGACTGCAACCAGAAATAAAAGATATTCTTGAAAATGCTTTGCTTGGATGGTCTACTAAGTCTGCACAAGAGATCCTGGTAGCTGCCTTACATGCAGAAAAGGGAATCCAGAAGCAGAAGGAAGCTGACAAAGGTAAACTTGATCGTCAACGTCAAAAACTTTTAAATTTACAAGTAGCAAGTTATGAATCCCGCTTTCGGGGACATGGGAGAGCAAGAGGTGGAAGAGGTATGGTACCCTTCAGAGGAAGAGGGCGTGGCAATATGGGAGGACAGCAAGGGGATCGTGCCTGTTATGGTTGTGGGCAAGTGGGCCACCTGATTAGAGATTGTACTAAGCCAAGGGGTAATTTTCCCCAATCTGGGATGCGACAGGATGCTGCTAGATATCCATCTGTCTCGTACCCTGTGTCTGCCCCTAACCAGCCTTCAGTGATGACCCGATACTATGCAGAGACTGATGTGGACTATAGTGAGGACTGACTAGGCTTGGTTGTGTGTCCCAACACACAGGGGGAAATACGTGCTACTGTCCTAGGGTATGAATTGCTTTTTCTATTAGATACAGGTGCCTCTACATCTGCCATAGCACTATCCCAGTTACCTCCTCCTCTATTTGAAGCATTACCTACAGCTCCTAAAGTACCTTGTGAAGGAATTGAAGGAAAAACTATAATGCATCAAAAATTATCTGATGTGCCAATTATAGTGGAGGGAAAATTATATCATACAGATTTTCTGGTAGGCCCTACTTTGCCTGTCAACTTGCTTGGTCGAGATTTTTTATCCAGAAACAAGACTGTTATAAGCTGGGAAACTGGCACTTTGACGTGTACCTTGTGTCCCCTGCAAGTACAACAGCCTATAGCTGTGACACCGGCTGTTGCGACTACTCCACCATTGGACACCCTTCCTTCCACCTTTTGGGCAGTACCAGGTGATGATATTGGACATCTCAACATTCCTCCGGTCAAGATTGAAGTACAACCAGGAGCTCCACTACCATATGTGCGTCAATATCCATTGCCTGCAGCGTCGGTGGCTGGAATACGGCCAGTAATTGAAAATCTGCTGTCACAGGGTGTGTTGGTACCCACTTCTTCGCCTTGCAATACTCCTATCTTACCTGTGTTGAAGGCTGATGGTAAGTCCTACAGATTTGTGCAAGATTTGAGAGCAATCAATCGTATTTTCAAGCCGATTTTTCCACTTGTGCCCAACCCTCATGATATTTGGACTCGCATACCATGTGACTCCACCCACTTCTCAGTTATAGATTTAAGCTCCGCCTACTACTCTATAGCGGTGGGGGAGGAGTCAAGGTACTTACTAGCATTCACGTTTGAAGGGTGCCAGTATACCTGGACTACCCTGTCTCAAGGCTACACGGAGAGTCCTGCTTACTTTTCGCAGGTCCTTAAAGCTGCTTTACAAGACTTAGCGTTGGACAAATCTGTGCTGATTCAGTATGTAGATGACTTACTTATTTCTTCTCCTTGTTATGATGCATGCATTACTGATACTATGTTAGCTCTTGTACATATCTCTCATTTGGGATTGAAAGTGAATCAATCAAAATTGCAATTTGCTGTACCACAAGTAATCTTTCTGGGTGTATGCCTTTCTTCTGCTGGCTGCTCTATCACTGCTCAGAGAATTGGGCCTATTATGTAAATGCCTTTTCCTGCTACTGTACCTCTGATACGCCGTTTTCTAGGCCTTCTAGTGTTCTGTTGCCAGTGGATACCAGATTTTGCTGAACTTGCTGCTCCACTGTATGCCCTGTTTGGCCGTGATGCTCCAGAGGGTATTATAGTTCCTACTGAAGTCCAGCACAATGCTTTCCACTCTTTGCGGCAAGCACTACTGAAGTCACCTTGTCTCTCATTTCCAGACTATAACTTGCCTTTCCGCCTTTATGTAGCTACATCCACTAAGGCTGCTGTATGTGTTTTAGCACAACGCTTTCCTCCTGGACTCAAGCCTTTAGGCTATTTCTCTCAAGCTTTTGATCCTGTTGTTTCTGGCATGCCACCCTGTTTTCAATCTTTAGCTGCTGTGGTATTTGCAATACAGACTACTGACTTCCTTGTTCTCCAACACGAACTACATGTATATACATCTCATTCAGTAGCTAGGTTATTGCATTTAGCTAAGACTCAACCTTTATCCAGTTCTCGTCTACTGTTATTTGATTTGGCTATCTCTCAAGCACATGCAACCTTACATGAAGTTTCATTGTTACAACCAGCTCAAATTTTGGCTTCTTTAGAGACATTATCACATTTGTCAGACCCAGATTGAACTCATGATTGTCTCTCTTCTGTAACAGCCTATTCAAAGGCTAGGCCTGATTTGTCTGCTGTACCTTTGTTAAACCCAGACTGGGTTCTATTTACTGATGGTTCTGCCTTCCAGGATGAACATGGGAATTTACTTGTGGGGTATGCTGTAACTACTGTTGATTCTGTAATAGAAGCAGGAGCGTTGCCATTTCAAGTGCCCAGTTGGCAGAAGTGTTCGCTCTCATTCGGGCCTTGGAAATGTCTACGCATTTGGTTGTTAATATCCATAGTGACAGTAGTTACGCAATCGGGGTACTGTGGGACTTTGGAAATATTTGGGCTCAGCGGGGGTTCTTGACTGCTGCACATAAGTCCATCAAATATGCCCGCTATATTGAACGTCTGCTCGCTGCAGTGCTTAAGCCAGCTCAAGTAGCGGTCTTAAAATGTAAAGGACATGATCTTAATGGTACTGTGGTGTCACAAGGCAATCAGTTTGTAGACCAAGCTGCTAAAGTTGCAGCAACAGGACCTGCGGTTCCATCACATCTTTTATTAACTCTTCGTTCACCTGCAGCTTCTACTTCTGGCTCATTATCTCTGGCCTTGATGCATTCTCATCAGGACTCAGCTGACTTCACCGAAAAACAGGACTGGCTCTCTTTGGGAGCATCACCTGATGGTACTGGACTTTGGTTAAAGGACAATTTGATTATTTGTCCTAAATCGTTGTTATATCCTGTTGCCTTGTTCTTGCATCATAAGTTGCATTTAAGTGTTTTAGCTATGACAAAAGCTTTTGCTCAATTGTGGCATAATCCTACATTTGCTTCTGCTGCTCATGCTGTGTGTGTTTCTTGTCTCCCATGATTGCAAGCAGGAAGATCTGGGAGCACTTTGCGCGCATCACCTTCTCTGTCCTTGCCTAGTCCTCGAGGACCCTTCCTCTTCTTGCAAATGGACTTTACTGATCTGCCTTGTGCCAAGGGGGGAAGGAAACATCTTTTGGTTTTTACTTGCTTATATTCTGGATGGCCTGAGGCCTATCCAACAAACTCTTTGTCTGCTGCTACTGTTTTGAAATGCTTGCTTACTCAGTTTATTCCCTTGTGGGGTGTACCTTTGGTTTTGTCTTCTGATCAGGGTCCCGCATTTACGGCTGAAGTCTGGAAAGGCATAACTGCATTTTTTGGCCTTCACCAGCAACTTCATCCTCCGTATCATCCACAAAGCTCTGGCCAGGTGGAAGGGATGAATCGGATGCTGAAGGCGCTTCTCCGGTCTCTGACTCATGATTGGAGTCAAGATTGGCTGGAAGCTTTGCCGTTTGCTTTGTTCTCAGTCCGTAATTCTCCTCAGAGAACTCGACAAGGGCTTACCCCTTATGAAATTGTGACAGGACGTCCAGCAACCACTCCAGCACATGTGATAATTCCACCAGATCAATTACCAGATCCCCAATTACTGCGCAGCGATTTGTTATCTTATTGTAAATATTTGTACCAAACGCTGGTATCTCCTTCCTTTTTGCAGCTTACAAAGCAGGGAGCTCAGTCACAATCAACCCCAGATGTGGACCCAGGAGACTGGGTACTCATCAAGGATCCAGCACCAAAGTCAGCTCTAGCAGCGAAGTTTATGGGACCATTCCAAGTGTTGCTGGTGGGATATTCGGCATTGAAGGTGAAGGGGCGAAAGGCGTGGATACATCTGGACCAGTGCAAGAAAGCTCCGTCCCCTGGATAAGACAACTTCCTCCTAGGCCAACTGCTGAAGAATTAATTGAAATTGAACTGGACTCATTTCCTCCAAGTTCATCTCCACTTAACCAAGAGAGTGACTGTGAAGTTGTTGGACAATCACAACCTAATCCAGAATTGGTTATTGATAACTGGTTAATATGTATATTTGCAGTAGCATTGGCATTGTTTTTGTTTTTCTGGATTTGGTGTCTGTCAGCTCTTCTGGCAGTATCGGAAGCATAGATGAGTTGATAAGGAAGTTATCGGAAAAGCCAACAATGCCCCCTGAACAACAGGCAATAGTAGATAAGATGCGTCTGGAATTGGGGTTAGTCACTACTCCCCCTCCTGCGGTTCCGGCTCATACAGTTCCTGATCATACAGTTCCTGAGTATGATCCACATGCTCCTTGGGCAAAACATGATACCTTTTATATTGTGTTTCATTCTCACATCTATTCCTTAATCCAGCGTTTTAATATTTCCAGCTGTGCAGTGTGCTTGCCTCATCCAGCAGCTACACAGTTTGGATTTTTGCCACGACCCCGACCTATTTCTTTGCAAGAGCTGAAGGAATTGTCTGTGAATAAAACACTGTTTAATTTTACTATCACATGGCCAGAAGGAGTAACCCCTGCTCCAAGAATTATCAGCCCTCAGCCAATGGCTGACCCTCCTATCTGTTTCCAGAGAAAAGGAGCATATCCTGTGGGTGAAACTCCTTTGTCCAAATGTCAGACTGTCATGACTAACAACCATGTCCATTTAGTGTTGGAGTCCACTATAGCAAGCTCTGTACAAATCCTTTCAAATTTAAAGGTAGTCAATGTCATTCCTGACCCCAAGACTCGTCTTGATCAGTATGAATTGCAATATTATGATCAGGATGGGTTCCCAGCATATGGGAAGTATAGATTGCAGAATAGCAAAGATGGTTTATCATCTGGGTATGTTGACAATTATGTGTATCCCTATTTAGGATACTATCACCCATGGTTAAGAAATATGGGGCCTGGGACTGAAGTTCTAATCACAGAACCTAAAGATTTTAAAATTTGGCCTGATGGACTACTTGCCTTGGTAGGTCACTATTTTGTGTGTGGAACTTTAGCTTATGTTCGATTGCCTGCAGATTGGTCTGGCAATTGTTACATAGCTACCCTTGACCTACCATGGAAACTGGTCCCTTATGAGACTTTATTAGGGACGCCCCCAAGTCGTCAGCGCAGAGCAACAGATGACTCTAGTGCTGATATACATGCAGCAAGAAAATTACTAGAGGATACTACTATGTTAACCCAACAAGAAGTAAGCACCTTCACGGGAACAGTGTGGCTAAGTACCTTTGGTGCCATACGTCCTACACAACGTTATGGTGAGCAATTATTGCGAATTTATGCTTTAATTGAAGTAACAGCCCAAGATTTGACTGATGCTATTACAGTCATGCAAGGTACTGTAAATAAATTGACTGCCTACTCTGCACAGAATAGGATGGCCCTAGACTATTTGCTAGCCAAAGAAGGAGGAGTCTGTAACATCATAAGAGAGCACTGCTGTACGTTCATTAGTTCACAAAGTAAGGTGGTCTCAGGTATCCTAGAACAGGTAAGGAAAGAAACTCACTTCTCCAAGGATAATATAGAAGGAACTTCTGATTCTGTCTGGCCCTGGTTTGATAACATGTGGAGCGGCTTGTCAGGTCCAGTAAAAGCGATACTGACAGGCCTGTTTGGTTTCCTAGTAGCCCTCCTACTTTTAGGAATTGGTTTTGCTTGTTTTATGAAGTGTTGTACTACATACTTGTCCAAAACTACAAATACTATTGCAGTTTTGAAATTAAGAAGTGTTCCTAGTACTGGAGACTTGCTCCAGGAAATGCCCTTTTATAAAGAATGTGGTTCTGGGCAGAACCAAAGAGAGGACTGTAGACGAGGAATAACTCTACTAGGCCCCAAATGTAAATTTGATATAATCAGTGAGGTTGAAGAAACAGCTGCAGATAAACAGACTTATACACCTATGACCTATCCAGGATATGCAAACTTAGAGCTGTCAGATTCAGAGACAAACAGCTGATCAGGATCAATAATATCTATTGGAATAGAACCAAAATCAGCTATACATGAAAACATACATGAAACAGGATTATAAAAACCCAGCTCACTGTAAGCTTAGAAAATATAGGTCTGAAGTACATTTAAAACTATCTCTTTAAAAGAGAGTTCTGCTTTCTCTAGGACATTGAATTTAGCAACTGGAACTTGTGACATTAGCAAATAGAGTTTGTGTAACAATAGATATTAGGTCAGATTGTAGTTCCTTAATTAAATAGAACAGAGGGTGAGGGTGCTCATCCTGCAAGCGGATAGGCTAGAACAGTTACTAGGTCAGGTTGCACTGCTCTTGTGAAATTGGCTTTAATTCACTTAGTAAATATAACGGATATAGCTTAATAGAAGTCAGCAAATACAATAAGTAACTAATTAGCTTTTACTAATAAAGTGAAATAACAGCGACACCTACTGAATTCAGTGAATATAGTCATGAGACATAACTTCTGCTTTTTATTAATAATGTTGTCTATGTTAGCAAAAATAATGTACACGTGGAATTTGGAAAGTACCAGATGTAATTAAAGATTAACTGAATCAGCTGATATCTCCCAATAAAAGTCAGAGCCCTATCAAACCATCTTTGAAGAGGCTTGATGGATATGTCAAATTAGACTCCATGTATCTCTTCCCTATAGAGCTCAATAGAGATTGATTAATTAATTAATTAATTGTGTCGTGTCTTTTCTTCCTGTTGAACGGTAATAGGGGTATAAAGAATCCAGGTATTTTGTGGTGGGATACCAGACCCCAGCAGGGTAAGAGTCAACACGAGCTGTTCTAGGAGCCGAACCACGCGGCGGGTCGCCGTTACAGATTCCGCCCAAGACCCCGCACGGATCAACCAATCATCTAGGTAGGGATGGACTTGAATTCCCTCTTTTCTCAAGGCTGCCGCTACCACCACCATCACTTTGGTGAATGTGCGTGGCGCTGTAGCCAGCCCAAACGGCAGCACCCGGAACTGAAAATGGCCCATGGGCACGGCAAACTGCAGGAACCGCCAGTGATCTGGCCTTATGGGGATATGAAGATACGCCTCCGTTAAATCTATGGAGGTCAAGAATTCCCCCGGGCTGCACTGCGTGGATAACCGAGCGCAAGGTTTCCATACGGAAGTACGGAACCCGCAAACAGCGATTGACGTGCTTAAGATCCAAGATGGGCCGGAAGAACCTCTCTTTTTTGGGCACCACAAAATAAATCGAGTATCGACCTAACCCGTATTGGTCTACGGGAATGGGAACCACGGCCTGCAGTCATAGCAACCGCTGTAGCGTGTCGTTCACCGCCGCCCATTTCTCCAAGGACCCACAGGGTGAACGGAGGAATGCATCTCTCAGAGGTTGAGCAAACTCTAGTGCGTACCCCTTGTTGATGATCTCTAAAACCCATTGGTCCGTGGTAATGTCGGCCCAGATGGAACAAAAACTCTGCAGGCGGCCCCCCATAGGGGTTTCCGCCTGAGCCGTCTGCCCTTCATTGGGACTTCTTGGAGGCGTTCTGCGGGGAGGAGAAGAAACCTCTGCCGAAGCCCCTCGCTCCTCTAAAGGACTGCCCACAGGCCTGAGAACGCCCCCTCTGATAAGGCACAAACCGGGAACCTCGGAACCTGCGCACATCTCTACCGTGCCCCCTCGCGAGGAGCCCGGGCCGAGACCCCTTCGGGCGATCCTCCGGGAGATGTCCCCCTTTGGAATCTCCCAATCTTTGACGATCTTTTCTAGCGCCTTCCCAAAGAGCAACTTACCCTTGTAAGGGAGCTTGCTAAGACGCGTCTTAGAAGACGCGTCTGCAGCCCAATTGCGCAGCCAGAGGAACCTCCGCGCCGCGATGACCGAAGCCATGGACTTGGCGGAAATCCGCACCAGATCATAAAAAGCGTCCGCTAAATAAGCCGCAGCCGACTCAAGCCTAGCTCCCTCTACAGCAGTGCCAGCCTCCTTGTCGGCCTCCGAGTCACTCTGCAGCCATCTGATTGACGCGCGAGAGACATAAGCTCCGCAACTTGAAGCCTGGAGTGACAAGGCACTGGAGTCGAATGCCTGTTTCAATAGCGCATCCAACCTGCGGTCCTGCAGGTCCTTTAAAGCCGCACCACCCTCCACTGGGATGGTCGTCTTTTTCGTCACAGCAGCTACGAGGGCATCAACCTTAGGCATCCGCAACAGATCCTTGACCTCTTGCGGGATTGGGTATAAGTGGCCCATCGCTCGGCTCCCTGGACTGGCCCGGAGAGAACTCAAGGAAAGACAATTAGCAGGTAAGGTCTAATTTCTCCTTTTAAGATATGGTGACCAGAATTGCACACAATATTCAAGTTGCAGTCGTACCATGGAACGAGACAGAGGCATTTTAATATTCTTGGTTTTATTCTCCATTCCTTTCCTTATGATTCCTAGCATTCTATTTGCTTTCTTGGCTGCTACTGCATACTGGGTAGATGGTTTCAACATATTATCCACAATGACACCTAAATCTTTTTCCTGGGTGGTGATTCCTAATGTGGAACCTTGCCTCGTGTAACTGCAGTTTGGATTGTTTTTTCCTATATGCATACAGTAACTTTGCACCTGTCCACATTAAATTACATCTGATATTTGAAAGTCCAGTCTTCCAATTTATCAAGGTCCTCTTGCAATTTTTGGCAATCCTGTTGCATCTTAACAACTTTGAATAATTTTGTTTCATCTGCTAATTTGATCACCTTACTCATTCCCATTTACAAGTCACTTATAAATATGTTAAAAAGCAGCGGTCTGATCTCTATACGGGCGGAGACTTTCCAAGATGGCCGCGTTGCGCTTTCTTTGAGCTAGATGCCTAAACGCAAAGGGAAGTTGAGGGCTTTCCCCTCTGAGCCTCAACCACCAGTTGCCAGTCCGATGGACCGTTTTGTGCAGCTTATCCTGGACCGGCGGCAGGAGGTGCGAGCCGGCCTGGTCGCGTCAAAAGAGGAGATTCTGCCGCCCTGCCAAGCTGCTCCGGATGCAGCCTCTGCTGATGTGATGCTGCTGCTTCCCACAGAGGATGCCGTTAGCGCCACTGAAGGGGAGTTTGCAGACGGTTTGGCTCCGTTGACCCCCAGGGATATCAGGGAGGCTTCAGGTGTGGATTTGACGGTGGAAGTTCTGGTGTTTTCTCCTCCAGAGGGCAAGTCGCTTCCTCAGTCTGCATCCACTCCATTTACCCTTGCTCCTCCTACTCTGGTGCGTCCAAGGTTTTTACGCTGGAATCTATATGGGAAGCCATTGCATCTCTTTCTACGGCGATTCAGTCTCAGACCTCTGCTTTATCCTCCCGGGTTCAAGAGCATGAAGTCAGCATTCAGAATAATGCTGGTCAAATTGAAATGGCTGTGTCTGCTTGTGAACAGATTAAAACACAATTAAAAGATCTGGGAACCCAGGTAGAAACAGTTTCTGTAACATCTTCTGCTTTGAGTAAAGAAAATGGGGCCATAAAATACAAGCTAAAGGTATTAGAAAATGCCTCTAGGCCTGCTAATCTTCAAGTATTGAATTTTCCTAAAATGCCTGATATTACTGCACTTGATATGTTCAAACGATTTTTGTCGGAGATATTAAAAGTCCCTACAGAACTGTTTCCTCCATTAAATAAGGTCTAGTACCTTCCTCGGGGTAAGAAGAGTACTGAGGTTGCAGTAGCGGTCTCTAATGTGAACTTTGACATTCTAAATGTTTCTGGCCTCCTCGAAGATACCGGTGGGGAATCTTGCACCTCTTCAGCTTTACTTGTGCAATGTGCATTGATCTCAGACAAAGAATGGCTCTTAAAGTTGTTTTTTAAGAAATATCTGGAGACATTTCTTGGCTTCGCCATATCTATGTTTCCTGATTTGAAGAAGAGGCAACGCCAATAAAATAAGGATTCCAAAAGAGTTCACAAAGACTAAAAAAACAACAAATAAAAAAGCTTTTTCCCATGCAGCCCCTATACTCTGGAACTCCCTACCTGATGAAATTAGAGCCTTAACTGATCTTAAAGAACTACGCAAAACATTAAAACCCCACCTATTTAGCTCCCACTGCGTTCCACTTGAGAATTCCCAATACCAAAATGAAAAGGGATAACACATAACACATTGAGTCTAACACCATAATGTCCTATGAAAACATATCCTTTAACACAGTTTATGATACTTGTAAATAGCTACCCTGCTCGTTGAACTCAACTTCTTTTGACTGTACATAGTTAATTGTACATAGTTCTCCAAAGTTTATTTGTTAAAGTTAAGATGTACATAATTCAAGCATGTTTAATGTAAAAACAGATATGTCATACTGTTTCTTCACCTGTTATATGTAAACCACGCCTGATCATTGGAAGGTAGCGGTATATAAGCGACTGTTAAATAAATAAATAAATAAATTTGACTAAAGACACCCAGAAGCGGCGGAAACAATTTTTTCTTCATAAGTCCAGTGTGTTACAAACTGGGGGGGGGGGGGAGGGGGTGCTTTCTTTTTACGTTTCTCCTGTAGATGTCTGGTAATTGTTAATTCTGTGAAGTATTCTTTTTCTGAACCCATTGATTTGGGTACTTTCATTAATGCCAGGCTTCTCTCTGTAGCAGGCCCGGAATAAGTGGATCTTCCTCTCATTAATATAATGTTTAGGGTACTTCGTGGTCACTTGGTTCAAAAAATTAGTTATCTTGAATAAATTATACTTTCCAGAGTGCTCCTGCTCTGGTTTACTTATCTTTTCTCCATCCTTCAAACATGTGGGTTATGATGTGGTAGGCTATGGCCTAGGAATATGGTAGGCTATGGCCTAGTATGGTTTACTATTGTGAAAGGCCTATAAGTGAGGCCTGAGTCCCAACCCCCACTTGTGAATACTGTAGCTATAAGAATCGAAACTTAACTCAGTTTAACTGAACATAGCTAAGCAGAAACGAAACTTGGAAAATAGAAGAAAAACAAGTTTAATTGGTACTGATAAGGTGTGCTATGCTTCTATGGAATTAATTAACTCTGCAGAGAGCAAGGTCACAGTGCCTCTGCTTCCCATATGTTTTAACAAGCTCAGCGACCTTGGAGGAGAGAAGTAACAAGTTGGAGACACTGACCATTGTAATTGGGACTAGAAGGGGGGCAACCAGGTGCTGGGCCCAGACCAGAGTCCCTATTGGGTAGCCATATCAGTACCGGGACCAATAGATGGGTGAGAGGGGTACTGGGACCAATGAAAAGTTTCTCTATACCTAGAATGGAGAAGAACGCTATAAAAGCTGTTGTTTTGCTAGAAACCATTGCTCAGCCATTTTGAATTTGATTATTGCTGGAGCCATGTGCACATTAAACTGGCTTGGATCCTTGAAACGACTCCTGGCTTTATTTATTGCATGCTTATCTGCTGCTACATATTCTTGGTGCGTTTGGCCGGGAAGTGCGAGTGGTGGATAGTGTTCAAGTGAATAAATCCACGTAATTCGCCTTGAGGTTTGGACCGGCTGGAACCATGCCAATCCGACGCAGGGGAATTTCCCTGGGCCCACCGATCCTCTTGAATCGGAGGGAGTTCTGCCTGGCCTCGGCAGGCACTGGTTCCAGCTGGAACAACACTTCCGATCCCGGGGGAGTCCAGGATCCAACTCAGAAGCTGGTGAGGTATCAGGGACCGGATCCGTAAGTATAGTGTTGAAAACCTGTCTAGACAGATGAGTTAGAACTGCAGTGTTTGGTAAGACTTAAGTCTTTGTTTGAAAATCCTTGCATGAGTATTCGCAAGGTACAGCTGTTATAGAGAATCATGATTCAGCCTAGTCAGAGCAGACAGGACTGGGTTTTTTTGGTATGTCTAGACAGAGATAGAAAGAGCAGCGCTGCCATTGGAACTTGGAATTGGTAATCTTGAGATAAATTGGTAATTAGTAAGAGAGCATGATCACCTCTCAAAGGCGGTCCAATTAACCTTGCATAAGTATGCGCGAGGTGAACCCACTGCCTTTTTGGAATTTGGAATTTGAATTTGCATTTGGTAAGAGAGCTCTCCAAGACGGGCCGACTACCCCTGCGTAAGTAAAGCAGGGTGAAACTCCCGTCTCTTTGTAATTGGGAAATTGGATATGACTAGTCAGAATAGATAGAAAGGAATGCATTCTAAGATACGTTGCTAGCATGATTGTGAAGCGTTTGTGTATTGTTTGCCTGTATGTTTTTTGTTCTCTGTTGAAACCACGAGTTTCCCTTCTGTTATAAATGTGAGAGTATTCTGTTGAGTAATTTGTGACAGTTCACTGATTAAGAAATTGTATTAGTAAAGCAGAAAGAAGATGCAAACATCTAGAGTTATTTTAAAAATCCAAAAGCTGGTCTGACCCAGTTTGCCTTCCTACTGCACAGTGTGAAAAACTGACAGGGGGCGTGTCTGAAGGAAAGAATGTGCAGTGTCTTTCTAACTCTGTTCAGGTTTAAATCTCAATGCTGTTAGTTTAATAATAATGTTCCTTCTGCTGTGGTTATGTAATATATCATTTATATATCATTTAATAAGAATGTTTAGTCAGGATTGTGGGTCCCGATAGTTTTGGGGCTTAGCCTGGAATGCCGGCATGTCTCTGTCTCTCTGTGTGTGTGTGTGTGTGTGTGTGTGTGTGTGTGTGAACAGCTAAGCTGTTTCCAACGAGCCACACAGCAAGAGGACAGAAAAAAAAAATAAAAAAAAAATAAAAAAAAAATATGAAACCGCAGTTCCCGATTGAAAAGTTTCTTGCTTGTTTAAAATAAAGGATTCATTCAAAGTGTGATAGGAGATGAATTTATAATTAGTTTTCTAGTGATTGCTTTAAATTATACTTAGCCGGGAAAGGGTTAAATTCCTGCTCGAATTCCTGTACAGATCAAGCGAGCAGAAATCATGTAGGTCTCCGGTTTCAATAGGAAAGGATGTTTGTATTTTCCCTTTGCCCTACAAAGCCGTGGTTAAGAACACTGACAGGACTTTGCAGATCGCAACTTAAAAAGTGCTTTGAATCCTGAGTGAATGAGGGGTTAATCGTGTATGAGTTTTTCGTTCCTGATACAGCAAGCGCCTCATAGAAGACATGTTTATTGTTAATAAAATGAACTAGGAAGGAAAATGTGTATTTGTGTTCTAGATGTCCACCCGCTTTATTGAAAAAAGTATCCGGAATGTCTTTTGAATATCTCCTTCCTAAACTGTAATCTTTTGCAGAGACGTTATTCACCTTAAGTGCAGATTACGGCTGGCAGCTAGTTTCTTCCAGCCATACGTAATAGTTCTCTCTGTTGGGATTGTTGTTTATAACATGTTGCAAAAAAATAGTTTTATATTTGAAGGAATTTATCTAAATTGTACTTATTTAGAATGAGATTATTATGCCTAGTCACAGGAAAATGCAGCCTGACAGACCGCCTTCTGTCTGTTGTTAACTACGTCACCATGGGGGGAGGAAGGGGGGTCAGAGTCCATGCAGATTCCAGAGTTACTTCATGGCCCCGTAGTTTCCCGTGTTTATCAGATTGTACAGAGAATAGTTCCCCTACATAGGATTCTTGGTTAAATGTTTAAAAAAAAAAAAAAAAAAATCCTGCCTGTTTATTTCCCTCAGCTCTGCCATCATCCCGGGCAGAGCCTGGAACAAGGGGAGGGGCGGAGGGGGGATGACTTCTCCCTACAGATTCCCAAGTAGTTTGCTAGCTACCTCCGCAACAGGGGAATGTCCACCCCCTCTGGACCAGAAGTGAAAGTCAGCTGACCAGACTTGTTTAGAACTGAAAAACTGCGGGCCTGATAGTTAAATGAAACGTTGTAGAGTGACAGAGAAAGTGAAAATGTGAGATGGGAAAAGAGAATAGATCTTTTTGCTGATATTATAGTTGAATGATGTAAAGGAGTTTTACCTGATCGAAGGAACAGAGGAAGTGGGAAAAATAAAACTGGGAGCGTGTCAGTGCACGTCCAGTACAGAGGAGAAGGACATTAGAAAAGTGAATGCCCGTATCCCAGGAGTCAGTCTGAAAATAGGGGACCAATATATGAACTTTATGGGGGATACAGGAGCAGAATACTAAAGCCAGTAGCCCCTGTGTTTTTCTAGATGCACCACCATTATCAGAGCTACTGGGGCTAAGGCCACAATGCCTTTTCTGCAGAACCGCATGTGTGAACTAGAAAAAAAGAAAATAATAATGTACCAGTTCCTGTATATGCCTGAGAGAGAAATGCAAATGACTGTGAACCCAGAGCCTGCTGGATTGATGGTGCTGACTGTTCCCGGAGAAGAGGAGTGGCGGTTCTATAGCACATCTCCAATCAAGCCAGATAATTCCTGTACAGCTACAGCCTTCCTAGTGAGCAAAAACTAAAAGAAAAATCCCTTTGAGACAGAATCTTCAAGTTACTGTACCACACTCTGTTCTAACCAATATGAAATACAAAGGAAACTACTAGCTAACAAATCTATGAATGTTGAAGTATTAGAGTATGTTGTGTGAAAACCCCAGATACAACTGAAGGGTCAGTTAAGCTTTCAATCCTGCTATGTTGTTATCAGTTGGTCTTGATCCCCTGATCATGACTGTTTAGAAATTATGGACACTGTATTCTCAAGCCGCCTGGATTTGACTGATGTCTCTCTGAACAGACTTTCTTTGTGGCTGAAGGCAGTTTCCTCATCAATGGACATTGTTGTGCTAGATATGCAGTGGTGACCCCTGATTTGGTAGTTGAGTCCTCAGCCCTGGCCCTAGAAACTTGACCACAAAAAGCTGAACTGATAGTCCTCACTAGAGCACTAACAATATGAAAAGGCCCTGTCTAAATGTGTACCCAGATTTCAAGTATGCCCTTACAACCTTGCATGCATATGGGCCCCTGTACAAAGAATGAGGATGGATAACCTTAGGAAGCAAGTCCATTAAGTATAGCCCCAAGATATTGATATTAACAGATACATACTGCCTATAGATCTCAGAATTTAGGAAAAGTAGAATGTATGAATAGAACCCTGAAATCTCAGTTGTCTAAACTTTGCCAAGAGGTTTACCTGAAGTGGCCCTAGGTTCTTCCTATAGCCCTTCTTAGGATATACTTAGCCCCTGCTAAGTCTTTAGGAGTTTTCCCTTTTGAAATTCTGTATGCGCAACCCCTGCCTATTGTATAGGAAATAAAAGGAGATATGAGACAGATAGGATCTGAAATTATTAGACATAAACTATTGGTTTTAAGTTCTGTTTTGCAGAGTCTTCATACCTGGGTACAAAATCGATTACCCATCAATTTGCCTGCACCCTTTCAAGCCTGGAGTCTCGGTGTGAATCAAAGAGTGGAGAAAGACACCGTTGACACCGCATTAGAAGGGACCTTATGTTGTTATCTTGTTAACCCTACAGCAGTGAAAATTGCAGAACTCGAACCCTGGATTCATCACAGCAGAGTGAAATCAGCAGCAGCTCCAGAGCCAGACCAGTGAACATCAGAACAGATCCAGAAGTTCCATTGCAGCTAACTTTGCAAAGACAAGCAAATTGAAAAAATTCAGGAAGTTTTAAAAACAAAAAGAGAGACTGTGCTAATATAGAACTCCTGAATCTCAAGAGACTATTTGTTTATTCTGAAGAGATTATCATCAACAGAAAGAGACTGTATTATGAACTATATTATTTGAAAATCTTTGTGCCATTTTGATCAAGGACAGTGCAAACTAAAAGGACTGTGTTTATTGAAATACGCTGGAATCTACAGCTCTACACTCCTACCAATGAAATTGGTAAGGTCATGTACAGCGGAAGCTTGAGGATCTACAATCAACGCTACACCTGTTGCATGCTACTGAGAGCAAAACAGGTCAACGTACAGTAAAGAAGAAGAAGACTTCGTGGTCAAGAATTATCAACAGATTGCACTGGTTTTTCAAAGACTTGCACTAATTCTTCAGAGAACTTTCATCATGATTCTCTACTGTTTCATCGTGATAGCAGCCTTGGAGTGCTTTGAAATGACTTTTGCCTTATCTCCCTGGGCAGCCTGTATAAGTACAACATGAACTGGACCGAAGGTCACTCAGACCTTGTTTTATCATTCTTCCTATACTTGCATTGGTATACTCTCCAATCCAAAAGTTGTTCTAGATCTTGACTTTCTACAAGGCTATGCAAGCCACCGTTGCAATTCCTCATACCACCACCAGAACTTGTTTCTTGAACTTGCTGGAGCAATAGCATCTAGTTTCCACACTTCTGACTGTTTCTATTATTGTGGAGGAACTAAGATGGGAGATCAGTGGCCCTGGGAGACGCAAGAACTGAACTATTCTATCCTATACAATCAGACTGATTTACATAATACTACTAGTGAGTGGGTATTGGCCCACCCCATTGTTGACAGTTTGTGTTTTGTTCAGACTGGACCACAATCTACTACGAAGGATGGACAGCTGGTCTGTCTAAATCAGAAGCTTTACGACAGCACAACAAAGATGCAACTGAACCTTCTAATCCTTTAGTTCTTTTTCCCACTCTTGCCAAACTATGGACTTTGACTATCTGCTTGTTGCTCCCTTGTTTCTTGCCATTTTGCTTGCAAATGATCACTTCAGTTATTAATAACACTGTAGAGCGTAAGACAGCTACAAAGATGCTAGCTATGTGAACTTACTACCCTATACCACAGAGTGATACCTTTACCTAGTATTATGTGATTTGATTCTCACCCTTTCTCACTTGCGGGTGAGAATAATCAAAGGGGGGAATGTGGTAGGCTATGGCCTAGGAATATGGTAGGCTATGGCCTAGTATGGTTTACTATTGTGAAAGGCCTATAAGTGAGGCCTGAGTCCCAACCCCCACTTGTGAATACTGTAGCTATAAGAATCGAAACTTAACTCAGTTTAACTGAACATAGCTAAGCAGAAACGAAACTTGGAAAATAGAAGAAAAACAAGTTTAATTGGTACTGATAAGGTGTGCTATGCTTCTATGGAATTAATTAACTCTGCAGAGAGCAAGGTCACAGTGCCTCTGCTTCCCATATGTTTTAACAAGCTCAGCGACCTTGGAGGAGAGAAGTAACAAGTTGGAGACACTGACCATTGTAATTGGGACTAGAAGGGGGGCAACCAGGTGCTGGGCCCAGACCAGAGTCCCTATTGGGTAGCCATATCAGTACCGGGACCAATAGATGGGTGAGAGGGGTACTGGGACCAATGAAAAGTTTCTCTATACCTAGAATGGAGAAGAACGCTATAAAAGCTGTTGTTTTGCTAGAAACCATTGCTCAGCCATTTTGAATTTGATTATTGCTGGAGCCATGTGCACATTAAACTGGCTTGGATCCTTGAAACGACTCCTGGCTTTATTTATTGCATGCTTATCTGCTGCTACATGATTGAGTTTTGTAGGATAGAGTTGTACCAATTATTACTGATTGTATTACTATATCTTTCACCTACTTGCTCTTTTTCTCTGCAAGATTGTAGTTGTAATTCTTACTGTTTTGTTTAAAATTCAATTTAAAAAAAGCAGCGGTCTCACCACAGATCTCTGCGGTACTCCACTATCTACTTTTCTCCAATGAGAAAACTGGCCATTTAGTCCTACTCTCTGCTTTCTATTTTTTAACCAGTTCTTCATCCACAATACTACAGTCTCCAATCCCATGACGTTTTAATTTCACCAAGAGTCTCTCAGGAGAGACATAGTTAAAGGCTTTCTGAAAATCCAGATACACTATGAGCCCGATTCTGTAAGGTGGATAGCCTCTTGGCCCCCCTGCACTCACAGAGCCACTGTGTATGCTTCAGGGGACAGGGCAGAGAGTGGGCGGAGCCAGCAACCGGATGTACGGGGACGATTGAGGTCCCAGCCTGTATGTTCAGGGAATACCAGGGGGAGGACCAGTTTATTCTAACTTGGAGGAGGAATAAGTGCTGGTCGCCCCCCCCCCCCCACCACGGATTGATTGGCCAGCCCCCAGCAGCAACGACAATAAGTCAGGTGAGTCCCCACTGCCCAATCCAGGGCCTGCTAGGGTGTGGCAGTAGGGAAACGGGGTCCACCGCAGCAGGCTAGATGTGCCACAGGGAGGATGTTCCCACGGCAATGCAGGGGTGTGCTGGGCAGTCTCCCAATACCCAGTCCTGCACCCGTGGGAACATCTTGCTGCTGCGGTGCAGAATCGGGTGCTGACAGGCCCGTTCTGTTTGAGGCCGTCCAGATGGCCTGGGCATGCTCCTAATGGAATCGGACTCCAGATCAACTGGTTGAAAGAGTTGAACAGTGACTTTGGTTTATGAAAATAAAGTGGTTCACAGATATGACTTGGAAGTCAGAAGACACACAGCTAACCTTGAAAGCATACAAGGAAGAGCATTATCAGATCGAAAGAGCAGCTCCCTACAATTATTAGAAACATAGAAAAATGACGACAGAAAAGACCACATGGGCTATCTAGTCTGTCCTGATTCATTAACATCTTGAGAAATTACTCAGGGCATAGCTGTTTAGCAAGAATCCAAGAAGCATTTCTTTTCAGGAAGTAAATAAGGGAGTGGAGAATACATATAAATACTGATGGAGGCCATGCAAGTGTGGCCAAGTGCGTGATATAAAGAATTCAGTGACAGGCAGAATTTGGGAGTTCAGAGCAGTCCTTATAGGTTTCTGATGAGTTGCTATCTGGAGTATGTATGCAGTTCTGGATGTCATATCTATAAAGAGAGAGACTTCCATAAAAATGAGACACCAAGATGGTACATGGTCTCACCAAGAGAAGAGGGTTAATGATGCACTTACTAGGAAAAAGAAGGGAAAAGGATGATATCATACAAACTCCTGGAACAGGATCCAACACACTTTAGGGATGTGCACGGAACAGATATTATGGTTTTTTTTCAGTTCATTTTTGTACTCTTTAGCCAATTTCCAGACATTTGTTCAGTTCCTGTCATAGTTCCTTTCTCCCCTTCAATCTGTTCAGAATTCAGCTGCACGGCTTATCTTCCAGCAGAGTCGCTCTGCTGATGCAGCCCCTCTTCTCAAGTCACTTCACTGCCTCCCTGTCCTTTTCTGCATCCACTTCAAACCATTACCTAAACATGTACTCATTCTTGGCTCCTCATTACCTTTCCTCTCTTAGCTCACTCTATACCCCTCCTCGGGAAATCCGCTCCTCTAGCAGATCCCTTTTCTGCGCCCTTCTCTGCGACGACCGCTCCAGACTTCCTTCATTCCACCTTGCTGCTTCATATGCCTGGAACACACTACCCGAGATAGTGCACTGGGTTCCTTCTGTAGCCCTATTCAAGTCCAGGCTGAAGACCCATCACTTTGAGGATGCTTCTGGATCCTGATGCTGCTCATTCTCTTTCCCACTACTTATGTGCATCTTGTCATACTCCCCAGTTCTGCGATCTTTTTTCATCTTGATTAGATTATAAGATCTGATGAGCAGAGGCTGTCTCTTTCATCTTTATGCACAGCGCTGCATACAGCTTGTAGCGCTATACAAAAGATTTAGTAGTAGTAGTTTTTCATACATAAACTCTTTTTGTACACATGTAAATATTTGTTTTTTGGTGAAAATCAACTTTACGTGTATTAGTTCTTAGGACAGCATGCTTTAAATCTATTTTTTAGCACTTTTTCAATGCCTTAAATTTAACAAATCAAATGCAGTCAGCTAACGCACATCCCTAGAGCTTGGAGCAACTCATTGTCAGGAGGAGGGAAAGAGAAGATCACAGATTGAGTAGGATAAGCGGTACTACAGTAGGTTGGGATGAATGGATAAATCACAGGGTCCTTATCTATGCTTTTAAGTTAGATAATTGAGGTATACTCCACATCATATAAATGAATTTGTTTTTTATTATTATTAATACAAATTGTCAACTATTTCATTTTCTTCTCCATCAATGATGGACTTATTGATTTTGCCATTTAATACTACATTCCTTGATTTTGTGAAGCAAATGTTTCAAATCATCTTCACTTTCAGCGAGTAATATGGTTTCATCAGCATAAATGTAAAGAAATAAAATTCAAAGGAAGAACTATTGCATACTTAAAAAGAACATATGATCTTTTGACATTTTCCATTATTCTCTAGTCCAGAAAATACAGATTTGTCAAAAAACAAAGCAAGAAAATTGTACCAGCTAATAAAATGATTACATGTTTTTTAAGAATTCACCTGCATGTGTTATAATAGCAATTAGCTTAGGAAAAATGATTTTTTTTATTAATGTATTAATAATATGTTACAGTCTTTTGAACTCTACGTTTGAATTGACTTATGATAGATGTAAACCTACCGAAAAATATTTAAACCATAGAGGATCAAATAATCCTATTAGGAAAATGTTAAATTTCAGGAAAATTTCCTGCATCTAAATATACCTCTAACAGGCAAAAGTTACACCTGCAGTTCATGTCGATAGACTCTAAGCAAATCTTGCATATGAGTTAAGCCATGATGGTACTTACTAGGTTAATCCGTTTCTGAAGGGACTTGTGAAAGACAACTCTTCATTTACATAAAAATGTTTGGCAGTTACAATCGCCCCAATCATGATGTCCCCATCCTTGTAGTAACCTGGTAAAGAAGACCTCCATTTAAGTTCTAGTCTGCATTGGTGCTCAGCAGTCTTCCACAGGACATTATTAAACAATAAAATCAGAATCAGGCAAACCCTCATCTTTCAGGATGTGAAATGGCATTTCCTCTGGTAATACATGCCCGTCCTGTCCTTCAGTTAAGTTCTTGGGCTTGGCAAGGGATGTTCTAAGGGTTTTGTTGGTCCTATACAATTTTATCTTTGAATTACATAATGAAATGTCAAAAGATAGACGTCTGCATGGATCAAAGCAGACTGAGGAAAGACAGTGAAAGTCTAACACTGATACTGAGGTGAACTCTATTTCTAGTCGAGATCCAGCATCTGTGAGGACACCATCTGGTGTTTATTTGACCTTACTACTCAAAGGGTCAACCTCAAGGGATATTTCTTCCTCACCTGTGCAATTAATATAAAATATAAGTTGTTTTCTAAAAATGACCTTATAGAAACCATACTTTCATTGACAGAGACATAACTATTATTTCAACCAGAATACTTGATGGAGAGCGTAGAGATAGTAAAAAACAACATTGTGCATTTGATCTATAGTCAATAGAAGGGATGTTAAGAATGGACACGATGCTGGAGTGATTAAAATCTACCACCTATTTGATTTCTTGTAGAGCAGAGTGGGGGTCACTGTGTATAAAACACAATCTAATCTTTGGGCTGACTTACCAGAATTATTCTCCATTGCCAAAAACAAGAGAATAACAGATTGGTATCATGCTTGTTAAAGATTTTTCAGTAAAAAAAAAGCTCAACGAATTATATTCCATGGGCCTGACTTTCTAACAGGACACCTATGTAAAAAGTCCAAAAAGGTGCCAGTTTAAATCTATTCCATGAAGGCCTACAGAGGGGAATTTTAGAAAGGATATCCCAATCCAATCTAGGACATCTAAGCCAGAACATCTGGAAAAAAATAGGAGGCACCTCCGGGTAAAGACGTGATTTCACAAACATCAGCATGCCTGATATGGACATCTGCAGGAGCAATTACATCAACATCCTTAGAATAGTATTTCAACACTTAGACATCTAGGAATAGTCTCATGGTTAGAGTATTAGACTAGGAATGGGAGAGCCAGGGTTCAAGTCCCATTGCTGCTTTCAGTGAAACTGGGCTGAGGACTGGAGATGATGGAGTACTTTCTACTCTATGGATGCTTTTCAGCCAAAAGGAGCACTGGAGCAGGTCTAAACTTAGACGCAAGTCCCGATGTCTAGGATATTTCTAAGGTCAGGTAGGGACATCCAGGTTTCTGGGAATGCCCCAGTCACACCTCCAACACACCCCTGATCAGACTAGGACATCTTCATGCTGGGGATGACCACAGACTGGGCTTATATAGTGGCTCTGGGGACATCTCTATGCCCATGTAAGGACATCCAAAGCACTAATAGAGCTTCCAAAATGACCCTAACAGACTCCATGAAGCAGCTCCTGTGGCACACAGATATTGACACACCCATTTATATCTGCATAGAATGTGTAAATGTATGTAAGTAATCAACATGTGTAGGAATGTAATTTCTAAGATATTCATGTATAGTACATCACACTATCTGCCTACACCCTGCCCCCAGAAATGTCTGGGTACAGATCCCATGTGTGTATCTTTTACAGGTTATGCGGTCGTACAGTTTCATAAAAGCCTTTTTATGTGTGCCAAACAAGCTTTGCATGTGAAAAAAAGTACTTCTGTCTACAAAGAAGAGCAGGACCTGGGGGCGATTGTTTCTGATGATTTTTATTTAATTTATTTTTTAGAAGTTTCATAGAATGCCACAAACTATAAAACAAATACCCCCAAGGCATATAAAATTCCCCCTCTACTACCCCACCCCTTCCATTCCCCCTGCCACACCCAGACTCAAGCCTAGCCAGCAGCATTAGTCTGTATCAGATGATAGGTAACAGCAAACACTTCCCATATATGCGCAAATGTGGGAGTTTCTCAAGTTGAATCACCGTCAGTCTTTCCATCAAGCACACTTTATGTTTTCGCACTGGAGTCAGGTGCCATCTATAAAGGACCTTGTACCCATTTTCAACTATCTGATTAGAAACTTGAGATCTTCCGCACTACCTGAAATTATTTCTCCCAGTCCTTCTCATTAAATTCCTTCCCTATATCGTATTCCCACTGTTTCTGAAAAGTCACCTTAGCCACACCAGCTCCCACAAGCAGCCGATGGATCTTGAAGATCTCTTTCTTATGGGTGGCAGGGCACCAGCACAGAATTTCAAAATCATATAGACCAGTCACAAGAGCAGTCCTCCACTCCCCTTTCATCAATCAATGCCTCACCTGCCAGTACCCATAAAAATCCAGATTACTGATTCCAAAATCCTCTTTAAGATCCTCAAATGGGAGAACTTCCCCCTCGGGACATTACTATATCAATGACCTCAATCCCCATCTTTCCCACCCCCAAAACATCAGCCCCGGCACAAAATATGGAATAGGTTGTAATAAGGACAATTTGCTAGTTGTGTGCACAGCTTAACAACCATTTTAATAACAGGTTTCACAATTTTCCCACTCCCTATACCCATCCAAGGAATATACTTTAATGGGATGCTCTCCACATAGGGTTCCTCTATTTGCAACCATTTCCATGTTCCCACCTCAGACCAATCAACAATATTTGTAAGCTGCATTGCCAGATAATGCCAATAAATACAGTATAGGACACAGCCAATCCCCCGCCGCACCTTACCTGTACAGAGAGTACCCATGCTATCCTTGGCGGCCTCCTCTGCAAAATATACTAAAAACATTTACATTGCAAATCCACAAGAGATCTCTTAGAACTTCCACAGAAAGGGTTTAAAAAAATATAAGACTCTGGACAGGGTAACCATCTTTATACAAGATATCCTACCCAACCAAGACAACGACAAATGTGACCATTTCTCAGGGTTAGCTGAAAGGTTGTAGCACCCTGAGCCAGCTTTTGCACCCCTCCCCCCAATTCGGTCCCATCTTGCAGTGCAAGCTGCACAAACAGGGATACATTTTCAGTCCACTACTTGTTAAATCCCCTCCCCCCCCCCCCAATTTAACTTAATCTGTGTATTCTGTGGCACCATCCATATAGACAGTGGCACTGAATATACAGTGAATGATGGCGTCATCAATGCATGATCTGTTTAGGCTAGGCCTGATGTTCCGCAGACCTAAACTAAATACGTACATATAACTTAACTGAAAAGTGGCTGAATATTGCCACAATTTGGATAATTTTCTTTCCTACACTTGTTCTTCCTCTAATATACCACAGAAATATACAGATAATATCTGACCATTCTACAGTTTAAAAATCTGATACTATGAGTCTTATTCTATCTGTGGCACATCTGGGCTGTCCAGACAACCCCGAGCAAGACAGGCCTATTAGGACCCGATTCTGTACCAGGGGAACAAGACGTTCCCATGGCATACAGAATCGGGCCCAAGGACAACCCGGTGTGCCCCTGTATGCCTGAGGGGACGTCATCCCTGCAGGCACCCTTGGCTCCTGCAGCGCCATCCCTCTTCAACCCCACCTCCCGACCCACAGCTGGGCAGCCAGAACCTGGATTGGGTGGTAGGGACCTCTCTGCACCCGACCCTGGCTCTCTCCCCAGGGGTGATGTCTGGCCCAATCTCCCAGTTTATGCTGATTATTCCAGCTTTGACAAGGCAGGACATATAGGACTGTGACCAGAACGAATCCTGTATGTCCTGCCACTTTGGCTGCCCCACTCCTCCCAGACAACATCCCCTCCTATACCCCACTGGCTCTCCCTATCCTGCTGCTCTAGCCATGCAGGGAGAGTCAGAGGGGGAATAGGAGCAAGACTGCTTGCCCAGAAGTCGCATCTCAGAATCGGATCCTATGTGAATTTTTTTTTTTTAAAGCATAGTTACTGTGTGGCAATGAGCTGGTAGGACGTAAGTGGATCAGCTCTGGGGAAACCCCCAATTTGTAGTACAAAAACCCCCTTAAAACTTGGTGTACGCTCCTGTCCGGCTTCAGGAAGAATTGATGAAGGCACTGTGGGAGTGGTGAACCCTATTTAGGTCTCTTAGAATAAATAGATGGCCTCGAAATTAGGCCGGAAAGAGAAAGGTTAGCTCCCAGAGAGCAAGATGGCGGATGAGATGCCGGCAAGCCCTGCCGCTGATAAGCACCAGGCCATGGTGGTCGAAGTGAGCGCTGCGGTGGTAAGCGCGCTCAATGACCGGTTCCGCTCTTTGGCGGAGCAACTTACCCAGGTCAGCCAGAGCATCGGGGACTTTACGGGGCGAATGGAGCAAGTTGAGGCAAGGGTCTCAGAGGTGGAGGACTCGCAGCGCACCTTGCAGGAGAGGGTGACAGCCTTGGAGAGCCTAGCGAAACAGCAGTGTGAGAAAATTGATGACCTCGAGAATCGGGGTCGGCGGAAGAACCTGCGCTTCGTGGGAATCGCGAAGTCGGTTACGGACAAGGAGCTTACCGGATTCCTGGAGGCCTGGATAGCGCAGACCTTTCCCAACAATGTTACAGGCCCGCTCAAGTTGGAACGTGTGCACAGACTGGGCCAGCGGCAAGATGCAGCTCGCAGGCCACGTGCGGTCATCGCTCGTTTTTTGGAATTCCGGCAGAAAGAGGAGGTTTTGTGGGCTGCTCACGGGTGGCGACGGCAGCCGGGGTATGTGTCCCAGATTCTGGTATTCCAGGACTACTCCGTTTTAGTGAGTCTACGGCGCAGGGCTTTTTCTGCTGTGTGTGGGCAGCTGGCTAATAGGGACCTGCGCTTTGCATTGATGTACCCAGCAAAATTGCGGGTGGACCACAATGGACGAATGAAATATTTCTCCACCCCAGAAGAGGCACAAGCTTTTGTGGAGCAACTCGGTGGGGGGTCAGCCCCATGAGGAAGGATGGGCCCCGGAGTACCGGGAAGTGGTTGGCAGACTGTAGGAGATTTTGGTGAAGGTGGACAGTACTAGTAATGTGAGGGAGCGGGGAGGAGAAAGAGGAGGGCGGGGTATGACATGGTGTTTAATATCTGGAGGCATAAAGTGTTTCACTATGGATGACATAGGATGTATGCTGGGGACTGTGAAATTACAGTTTAATTTGCTGTTATATGTGAATTGAGTTATGTATTCATGCTCTTCTCTGCCTTTATTGTTTTGGTTCTGGTATTGTGCTGTTCGGTATTGTTAACATGAGAAGCTGGGCGGAAGGAATGGGGAAGGAGGGGAGGTGTGGTAGTGATTGGGGGGAGGAATAGACGAGTGATGTATTCAGAGTTGAGCCCTAAAGGGATTGTGGGAGTTGGGGGGTTGAAAAGGCGGGGGGTTGATTAATCTTGTTATTTGGGGTAGGCCCGAATGCCATTGGTACGGGGTCCCAGGTGGTACGGGACGGGGCTGGCGGAAATGGGAGGGGTAGGAGGGGAAGGAGGAGGGGAGGGGGTAAGAGTACAGTGGGGGGGGGGGGGCAGTTGGAGTGTTACTGTAGAATTTGGTGGGGGGATGGGGTGGGAATATAGAGGGAGGGTAGGGCTGGCAGGCTTGAGGCAGCTGGATACGGGTTTGCTGCAAGAAAATTGCTGGACTTTGAGCTGGGAGGTGGAAGGGGTGGTGTGGACCCTAGGCTGGGGGTTCTGTACCCAATTGAAAGAGGTATCTTTATGCACATAGTGATGTGGGGGCCCCTGAACAATGGTTTAAAACTTTGAAATTTGCTTCCTGGAATGTGTGTGGATTGGGCTCCCCTATAAAGAGATATAAGGTGCTGCAACAGCTGCGGTCCAAGCGGGTGGAAATAGCAATGTTGCAGGAAACACACCAATCCTCAGCGGAGCATGAGAAACTGTGTAAAGGCTGGGTTGGCAAAGTATATGGGTCCCCAGCAGTGGGGAAAAAGAGAGGAGTGGTAATTTTAATAGCTAAAACGGTAGGATGGGTGGAAGAGAGAGTGGAAATTGATCCAGAGGGGCGCTATGTTTTTACTTGGGGGACACTAGATGGAATGCGGGTGGTGCTGGGATCAGTTTATGTGCCAAATGAGTTTGAGGCCCGGTTCTTCCGGCAGATGTCTCGGATGCTGGCCAATTTGGGGAACTACCAATTGTATTTAGGGGGTGACTTTAATTCTGTCATGGATGACAACCTGGATAGATCAAGGGGATATGGGACGCGAGACCAGCGGAGTTCCAGGCGAATAAGAGGGCTGTGTGAGGGGTATGATCTTTTGGATGTATGGAGGATATTGCATCCAGGGGAAAGAGAATACACGCATATGTCTAGGGCCCATGGGACGTGGTTGAGAATTGATTACTTCCTCATTTCTAGGGACCTATTTGGTTGGGTTTCCAGGGTGGACATTGGGCCTCCCGTTCTCTCTGATCATGCTATGGTGGTGCTGGAAATGCAGCAACGTGATAAGGGGAATAGGAAGATCTGGAGATACCCCCTGGACCTAGGAGGGGATGTAGAGTTTGTGAAACACATACGGAAAGGTGGGTAGAATATTCACAGAATAATTCCCAATACACAGATAATCCAGCCCTATTCTGGGAGGCGGGGAAGGCCGTGATGCGGGGGGAAATCCTTAGTTATCATTGTCAAAAGCGGAAGAGATTGAATAGTAGAATAATACAGTTAGAGAAAGACTTGTCAAAAGCGCGCCACTGGCATGCGCAGTGCAAGAGTGGGGAAGCCGGAACGCGGTTGAGAGAACTACAAACTGAGCTAGAGCAATTGCCTGGGCAACGGGCTAGGAAATCCTTGATGTTCTACAAATACCAGTTGTATAGGCATGGGAATAGGGCTGGTAAGTTATTGTCATCCCTGGTGCGAGCTGAGGGGGGACCTAGACAAGTGGGGGTGCTTAGACATGAGGATGGTACCGTTAGGTCGAAGGCGGAGGATATTGAACAAGTGTTCTGTGATTATTATCAAAAATTATACGTGAAAGAGAGCGGGGATCAGGGGGAAGGAAGGGCCTTCTTGGAGGCCTGTACTCTGCCAAGAGTAACGACGGATCAATTGCAGGTGTTGAATGCACCAATTTCGGCGCAGGAGGTGCAGAAAGCGATTAAAAGCTTAAAGCATGGGAAGGCACCAGGTATAGATGACTTAAGGGGGGGAGTTCTATAAAATTATGGCAGATAAGGTGGCGATCCCTTTACTGGAATATTACGGGGATTTGATTCAAAGAGGAAAGTTTCCATATGAGGCGAATAAAGCTCTAGTTGGGACCAACACAGAGGATCTCTAAAGGTAAAAAGTGGACTGTTGTAGTTGTTATGGAAGGACAGACTAGATGGGCCTTGTGGTCTTTTTCTGTCATCATGTTTCTATGTTTCTATAAAAGCATGGGACCAACACAGAGGATCTCTAAAGGTAAAAAGTGGACTGTTGTAGTTGTTATGGAAGGACAGACTAGATGGGCCTTGTGGTCTTTTTCTGTCATCATGTTTCTATGTTTCTAT
The DNA here is from genome assembly GCA_033557465.1 of Ichthyophis bannanicus. Taxonomy (NCBI): domain Eukaryota; kingdom Metazoa; phylum Chordata; class Amphibia; order Gymnophiona; family Ichthyophiidae; genus Ichthyophis; species Ichthyophis bannanicus. Next base: position 17,501,018 of record CM066051.1, on the reverse strand, counting down.
GTTTCTATGTTTCTAGTTACAGTGCTGCCTAAACCGGGTAGGGATCCGCTTTTACCCAGTTCATACAGACCTATCTCCCTGCTGAATGTAGACATCAAAATACTGGCAAAGATAATGGCGGAGAGGCTGGCTCGGTTTCTCCCGGCTCTGATACAGAAGGATCAGGTAGGATTTGTGAGAGATAGACATACGGCATATAGTTTGCAATGAGTGTTGGCCTCCATGTGTGCCAGCAGAAAGGATAATAGGCATTCTCTGCTCATTAGTTTTGACACAGAAAAGGCTTTTGACAGGGTAGATTGGGGATTCATGTATCAAGTGTTGGAGAGGGTGGGGATTCAGGGTTTTTTTGTGGAAGTTGTACGGTTGTTGTATGCGGACCCTAAGGGGGCGATTTTGGTTAACGGGAATATGTCTCCAGAATTCGTGATTCAAAAGGGGACTCAACAGGGTTGTCCCCTCTCCCCCCTTTTATTTGTATTAACTTTGGAGCCCTTATTGAGTCAGATTAGAACATCGCCAGACTTTTTGGGGATACCTGTGGGGAAGACGGAATTTCGGGTTGCGGCCTTTGCCGATGACCTTTTGGTGCATATTGACAAGCCAGAAGAAGGGTTATCAGCATTGTTGAAGCTAATTTAGGTCTATGGTAACTCTTCTGGGTTTAGGTTAAATTTAGATAAGTCTGAGGCCTTACCGCTCGTTGCTGATATACCTCGGAGCTGGCCAGGTACCTTCCCTTTAAAATGGGCGGGAGATAGGTTTAAATACTTGGAGATTTATTTGCCAGTGGACTTGCGTGACCTATATCATATTAATGTCACATTGTTGATGAAGCACTTAGCAGATAGGATACAGAAGTGGAAGGAGCTACCACTATCCTTGGGAGGTAAGATTGCTTTGTATAAAATGACGTTGTTTCCCAAGTGGCTATATGCATTACAGACGCTCCCTCTGTTATTGAAACGGAAGGACATCCTGCAGATGGAAAAGCAGATAAACCTTTTGCTCTGGCGGGACAAACGCCCCCGGGTTCGCTTGGCAGTGTTACGGCGGCCGTGGAGTGAGGGTGGTATGGGCCTTCCAGATATTAAACTTTACAACAGGGTGTGTCTTCTCCGGCATGTGCGGGATTGGTTGTGGGGGTCTGGTGACTATACCCCGAATGAGATGATTGGGGCCTTGGTTGCGCCGCTGCAGGTCAGTATATATTACACATGAAAGGGGCGAAAGGTATAGACCAGTGGGTGTGGTCAGTCTTGCTCTTTCCAATAGTGAGAGCATGGAGGTATCTATGTGGGAAATTGGGATTTTCGGCATTTTGCTCTCCCTATCTTCCAGTACGAGGGAACAAAGATTTTGTGCCAGGACTGACAGATAAAAGCTTTGTGAGATGGGAACAGCTGGGAATCACCGCTATAGAGCCGTTGCTAACAGGGGAGGGTACTACTGAATCTTTTGCTACATTAAGTGGGCAGTATTCCTGGACGTGTGGGGAAGTGTTCCCGTATGCTTAGATTCGGAGCTACATTGGCACACTGCCAGTGGCCTAGTTGAAGGGCAAAATTTGTTCAAGGGTGGAGGAGTTCCTAATGGTGGGGGAGCAGGTGGCTAGAGTGGCTCAGCTACATAAGTCTCTATTAGGGCTTGAGCCTTCCGGGAAGGAGGAGGTATTGGCAGCGACCTGGGCGCGAGACCTTGGCGAGTCCGTGGCCGGAGAGGAGGTGGTGACAGCAATAGCGAATATCCCCAAGTTAATTTTGTCAGTGAACTATCGTGCCATGCAATATCGGTTGATACGTAGGTTGTATTTTGCGCCAAATAGGGCTTGGAGGGTGGGGATAGTGTGTATGAACTGTTGTCCGCGGTGTGGGGTCGCGGATGCTACCCTGGGCCATATGTTTTGGCACTGCTCTAGGGCAAGGAGTTTCTGGGGTAAAGTTGTTGGCTACTTGGAGAAGTGTTTGGGTACATCACTGACATTGGAATCTGCAAATCTGGTGCTTGATATTTGGAAGGAGGAGGTCGGGAATGTTTTAGGTAAGGTACAGTGAGATTGGTTGCGTATGGTGCTCGTTACGGCCCGCATGACTATATTGCATAATTGGGTGGACCACCGGGGGCCGTTGTATGGGCAATGGAGGATTCGACTGTATGCCTTGTTGTAGTTAGAGAGATATAGGGCGCGGAGTCACCCAAAGAGTCGGGAGACTTTCCTGAAGGGCTGGGGTCCTCATCTTAAGAATATGCCAGCCAAAGCGCGGAGTAGGATATTGGGTGGAGAAGGGTGTTAGAGTCCAGCTGGGGGGCGTTGGTGGTAAATCCGTATGATAGTTTTTCAGGGGAGGGGGTTGGGTTGGGAACTTGGGTGGGTTGGAAGTCCGGATCCTCGTGTTCTTAGGACCGTCCTGGGAGTGGAGGTGGGCGACGGGCTGGGGATAGGGGTCCCCCCCCCTTGCTCGGAGTTTGGAGGGTTGGTAGGTATAGAATGGAGGAGAGGAGGGCAGGTTTCTGGGGAGGTTGGGTGTGGAAGGGTTGGGAGAGAGGAGTGGGAGGAAAGTGCTGTATCTGTATGTTTGAATGAGAAGCTTTTACTGCCTGCCTGACAGTGCACCCTGGGGTATTAGGTAGTCCTTAAAGAGATTGCGAGGGGGGACGACTAAGGGATAGAAGAGGGTAATCTAGGGGAGTAGTGGAGGGGGGTAGTTAGAGGTCAACAAAAATGAAAAAACATGGAACTGGGCAGAAAGTGCTGAGCCCTGTGGGATTCCATGGTTTTGAGTAAAGGGCAGGGATGATCTTTGTACAATTTTTACCTGTTGGTTACAGTCAGTTAGGTATGAGGTGAACAAGGTTAGGGCTGATCCATCAATTCCAATTTGCTGTAATCTTGCCAGGAGCATATTATGTTAATGGAGTCAAAAACTGACGCAATACAAAGGAAAATCATTACTATCACATATTTGCGCTTTTTGATACTTTTGATTAGAGTGTCAAATAGAGCTATCAGTAAGGTCTCTACACCATGATGTGTTCCGAAGCCATACTGTTCTGGATCAAGTGGAGAGTTTGAGTCTATGTGGTCCTGTGGTTTGTTTTGAACTGTTTTTTCAATTATTTTTGCTAGGTATGGAAGGCTTGATATTGGTCTATAGCAGCTAGGATGAAGATTGTCAAGAGTGTTGGATTTTAATATAGGCCATATAGATGTCTGTTTCAGGGGTTTTGGTATGTAGCCTTGGGATAAGGATAGATTCACAATTCTTTTGATAATTGGTGCTAAGGGGTCATGTGCTGCCTTTACCCATGCAACAGGGCATTGTTCTCCTGGGGCTGTGATTGTATTCATTGTGGATATATTTTTATCCATTTGAGATAGTGAGATTGTTTAGAGTGAGTTTAGCATTGGGGGTTCTATTAAGGGGTTTGGGGAGTCATGTGAGGGAGTACATAATTTTGAGATGTAGTAGTTCGCTAGAGTGTGTGTGCTGATTTGAGCAGAAGGATTGTCATTGTCTGTTGTTTTTGTTAGTGATTTTACTATCAGTAGCAGTTCTCGTGGTCTGTTGAGAGATTTCATTATTATCCTGGTATGGTTTTCCTTGTTGTCCTCTGGATAGTTGTCCTAAATTGTGTTCGGTCTTCACTCAGGCGGCTCATTGTTGACAGACTGGTATCTGTAGCTGCTGTTTTGTATCAATCCATCTAATTTCTGGCCTTCCTGTTTTGCTTTGATCTTCTATCTTCCCCAGCATGATGTCTTTCTCTAATGATCTCTCTCTTCGAATGATGTGTCCAAAGTATGAATGTCAAAATCAAAGTCTTGTCATCTGAGTTTGTAAAGAAAGCTTAGGTTTGATTTCCTTTAGTACTGACTGGTTTGTTTTTTGGGCAGTCCATGGTATACGCAGTATTTGCCACCAGCATCATAATTCAAAGGCATCAATTTTCTTCCTATCTTTTTCACTGTCCAGCTTTTGCATCCATATGATGTTATTGAGAGTACCATGGCTTGGACGAGTCAAATCTTTGTATGGAGAGCATTGTTTATAGCATCTTTGTATTTGCAACGTGTGTTCATGAATTGGAGTTTATTCTCTGTGCTTTTGGTTTTCCTCCATCTCCTTTCCAATTTACAGAGGGGTCTTTTTAGGATTCTCAAATCATCATTGTACCATAGTTTGATTTTATGGAGGTTAGCTTATTTGTGGTCGCCAGGACAGTTGCTGTCTTGGATATGGTACTGTTCCAGGTGGTAAGAAGTGTATCAGTGTCTAATGTGTCATGGTTTAACTGTGGGAGTATATCTTGTAGGAAAGATTCCTTATCGTAGGATTTAAAGCGAGATTTAGGTGGGAGCAGAGTTTCCAGTTTATGAAATGTGCCATTGGATGGTGACTCAAAAGTGATGCTATAATGATCCAACCATGGACAGGTTTTGTTTGGTAGTTTGGGGAACAGAGTTTTAATATCTGAGATGGGATGAAAACCAGATCTAAGGCATTTCCTTTGCTGTGAGTTGCAGAGATTATAATTTGTGTAAAATCCATCTCGTTCATGGCTCTATTGAAGGAGAGGACCTGGGGGCTTTGTAATGAGGCTAGGTTGAAGTCACCAAGTGCTATTAACTGTTTGTTAGGCCTGTCATCAGTGCATATAATCTCCAGTATTACGCTTAGGGAGTTAGAGTCTTGTGAGGGGGCTCTGTAGACAAGGTAAAATGTTGCATCACTTGTTTCAATTTGAATGGTGTGAAGACCATCATAACATCTGCTGTCAATTAAAGTGGGCCTTAGGTTCGTCTTGGCCAGAATCGAGGTTCCATCTCCACGCTTATTTTTTTCTAGTGGCATGAAAGGATTGGTAGTCGGGGTGCTTGAATTAGTTGATTAGGATGGTATCAGTCTCTGAAAGCCATGCTTCCATGATGAATACCATATCAGGTTTGTTGTCATACATGTAATCAAGTCATATATGAATTTTATTTTTTATTGATCTGCTACATGGAATTGTGAGGATGTGTCTGTGAGTTGAATTTTGTGGTTTTCTCAAGGGGTTGTGTTCAGTCATTGGTTCTTTCTGACTATTATTGTATGGGAGAATGGGCATGCTATATGAGAAATTGTCAGATAGATATGCTTGGTGTATTGTAGGGGAAAATAGACCTAACGGATTCACAGTGCAAAATAGCAAGATTAAGAGTTTGATTTCCATTTTCTGTGGGTACTTAGATGTAGTATTTTAAGAGGAGAAAAATAAGTTGGGTAGTATAGCCTGATCTGCAGTAGTGAGAGTTGGTAGTTAATTATGACTAAACAATTGAGTTAGATTTTGAGTACATTGAATCCCTGTATAACTAAAACAGTAGCTGGTGTTTATGTTTCAGTTGACAGATGGAACAGTGTGAGGCTTGGGAATTCTTACAAAGTTGCAAAAATTGTTACAGAATTACAGACAGCAGGGAGGCTACATAGAAGAACAACAGAGCTACAAGTAAGGAAGTATGAGATTTACATTAGCAAAGTCTGGATGGAAAACTTAATTCATACTTTAGTGAGAGGTAATAGGAACAAACATTAAATCATAGAAACATAGAAACATAGAAACATGACGACAGAAAAAGACCACATGGCCTATCTAGTCTGTCCTTCCATAACAACTACAACAGTCCACTTTTTGCCTTTAGAGATCCTCTGTGTTGGTCCCATGCTTTCTTGAATTCAGTTACTGTCCTCATCTCTACCACCTCCACTGGGAGACTATTCCACGGATCCACTACTCTTTCCGTAAAGAAATATTTCCGCATATCACTCCTGAATCTATCTCCCTTCACCCTCATCCCATGTCCCCTCGTAGCAGAACTTGCTTTCAATTGAAAGAGGCTCTCTCCCTGAACATTTATGCCACGGAGGTATTTAAACATCTCAATCATATCACCTCTATCCCACCTTTCCTCTAAGGTGTACATATTAAGATCCTTAAGTCTGTCCTCATATGCTTTATAATGAAGCCCATTAATCATTTTGGTAGCAACCCTCTGCACCGACTCCATCCTGTTCACATCCTTTTGAAGGTGCGGTCTCCAGAATTGCACACCATACTCCAAATGAGGTCGCACCAAAGACTTATACAGAGGCATTATCACCTCCTTTTTTCTGCTAGCCATTCCTCTCCGTATGCACCCAAGCTACTTTAAGATCATCAGACACAACCACGCCTAGGTCCCGCTCTTCTTTAGTGGACAAAAGTACTTCACCTCCTATACTGTATTGCTCCCTTGGATTGCTGCAGCCCAAATGCATGACCTTACATTTTTTAACATTAAATCCCAGCTGCCAAATTCTAGACCATTCTTCAAGCTTAGCTAGATCCCTCCTCATGTTATCTACCCCTTCCTGGGTGTCTACTCTATTGCAGATTTTGGTATCATCCGCAAAGAGGCAAACCTTACCCGACAGCCCTTCCGCTATATCACTAACAAAGATGTTAAAAAGAATCGGACCAAGGACAGATCCCTGGGGCACACCACTGGCAACATCCTTCTCCTCAGAGTGAGCTCCATTTACCTGTACTCTTTGTCGCCTCCCACCCAACCAACTTCTAACCCAAGCAGTAACTTTAGGGTCCATCCCTAGGGTGCTCAGTTTGTTTATAAGTCGCCTGTGAGGAACAGTGTCAAAGGCTTTACGGAAATCTAAATACACCACATCTAGAGCTCTCCCTCGGTCCAACTCCCTGGTCACCCAGTCAAAAAAATCAATCAGATTTGTCTGACAAGACCTGCCTCTGGTGAATCCATGCTGCCTCGGATCCTGTAATCTGCTGGACTCCAGAAACCTCACTATTTTCTCTTTCAGCAGCGTTTCCAATAATTTACTCACCACCGAAGTTAAACTAACCGGCCTGTAGTTTTCAACCACATCCTTACTTCCGCTTTTGTGTAAAGGCACCACATGAGCCTCTCTCCAGTCCTTTGGCACCACTCCCGACTCCAACGAGGCATTGAAAAGGTCAGTCAGTGGAGCTGCTAGAACGTCCCCAAGTTCCCTCAGTATTCTAGGGTGTATCCCATCCGGTCCCATCGCTTTGTCTACTTTAAGTTGAGCTAGTTTCTCACGAACACAGTCTTCTGAAAATAGTTCAAGATGTCCCTCGCTTCTGTTCTTATTTGTGGGTGTTTTCTGAGGTCCTGCTCCTGGTTCTTCATCTGTGAACACAGAACAAAAATATTTGTTAAGCAATTCCGCTTTATCCTTATCAGCTTCTACATATTCCCCCCCTGCACCCTTGAGTCTGACAATACCACTTTTGCTCTTCCTCTTCTCACTAATATATCTGAAAAATGTCTTATCCCCCCATTTTATTGATTCACAGGATAAAACAACTGTATACATTTCTCCTAGGTTTAAGCGTACTTGTATTTAGGGTCAAGCCTATGATCCACACCAAAGGGCCACGCCAAAGGGTCCTCTGGCAAGGTCCTCAGGCGTGGGCTCACTAGGCGCGTGCATGCCTGGGGCATGCTGGTTTTTAAAACATGAAACAGGGCTCCCGATTGGATCTTAAGGTGGGAGCAGGAGTGGCTTGTTTCTGCTGTTGCTTCTGCTCGATCGGGGCTCAGAGGACATGGATTAACTTTTAAACATATTTATGTTCTAATGTTTATTGTTCCATGTAAAGCCACTTCAGGTCATGCTGTTATCATGGCTTAGATTCTCAGATTTAGCAGAATATAAGCATAGCTCTAAATAAAACAAATAAATAAATAAAATGCACAGTTTATCCATTTATCTTTATCTTGTTGCCACCTCTTTGAATGTTGCCTCCAATATTTTTTATTAGGTGCTTCCTGCTGTTCCTTTCAGGTTTTAGTAGAATAATGTAGCACTTTGGAAGAAAGATACAGCCCAACAGTCCAGCACTGGAGGCCAGGATAGCAAATATCTCCACTGCCACCATATACTTGCCCCTGGTGCTCAGGTAGGTTGGGATGAAGGAGATCCAGACACTGCAGAACACCAGCATGCTGAAGGTGATGTACTTGGCTTCGTTGAAACTGTCAGGTAGATTTCTTGCTAGGAAAGCTATGATGAAGCTGATAGCAGCCAGAAATCCCAGATAACCCAGAACAGAATAAAATGCAACTATTGACCCTTCATTACATTCAATGAGTATTTTGCCAGTTTCTGATTGCATGTTAAGATATGGGAACGGGGGAGCAGTGAACAACCAGGCAAAACACAAAATAATTTGAATAAGAGATAAAGAGAGGACAATAGAGTTAGAGACCCTGGAACTCATCCATTTCCGGAGCTGGCTTCCAGGCTTAGTGGCGTGAAAGGCCATGACCACAGTGATGGTTTTTGCCAGAATGGAGGAGAGAGAGAAGGAGAAAATGATCCCAAAGGAAGCCTGTCGGAGGATGCAGGTCACCTCACCTGGACGTCCGATAAATATCAGGGAGAAGAGAAAGCAGAGCATAAGGGAAGTGAGGAGAACGTAGCTGAGGTCTCGGTTGTTGGCTCTCACTATGGGAGTGTCTCGGTAAATAATGAAGATACCGAGGATAACAGCAGTGACAATAAAGAAAAAAATGCTGAGTAAAGTCAAAGCTATCCCCATCGGCTCTGTAAAGGACAGGAAAGTTAGCATTTTTGGGATGCAGATACTTCTTTTTTGATTGGGCCATTGGTCTTCTGGGCACTTCAGACAGACATCCAAAGCTGAGAATGAAAAGTATTAATAAATAGCTTCAGTCATTAGGACAGTGAAATAACTCTTCTATATTTTAGAACAAGGGATTTTTAAATCTGGGGATGCTTGCCACATTTAGATTTCTAAGAGGCAAGATGAGACAGAGGTGAAGGAGTGATTTGTTCAGGCTTAGCTTATCTAATTTGATTCCTCATCTTACAAGGGGAATTCTTTGTTGATAAACAAACATCTAGACATTCACATTTACACCTAAGTGAACGGGTGCCTGCCTGAAGGAGCTGGTGTAAAGGCTCCCCTGATCACCCTCAAATCCTTTCTCGATCTTCCTCCCGTGGCAGCAGATCCTCCCCTAAACAACCCCCTTTCCATCCAACCCCTCAACGATTCAAAACCCCCTCCATCTGAACCTCTCCAGTAATGCAGGCTCCCCTTTCGTTTGACCTCCTACATAATGAAAACCCCAGCAACATTCTAATATTCCTCTCCCCCAACAAGGGAAATCCACCAGGCACTCCCTGGGCCATGAAGAACCCACACACCAGACCTCCATGCAAGACCTTTCTGCCCCTCACCACCCAGACTCTCCACGGTAAGGCAAGCTCCACACAACACTTTGGTCTTTTTCCCCAAACAAGGGAAACTCATCCAACATTGAGTGGACCAGGAAGAACAACCACCTCCCCCTCCCCATAAGACTCCCTTACCGCTCAGTCCCAACAACAACCTTAAGAGGAAGCCCTGGTATGTAGGGTATGCAGCGACAATCCCCAACTGAACATGGTGTCCATGCTGCTGCACTCAAAATGTCACCCATGACCCCTTATCATTAATCTTGTGATATTATCTTGTGGGATCTGGCTGCCAAATATAGGCAAAATGTCTTAACTGTTAGTGCATGTTAATTGCTACATTAATAGTTAACATAAAAAACATCATTTTGGGAATGAGTGGGTGGGCACTGGGTGGTGACTCTGCCTTTCAGTTAATACAGAGGTCATTACTTAGTTGTAAGGGGTAATTCTATAACAGGGCACCTAGGTTGATATTGCAAGAAGGCACCTATTTCAAGCATATTTTATACAGAAAAATAAACAAGCATGTGCCTTTATATAATATTAGCATAAATCCAGCAAAGGTTAAACTACATTATAAGCACAGACATTAGTGCTTGCTTGAGAGCATGTGTAAATGCCTGTGTGTAGATTATGATGGTAAATGCACTAATTAGTCTATTTTATAATCAATGCATCTACTTTGAACTATGCCCATACTCCACCCAAAAGCCATCCCTGCATACACCCAATTACACCCAGTGCAAAAGTACTCATCCACAAGTCACTGCATGAAGAACCATTTTACATATATATATATATCACCACATACGTACTATATATGGAAATTACCATACAAAAGCTAACATGTCTTCATAAAGTGCAGTTACTCACCTATAACAGGTGATCACCAGGAACACCAGAAATCATTCTTCACATGTGGGTAATGTCCTCCAACGAAATCTGCATGGGAACACTCACCAGAATTCAATAAAAAGGTTTTGGGAACATCCCTCTGTGCTTGGGGAGAAGCACAGGTTGTGAAGAGTGATTCCTGCCATTCCTCGAGATCACCTGTTACAGGTGAGTAACTATGCTATCTACAGGAACAAGCAGGAATGCAGTCTTCAGATATGGGACTCCCGAGCTCCAGGCTACCAGAACAATGGTGAGGATTAGTGCCCATTACAAATGTGGAAAAACCACTGAAGAACAACATAGGGAGTCCAGGGGATCTAGTAGCCTCAGCATCCCCAGCACACCCCCATCGAGATGACAGTGGTGGTATCCTGGATGGACAGAAGGCCAGAGGGAAGGAGGTGTAGCTAAGTCCCAAAGAGGTGCCGGAATATGGCTTTGGCCAAAGTCACTATCCTTATGAAAGTCCTTGTCCAGACAGTAATGGGCTGCAAAGGTGTGACAGCACAGCAGATCTCCACTATGGAGACAGAGCGTAAATGAACTATGGATGTGGCCATGGCCCAAACATTGTGAATGGTAATATCACCCTCCAGTGTTAGACCCGCTTGTGCGTATACAAATGATATGCATTCTGCTATCCAAAATGAAAGATTGCATTTTGTCATGGAGAGAATAAGGCGATTAGGTTAAAAAGAAATGAATAATTGTGAGGATTTCCAGTGTACCTTGTTCCTGTCAAGGTAATATGCTAAAGCCTGTTTGCAATCTAGAGTATTAAGTGCAGCCTCAGCCCGAGATGCATGTGGCTTGGGAAAAAGGTTGATTGGTTGAGATGAAAAGGGGAAACAACCTTTGGAAGGAAACATGGATTTGTTCTCAGAACTACTCTGTCATGGTGAAAATGTGTCTAGAGCTCATGTGCAACTAAGATCTGTAGTTCACTGACTTGGCAAGCAGAGGTGAGTGCAACTAGGAAAGAGACCTTCCAAATAACAAACTCGAGGGAGGTAGTGCTGAGAAGCTCAAAATGAGGCTTGAGAAACTGAACAAGAAGCACATTAAGATCCCAGGCAACAGGCGGCCAGATGAGTGGTTTAGTCAAGAGCAGACCCCGCATGAAACGGGTTACCAATGGATGAGTGAAATGGGTTTTCAATCCAACCCCTAATGAGAAGCCCAAATGGCACTGAGGAGGACATATATGGAGTTCGTATTGAGACTCATAGATAAGAGGTAGGGAAGGTACATCAGGAGAGACTCTGCCAGTCAATTGAAGGGTTTGAGGGTGTGCTGAGAGTACCAAACCTCAAACTGCCACCACTTAAAGGCATAGGTGCGGAGATGGAGTCCTTCTGAGATACCAGGAGGATATCCTTAACAGTGTCCAGTAAATTGTGTTAAAAAGGACTACCCTCTTTGCAACCAAGCCATAAGGTGCAGTGCATGGACACTGGAATGCAGCAGTGCCAACTGATCCTAGACTGATGCTGAGCTAATCGAAGAAGCAGGGGAAACCATGGCTGTTGGGGCCAAAACAGAACTACTATTATCATGGTGCCTCTGTCCACCTGCAGCTTGAATAGCATTTTAGCTATGAGCGAAATTAATAGGTAAGAGAAAAGCAGACTAGTTCCCCAGTGAAACAGGAAAGCATCTGGGGCTTGACTTTGTAGAGATGACACACTGAAGCAAAAGCAGGGGACCTGCATGTTGAGCAGGATGGCAAACAACTTGATCTCCAGGGTTCCCCATAGACCAAAGATTATTCTCTATTGAAGAATCCACTTCTGATTTCCGAGGACCCGACTAAGACTGTCCGCGAGAATTTTCTGATCTCCCGGCAGGTAAACGGCTCAGAGAACCATTCCATGAGTGAGGGCAAAGGTCCACAAGTGGACCACTTCCTCAGATAGGATGTGAGAGCCCGTGCATCCTTGCTTGTTGATGTAGAACATTGCTACTTATCCTATGAATTAATTGTTAAAAACTTGAAGGACATTGGCTATTTCCCACAGTTTGAGGAGGTTGATCAGATGGGCAGATTCCTGGTGAGACCACAGGTTCTGTGTTGCTAAGCCATCCAGGCAAGCTTCCCGCCCTTCTTGGAAGTATCTGAAAAGCTGACCCGTCAAGTAGGTTTTGAGGCATACATCACCACTGGAGGGTGTTGACTAACTGAAGCATGATGATGACCCTGTCTTTAATTTGTCCTTCGACTGTATCCACGAAGAGGATAGGTCCACTATGCCTGACATATGTGGAGGGGAGCAAAGGGGACCACATGTACGGTGGAGGCCATGTATCCCAGCAGACAGAGCATGTCCCTTGCTGTGATAGGACCCTGTCGCTGAACCTGGCTTGTTAACTCTGGGAGGCACTGCAGGCAGTCTCTTAGTGGAAAGGCTCCCTCTGGAAATCCCTTCCGAACCAGATCTGAAACAACAGAGACCTCTCTACATTCCGGACACAGTTAAAAACCATCCTGTTTCATGAATATCTTGGAACTGAAATAGACATCTCTCAGTGACTGTTCATCCAGACCGCCTAACTTATCTCCTCTGCTACCAACTAAGAGACTTACGCCAACTGTCTAGTTCTGTTACTTGCTGTTCAGATCATCAATGTTGGCCCCCCTGGTGATGCCCCCACCCCACTGTCAAGATGATTACTGCACTCCCCCCCCTTTTTGTCAAACCGTTTTGACCCGGTGAAAAGTGGGATATAAATGCAGCTAAATAAATAAATAAAGGCTCAGGTTTGCACAGTGTTTAGGCGTGCACCTATGAAATTCAATTTTTTTTTTTTTTTTAAACTTTTATTTTCATTTTGCAACAAACAAAAGAAACAACACACCAAAAGAGACAAAACAAGTATACAATAAGGAAAAGTAAACCCATTACCCCCCACCCCGATGCTTCTTCTCTACCCGATTATATCAGCATGTGAGCGCTTCCAATTAACAGTGATTATACATCAAACGATCAAAAGAGTATCTACAATACAGCATGATCATGGGACAGAGATATATACAAAGTTAGACAGTCAGATGAGAGCATTTAGCAAAATGTACATAGTCATTGAGCATCTTCCATTGAGACCAATGAGAAGGAGTCTGAACGGAGGAAGCGAACAGACGAGGTATTTGTTCATATTTACTGTAAAGACAAGCATGATTCCACCATTCATTGGGGCTCAGATGGGAGCTAATTTTCCAGTATTACTTAATTAGGGAAATAGCAATGCCAAGCATAAAGTTCGAAAGGAGATAAGCCATTTTTGGGAGAGAGGGGATCCCCGCAACTGGGCGAAGTCCCACTATCCTCCAAGAAAGGGGCTCCTGAGAGTGCGAGATAGACTAAATACGACCCCAGACCCGACGCCAGTAATACTGTAGTGCGGGATATTCATGCATAACATGAGGCAATGAACCAATGGCCGCAGGACATGTCCAGCAACCATTGCCCTGAGTAGTGTTCCATTTGTCTAATCTGTGAGGAGTGTAAAAACACCGGTGGGCTAGAAAGAAGAGGGTCTGAGTGAGTGAGGCGGGTCGGGAACCCGTGTCCCTCTACTCCAGATAAGGCTCCATTGCTCCGAGGTCAAAGTCACATACAATTCTCTCTCCCATACTTTCTGCGCTATAGGGGTATCTCTAGTTATAGCATTACATAAGGTTTAGTAAAAGTGGATGCTACACCCGGTGAACTACCGAGAGATCGGAAAGTCTCCAAGCAACCTTATGTAGAGAATGCCGATGGCGGGAGTCCTCTAGTGCTCCGAAGGCGATGCTGAAGTTGCACTGACCAGAGTCGGGAGTCTAAAGATTGCATAAGAGTATTAAAGGCACCTAAAGTGTCTAAAAGCATTGGTGGATAGTGGGAGTCTGATGGGAGAGTCATACCAGGGAGAAAGGTAAGAGGAATCGGTTTGCAAAGGTCCGCTTCTATATCTAGCCACACAGGTCTACTCGGTACTGGATCTTCCAACCAACGAGCACCTTGTTTGAGAAGAAAAGATTGAGGGAACACTTGAGTAAAATCGCCACCAAGTATTAATGGAGCATTGGCAGAGGCCAAGGCCAACTGCGCAATACTTGCATAGTAAGCAGGGTTGTCCACATTCGGGGCATAATGCAAATACACGTGAATTCACTATCTCCAACCTCAAGGTGTACACGGGCCCATCTACCCTCCTTGTCAGCGCTAATATCAGGTACAGTAGCGTGCAAAGACTTCCTAACCAGAATGGCTATCCCGTACCATTTGGAAACGGTGGGAGAATAGGCAGCTACCATGTGAGGCTTAGCATTGAGTTTCAGTGTTTCAGCAGAGTTTAAATGCGTTTCCTGAAGAAACACTAAATCAACATGCTCATGGCTAAGATAGCTAAGGATTTTCTTTCCTTTGAGTGGACCATTAATGCCTTTGACGGTGAATGATAAGATTTTACATAAGGCCATTCAAAAAAGTTAAAAATTCTGAGCATGATAGCACACATAATTTCACTATGTCCCTCAAACTGACTGTATCTGGCTGTACACATGACATAGGAAAAATAAGCTAATATAATACAATGAAGCGCCCCACATTAACAAAGAAAACCGCAGTACGGTAGAGGAGAAGCAAAACCCCAAAATTACTGGCGACCATGTGTCTGCGGGGAGAAACCCCAGAGAAGGCCGAAATTGAAAAAACACATAACCTGTAGGACTGTGCGTGCTCCGAATCCGACCGAGGCACACATCATGAAGGGATAGGAGACCAAAAAACAAAAGTCATATAGAGAAAGAAAGAAAGTCCAGGCTATTTCTGTGCTTGGCTATGACCGCCGCATCGGGCCCTTCAAAATGGCGGATAGAGCCGGCAGATAAGAGTCCAAGATTTGGGATCAGCGCATCTGCTCTGCTTCTTTGGAGTCTAAAAATGTTGATAGTAGATCAGGATCTTCGAACGTCCTGGTTTGGTTGTGGAGAGTCACTCGGAGCTTCGCTGGATACAACAGGCCAAAGCGAGCCTGTAGCTGTTGAAGACGAGGGCGAAAAGCAAGGAGTTTCTTCCGACGGTCAACGGTAGGCTTTGCCAAATCAGGAAAGAAGGAGACCTTACGACCTTCAAATTCCAAATGATGATTCGCTCGGGCAGCATGTAAAATTTGTTCCACTTGTTGATATCGTAGCAAGCTAAAGATAATAGGCCGGGGGGTCGTGCGGTTGAGCGCCATGTGGGCAGGAACACGGTGTGCTCGATCGATTTCCAGTTCTCTGTGAAAAGTGATCTTCAGCAAGGAGGGAAGAGTTTTGAGCAAGAATTCTCTTATATCTCCTGCTTCCACCCCCTCCGGCATTCCGAGGAGCCTCACATTGTTGCGACGGGCTCGATTATTGCTATCTTCTAACTCCTTTTGAAGATTCTGTATCTGGCGCTCAGCCTTGTCCAGTTTGCCCAAGCGCACCTCGTGCGAGTCGAGGACCCCCGCCATGTTGTCCTGCCGTAATGAAAGACTTTCAAGTCGGTCCTGGAGCACTCCAAAGTCTTCTCGCATGGCTCGAAGCGCTTCTCCATTGGACTGCACCAATTCCTTCACGCCGCGTATTTCCTCCAAAATCTCCAGGTGCATTTCGGGGTTTTCACGAAATGGAACCATCTTCTGTGGGGAGGACACCTCTGTTTTGGAGCGTTTTCCGTGAGAAGAAGAAGGAGACCCGAAGTCCAAGCGCGCTGGTTTATGGGCCGCCATCCCCCCGAGGTGCCCCGGTCAGCTCGGAGCGAAATAGTAAATTTGTATAGGTATTAAGTCAGGATTCTAAGTAGGCCTCTCGGGAGCTTCAACGCAAAGCGTCCTACCCGCTGGACATCAGGCTCCGCCCCCCCATGAAATTCAATTTTTGAGTAAGAACAAGGTGAGACTTTGGAAAGATTATGACAAAGCCTAGATGTTGAAGCACAGTGACAGTGCAGTGAAGTGAGAGGTTTAGTACTTGAGGGAAATCGCCCTTGATGAGCCAGTCATCTAAGTAGGGAAAGACAAAGAATGCCAGGGTATGATGGTAGGTAGCAACCACTGCTAGACATGTTATGAATCCTCTTGGGGGTGAAGCTAGGCCAAAAGGTAGAACTCAGTGTTGGTAGTGAACCCCTGAAACATGAATCACAGGCACTATCTGTGAGAAGGATTCATGAGTATGTGAATGTAGGCATCCTTGAGATCTAGAGAAAAAAAACATTCATCCCTCTCAGGATATGGAACTAGAGTTCCAAGGGAGACTATCATGAATTTTTCTCAAACTAAGAACTTGTTGATTACTAGGATGGCTCTGATCCCCCGTCATTTTGGGAATGAGGAAGTAACAAGAGTAAAACCCCAACCATTCTTGTAGAAGAGGAACTATTTCTATGGCACCCTCCAATAGCAGGGTGCAGTGAAGAGGTTCCATGGGAAATTCCCTTGTAAAAAAGGTGGGGGGTAAGCTTTTGAAGTGCAGCTAACATTCCTTGAGGACCACGTTCAAGATCCACTGCTCTGTTGTTATAAGAAGCTATCTGTGGGCAAAGAGGACCAAGGGACCCGCAATGTGGGAAGGATGGGGATCCTTCAGGGGAAGTATGGCTATGCTCTCCAGGAAGGAGTCAAAAAACAGCTGTATGTTGGGTCTGTGAAGCTGGTTGAGGTTTGGGAGCCTTAGGCATCTTGGGCTGACGTGAGCCTAGCTGCTTTTATTGAGGCTCCTGCAGCTGATAATGTGGGTAAGATGGATAGTATCTCTTCTTTTTAGGGAAGAAGGTCTTTTTGGTGGAGGTCTTCTTTCTAGAGGGATCAGCTGTCTTTCTAGAGAAGCATTTGAGAGTGAGATCATCAGTTTCAATCTCACCTGCCTTCTCCCGCCAGCCTTTCCTGAAGAAATTCTCACCTGTACAGGGGATGTTAGTCAATTTATCCTGGACACACTGCTCCAGGTCAGAAGCCTGTAACCAGCCCATCCTCCAGGCCCCATTACATACTGCTGCAGCTCTGCTAATAGTTTCAAAGCAGTCAAAAGCAATTCTGGTGAGAAACATGGAAGTATTTTGATTATGCTTGATTAGGACCTGGTAAGCAGCCTGCATGTCAGCAGGTAAGAGACGGGAAATTCCTCAAGTTCTTTAGTGACATTCTTTAGGTATATACCCAAGTACAACATTATAGAAGTTAATTCTAGATGCCAGCATCATTACTTGGAAACATCGATGTCCGAAGGCATCCAGAGTTCTCCATTCCCTACCTGGAGGAACTGAAGAATGATTCTTGCAACTTTTAATACGGTGCATTGCCAATTCCACCACAATATAATGTGTGGAAGATGGTGTTTCTAGAAACCCAGGAATCCTATACATTGTGTTAAATCTATTATTTACTTAGGCCATGGTCAGAAGAGCCTCCCACATGAGTAGCATGAGGTTTTGTAGAATGTAATGCACCGGGAGTGTGGCAGCCTCCTTAGGCATCAACGGATACTGGATGTGGGGACCACTGATGAATGAGCTGATGCAAAAGAGTGAGATGCAAATAGAGACCCACTTTGTCTTTCATGTTTTTTAAATCACCTTTTAGTCATCTGCTGACACTAGGGACAAGTGGCCGGTTCATGGTCAGGATCTGAGCACTTCAAGCACCCGTCATGCTTATAAGTGGATGAAATAGTGTTCCAACACTTTGAGCATTTCTTAAAGCCACTGGCTTGTGTCTTCATATTTGGGAATACATCCATTGCCAGGTCAAAAAAGGCAACGGAGGGCTAGGCTGTCGAGACCAACGGTGGGAGCTGTGGGAAAAAAATGAAAAAAGAAAAAGAAAAGAAAAATGGACTCCAGCATCGAGCAACGGTACCGGAGCTGTTAGGAAGGCAAAAAATGAAGCACTGTATACCCTGAAGGGCACGGAGAAAAGAGTTTAACAGCAGTGACCGAACAGACACCCAAATGGCTCTGCGGAAAACTGGAAACAGGAGAAAGACTGGGAAGGCAGGAAGGCAGGCATGTAGGTATGGTGGGATGCTCTCAAAGTCTTTCCTGTTGGGTTCTGGGGAGCGTTCCTGCACAGGCTCCATCAGCGTATGTCACCCATATGTGAAGATTATATTCATGCTTGTTCCTGGAGATTATGCATATACATACAAACATGCATACACATGCCAGCCATCAAAAAAATATACAAAATTGATACATACAACAGATAAACAGAATTACGAACACACAAACATACGCAGAAGAAAAAAAAACATAAAAAAGATAACACGCAGAGGCAATGAAAATGCAAACAGACAGGTGTATAAGAATATAAACACATAGAGGAGTTGAAAAGAATTCTATAAACCATGCTGTGCATGCTTTCCCCACTTGAATTTCCTATTGATTTTCTCTCCTACATCACAAATCATAAGCCTTACTGAATAATCTGCATCCATGTGTCCATGTGGACTCCATGTATTCCATAATATCACCCACCAGATTGATTGGAAATCTCTCCTTCTGCACACGGAATACAGTCATAGCAGCAGATAGACTCTCCTTCCCTGGGTAATTTCCTATAACCTGGGCGGCAACTCAGGCTGCATATGGACTGCGGAGTTGTCTATGGATTGATAAAACAATTTTACATGACTTCATTTGACACTGGCCTGTGGTATGGACTGTTTTTAAAATGCAATGTTCCTTTGATCACCTTCTAATTCAATATATATTGGTGGAGCTTGACTCCTACCTCTAATGTAAAGATGAAATGGCTTTTAATCAGGTGGAGCTTGGACTATCTTGTGACTCATAATATTATGTGTTGTCTTTAAAGTGCATGACTGGAATCAGCAACAAAACAAGATCTCATTTCATTAACTCCCTTTATTAAAACAAAATAGCATGGCGACATAGAGAACAAAAATCAGGAAAAATGTGGGACAATTTAAAAATCAACCAAACATTTTTAGGATTTGCACTATCTGGTTAAATTCTTAGCAGATCCCCAGAACACCTCTGACTCTGCTTCTTTGGTGACAGCTAAATATTGTCCCACCAATGAGATGGCAGAGCAAAATGTATCAGATCAGAAAAAATCTCCCATAAAACTGAAAATAACAAAATACTAAACTCACAATAGAGTGGGAAAACGTTTACCCAATAGATAACAGACAACTTCTCAACATCATCACAACCATAAATACCACCACATCACCCCTTGACCCATGTCCAGTAGACTGGATCAAGAATATTAAAGCAGAAATCTCCCATAATACTAAATATTGTAAACCAATCTCTAATACAAGGAAAAATGCCAACAGAACTAAAAAGATCTCTAATACGACCAATACTAAAAAACAAATCACTAAACAATGCAGATCCATCCTCATACAGACCCATATCAAGTATACCTTCTATAGCCAAAATCATTGAAAAATCTGTACAATACCAATTGCAAGACCACATAGATAACACAAATGCACTAGATGCTCAACAATATGGTTTCAGACAATCACATGGAGTAGAAACACTACTTCTAGTATTATTTGACAAACTTTATAAAGGCATTGAAAACTGCAAAAAAATGTTTGTCCTAATTTTCATCGACATAACTGCAGCCTTTGATTCAGTGAATCATAAGATCCTTATTGAAAGATTAGAATCAATAGGTATAAATGGAACCCCCCTTAACTGGTTCTCGTCTTATATATCAAGCAGACTACAACAAGTTTACTTTGATAAAAACCTATCCAATACCTTCCCTCAGACACAAGGACTCAGCATTATCCGCTATATTATTTAACTTATATCTAAGACCAATCTGCACAATATTCCAAAAACACAAAATTCACTATCATCTCTATGCAGATGATATAATGCTTTATACTCAATTGGATATATATAACCCAGATTACAGTCCCTTAGAAAAATGCCTTAAGGAAGCACAACAATGGCTCCAACAAAACAATATGCTTATCAATCACAAAAAAACGGAAGCAATGTTTATCTCTAAAAACCCAGAGTTCAAACACCCCGCCACAATCATACTAAATAATAAAACTTATAACACTAAACAAGAACTAAAATACCTAGGTGTCACCCTAGATAGGACACTAAACATGGAAACCCACCTAAGAATTCTAAATAGAACCATTTTCTACAAACTAAGAACTCTACAGCCCTTACGAAACATTCTAGAACTATCGGACTTTAGATCAATAATACAAGCAATCATAATGCCACATCTGGACTATTGTAATGGTATATTACAAGGCCTGCCTAAAAAAACTACAAACATACTCCAGATGGCACAAAATGTAACAGCCCGAATCCTAATGAGCGTACCATTCACAGATCACATCACACCTATCCTAAGAGAACTTCACTGGCTACCTATACATGCATGCATCAGGTACAAAATTATCATCACTACATTCAAACTAATAAACAATTATGCCCCATCCTATCTTGCCACACTCATAAAATCACAAAACAACAACAGGAAAAGACGAACACACAACCTAAATACACTACAAACCCCCCTCTCCATCTGCAAATCAAAGGCATTCACCAGTAATAGAGCATTCACTTTCACTGCTCCAACACAATGGAACAAACTCCCTGACACCTTAAGAAATAACAAAGATCTCATATCATTCCGTAAGAGCCTTAAAACACATCTAATCAAAGAATACTTCAATTTGACAGAAATAACATAAAGTAATTTCAGGATTAAATCAATTTGTCAGAGATTTTTTACACCTTTGCCAGTTAAAAAATTTTCAAATCCACGGAGAATCAAATAAAAACCTACCTTTACTATCGTTCACAAATAATGTATATAGTTAATTGTATTAACATGTATGTTTGACATTACTTCATGTATATAGTTTCTCTATTTTATTGAGCTATCCTAATGTTCAAAAGTTATCTTACAGTTTTATGTATACAGTTATTATTGTTCTACTTATCGAGTTATCCTAATGTTCTAATGTTATTATCCTATAGTTTTATGTAACTGCTAAATCTATGCAGAGTTAATTGTTAGATGTAAACCACTGCTGATCACTGGAAGGAGCGGTATAAAAATGTGCTTAAATAAATAAATAAAATAAAAATAAAATTTGGGGGCTCGGGATGATACCTGGACAAATCTTTTGAATCATAGTCTGCCAGTCAATCACTGAGCAGAATTATTCTCACCGTTTAATAACATGATTCATGATGCCTGTATGACTCAGCATCTTCTAGAATATTTTAATGTATTTGAATTCTGACCTGGTGAAATGAACTATGCCACACAATTGCCTTCTCATTGATGGTGAATTCCTGCCCCAAGGAAGCGCGAGGATTATAACTTCCAACAATGTCATTTCTTGTTGTCCCATTGGGGAGAGAGACTATATTTATAATATCGTATCCAACCGAGAGGTCGCCGTTCTCATCAAAAAATATCTCTTCACCCAAGCCATTGTTAAAATTGACATTCTTCAGATAACCATGAAGCTAAAGAATTTGGGGTAAGTTGTCAATAGTGGCAGGTTATAAATGTAATTTCAAGTATATATAAAATCAAAATAATTTTCCTTTTTAAAATCATTGTGGGATCAGTTTTCAAGTGGCCCACGTAGCTGCAGAGTCTGTGGTTCATTTTACCTGGTGAAATTTGTCAAGGAGAGAAAAATACCCACACATGCTTGTACCTGCCTTTCCTGTGCACATATTGTCCAGCAAAAACAAAAATAAAGCTACTTTAGAAAAGAAAAACATACAGGCAGTGTTTCCAACCCCAACCTTATCCTGGTCCCCAAAACACCTCCCTCAAATTTGGCTAAAATTATGTGCATAGTGGAAGTACATGCATCCTATGAGCTCCACGGTCTCTCTCAGTAGCCTCTAATGTCTTTAGGAATCACCAGGCTACTGACGCTTATTTCCTTCCCTCATTCTTACCTTCCACCACATAGTCACACTAAGATGTAGTTTGCACCACACTGTGAACACCTTGTAGTAGTGCTCTGCATTTGCCATGGTTGACTCAAGTTTGTTTGGGCACCCAAAAAATGAAAGTGCACAAAAATCACTATGAAGTGCACAGTTACTCACCTGTAACAGGTGTTCTATGGGTTAGCAGGAATCAGTCCTCACACATGGTTGACGTCGGTGCCGACGGAGCCTGCATGGAGCAAATCCCCAGCTTTCAAAGAAAGCCTTTGGGAATTGCTACCACGCATGCATGGTCCCCTTCCTGTCCAAGGGTGCCATCTTGCTCAGTGAAATGACATAGCTAAAAAGACGGCAAAAACAAATGAAGATAATGGGACTGCAACTCCAAGGGGAAAAGGGAGGGTATTAAGGACTGATTCCTGCTGTCCCCGGAGAACACCTGTTACAGGTGAGTAACTATGCTTTCTCCGGGAACAAGTAGGATGTCAGTCCTCACATATGGGACTCCCGAGCTACAGGCTACCATGAACCTATAGCCAAAAAAGGCTCCCTCGTCAGAAGCCAGAAGCAGCAGCATTGAAATATGTATAACGGACCAACAGGACCTCTGTATCCAAAGGAACTAGCACTCCGGTAGCCTGAACATAGAAGGGTCGGAGGATAGGAGTTGCCTAGGCCCCGAAAAGGTTATGGAGTACGGCCTGGACAAAGGCACTGTTCCATCTGGACTTTCTATCCAGGCATTAATGAGCTGTGAAGGTATGGACTGAAGATCAGGTGGCGGCCTGGCAGATGTCTGCCAGAGGAACCAAGCACAGATGAGCAACTGATGTCGCCATAGCCCTGACCCGGTGCGCCGTTACATGGCTTTCCAGCTGAAGCCTCGCCTCCTCATAAGCCCGAGCAATACAGTCTGCCACCTAAGTGGACAGCGTACACTTGGTCACCCCCTCCCCCAGCTTACTGGGGTCGTAGGAAACAAAAAGCTGGGAGGCTTTCTGGTGGCCTTGAGTACATTGAATATAGAAGGACAAGGCCCTCTTACAGTCCAAGGTATGGAGGACCTCCTCTGCCCGACTGGCGTGCGGTCTGGGAAAGAAGGTAGAGGGGACCACCTCCTAGTTGACATGGAAAGAGGACACCACCTTCGGGAGAAATTTGGGATGCGTGCAAAGCACCACCCTATTCTTGTAAAACCTGGTATAAGGCTTCTCCACCACAAGGGTCTGGAGCTCACTCACCCTTTGGGCAGAAGTGAGCGCAACCAGGAAAACCACCTTCCAGGAGAAATAGCGAAGGTAACATGTAGTCAAAGGCTCAAAGGGCGGCCGTGTAAGCTGCCCCAATACCAGATTGAGATCCCATTCGGTTGCCGGAGAATGAATCTTGGGCTTAAACAGGAGTAGGCCCTTCAGAAAATGGGATACAACTGGATGGACCGAGAGAGGTTTCCCGTCCACCTGATGGTGGTTTGCCGCCAGGGCACTGAGATGCACTCTGACAAAGTTAGACTTGACTCCCATCCTGGAGAGGTGGAGAAGGTATTGTAACACCATGACCACCAGGCAAGAAAAGGGGTTGACCCCCCAGTTCAGCGCACCAAAGTGCAAACCTATGCCACTTAAATCATAAGCCCGTCTGGTAGAAGCCCTGCATGAAGCCAGTAAAACATCCTCCACCTCTTTCAGAAGGTGGAGCAAAGGTAAAATCACCCTCTCAGCAGCCATGCTGTCAACAAGAGGGAGCTGAGGTTGGGATGCAGAAGTGAGCCCCCCTTCTGGGAAAGGATATATGGAGCTGACTCCCAAGGGGATGGGAGACTCCACTGCTAGCTGTAGAAGCAGTGGAAACCACGGTTGCCTGGGCCATCGTGGGGCTACCAATATGACTGAGGCTCTATCATGGAGAATCTTGAACAGAGTCTTGGCGATCAGTGGTGTCAGGGGAAAAGCATACAGAAGGCCCTCTGACCATGAGATCAGGAAGGCATCGGTGGCCGCCCTGGCAGGGTGCGACTGCCTTGAGCAGAAACAGGGTACTTGGTGACTGTCCGGACTTGCGAATGGGTCCATCACTTGTTCTCCTCAGGTTTGGAAAAGCCGGTTGGCTACTCCTGGGTCCAGCTGCCACTCGTGCGGCTGGAGAATCCTGCTGAGTCTGTCGGCCAGCAAGTTGTCCTGGCCCGGCAGGTATACCATCTTGAGGAGAATGCCCTGCCAGACTGCATAAGAGCACAGTAGGGAGGCATCTGTGGTGAGGACCCTTGAGTGTTGAGGGGCCTGGAAGGGCTTCCTCGCCTCCAAATGTCAGGCCGATAGCCACCAGGTTAGGGACTGTACCAGCTACCTGGTCACTCTGACTCTGTCGTTGAGATGTCCCGTGGCCTGGGACCATTGGTCCCTGAGGCACCACTGTGCTGTTCACATGTGGAGGTGGGCATCTGGAGTGACAAGCACCATGGAGGCCATGTGTCCGAGAAGGTGTAGCAGATGCCTTGCTGGCACTGAGAGACGGTGCTGTATATCTATAGCTAGCACCATGAACCTGGCTGTCCTGTCTGCGGGTAGGAAGGCCTTTGACTGAAGAGTGTTGATCCTCACCCCAATGAATTCCAGCTCTTGCAATAGGCAAAGGTTTGATTAGGGTAGTTGATAACGAAAACCAAGTGTTGCAGGACCTGAGTGGTGAGTGCTGTGGCTTGCTGCTCTTTGGGGGCTGTAGTGCCCCTGATGAGCCAGTCATCGAGATAGGGGAAGACAAAAATCCCCTGAA
Organism: Ichthyophis bannanicus; assembly: GCA_033557465.1. Taxonomy (NCBI): domain Eukaryota; kingdom Metazoa; phylum Chordata; class Amphibia; order Gymnophiona; family Ichthyophiidae; genus Ichthyophis; species Ichthyophis bannanicus. The sequence continues at coordinate 17,476,126 of CM066051.1, read as the reverse complement.
GCCTGAGAAAGGTGGTGACCATTGCCAGGCACTTTGTGAATACCCTTGGGGCAGAGGCAAGGCCAAAGGGAAGTAGCCTCTATTGGAAATGATGATGCCCCACCACAAAGTGTAGGTATTGCCTGTGGTCTGGTGGATTAGGATGTGTGTATAAGCATCCTTTAGGTCTAAGGAGCATAGCCAGTCTCCCTGGCGTAGGTAAGGCAGCAATGTTCCAAGGGAGAGCATTTTGAACTACTCCTTCACCATGAATTTGTTGAGGTTGCACAGGTTGAGGATGGGCCTGAGGCTCCCTGTCCTCCTTGCCACGAGGAAGTACTTGTAGTAGAACCCCTTGCCCTTGAGGTGGTGGGGCAGCAGATCCACCACTTGGTCCTCGAGAAGGCCTGCCAACTCCTTCAGAAGAAGGTCCGGGTGAAGGGGAGACCAGAGGGACTCTCCCGAGAAGTAGTGTGGAGGTACCTGGCACAAGTGGAGGTGGTAACCCTCCCTGATCACCCTTAATGCCCAGGAATCGGTGGTGATAGCTCCCTACCTGTGGGCATACAGGATGAGGCAACTTCCTGTAGGCTGCTGAGTTCTGAGTGGATCTCAGCTGGACCAGAGCTGGAGCCTCGGGCTTGGGAGCCTTCTGCTTACACGGGCCATGCCCCTGTCTCTTGACCTGCTGCCCTTGCTGGTTAGCCGGTGAGGCCTGGTAAGGGGGGTAGTTTCGGTAAACAGTGGACTTCCTCAGGCAAAAGAGCTTTTTATCCAAGCCCTTCTTTTGGGAAGGGGCAGTGGTCTTCTTAGAAAGCCTAGTCCTCGTCATGAACTCGGTCTCCAGCTCTGTAACTTTGTCGGTCAAGGATTTGCCAAAGAGGTTTCCCCCCTGACATGGGAAATTGACCAACTTGTCCTGTACCCATTGCTCGAAGTTGGATGACTGTAGCCAAGCTTGGCGGCGTGCACCGATGCCCACCGCGGCTACCCAGGCTGCCATCTCGAACCCGTCATAGGCCACCTGAGACATAAACTTGGAGCATTTATGGACAGCTTTGGACAGGCTCTTGAAGCGCTGCAAAGGCTCCTCGGGGAGAACAGCCGAGAATCCAGTAAACTCCTTTGCCAGGTCTCTCAAGTACATGCCCATGTACAGCTGGTAGGCCTGGATCCAACAAGTCAGCATTGCGCACTGGTAACACTTCCTGCCGAGGGCATTCAAGGTACAGGCCTCCCTGCCGGGGGGCACCAAGGAGTGCATCTTCTGACTCTTCAGTTGATGCATGGCCGACTCCACAACCATGGCGTTGTGCAGCACTTGTAACTTCTGAAATCTAGGGCTCTGACGGACTCGGTACATCGAGTCCAGCCGTTTGCTGATCACCGGCATTGACGCCAGCGTCTCCCACACGTGGAACATAAGTCATTCCAGGATTCGAGGAACGGGCACCGTGAGGGTTTCCCAAGGGGGAGCCTCATATTGGAGGATCTCAAGCTCGTCGGCTTGAGGATCCTCCTTGGATTCCATCGGGAAAGCCAAAGCCTTGGACATATCCCGGACGAAGTCCAAAAAATCCATATCCTCTGGTGGGGACCTTCTCTAAGGTTCAGACTCGGGGGAATCAGACAGGACATTGCAATGACGACAGGTGTCCGAGGACTCCTCGTCCTCAGTCTCCCAGGCGGAGGCCTCCGAGGAAGACTCATGGATCTCCTCGGGCCTGGAGGGCCCCAGTGCCACCTGCCCCGATGACGGCAGACTCGCTGGTGATGACCTCAGTCCCGACGAGCAGGAGGCCGAGCACGATCTCGGCTGAGGATCCACCCAGGTCCGCATGGCCTCGAGGATCGGTTCGGCCTCTGGGAAGGTCTTTGACATCAAACGCCCAGTGTTCGGGGTGGAGGAACCAGACTTGCCAGACATCAGCACTCGCTGCTGTTCCAAGAAGGCAGTGACACTGCACTCCAAAGCCGCCATCCTGGATGCCAGTCCCAGAGGCTCCGCAGCCTGTGGCTTGGGTACAGACACACTCGGGCCCGAAGCCGGCTCACCTGGAGGGGAATCCTTGACTAGGATAGTGTTTACTTCCCTGGGCCAATCCGTGACTGGGTCCTTTCGAGGAGCCTTGGCTGGACGCTCCCTCTCCAATGTCTTGGGCAGACATTCAGGGCTCTGTGACCGTCCCCAGGAGAAGCTCGGCCGATCGGAGCCATCCAGAGATGCCACCTTTGAGGTTTTCTTCCTTCTTTTTGGTTCTCTCAAGGGAGAGCCCCTCTCAAGGACCCCTGATGACTCTCGGGTTCGGAGTGCTCCTCCAGAGGCGTGGAGGCCTCAGTTGAGGTCCTGGCTTTCAGAGGCTTGGGGGAATCAGGCAAACTTTTATCATGCTGCTGCTGGTGGCTTCTCAAGGACTTCAAGGAAATCTTCTTTCACAGGCCACAGACTGCCGGGTCATGGTCTGGGCTGAGGCACCGGAGGCAGCAGTAGTGCGTATTGGTCAGGGACATGATCTTCCCACACCGATCACACTTTTTACACCCGCTGGTAGCCATGGGGGGAAAAAGAACCCCAGCAAGGTCGAAGACCCTTTGGGCTGCCAGTAAAGAAAAAAGGGCGCAAAGACTCCCTAAGAAAAATTAAAAATTGAAATACCGAGGCTCCGAGGTCGGGGCGGGAAAGGGTGCCGGCGCGAGAGTGGAGACAAGCCAAAACAAACTCAAAAGTTAACTTTTTCCAGGACGGAAACAGATGACGTCTAGTGAGCTCGGTGGAAAAAAAGGAGACTCAGCAAAATGGCACCCTTGGGCGGGAAGGGGACCATGCATGCGTGGTAGCAATTCCCAAAGACTTTCTTTGAAAGCTGGGGATTTGCTCCGCGCGGGCTCCATTGGCGCCGACGTCACCCATATGTGAGGACTGACTTCCTGCTTGTTCCCAGAGAAACAAGGGATTGCATTCCCAAGCTCCTGCATTCAGAGTAAGAATGCAAAAAACAAAGAGATGAAATAAACACACAAACAATAAAGAAAGAAATGAAAAAAATAACAATCTTAGTTTTAAATTTAAACAAACTAAGCTTATTTTTTGGCCATGCCAACCCTATTCCTAGATTTCACTCTTAGCCAATATGTCCTACCATTGCTTTTCCGCCTTTTGCCACCTTCATATTTTCCATTTTCTCAGCACAGCATTCATTTACTTTCCCTTCCACCCAGCAACTAGACTTCCTCTTGTGGTAAGGTGTCTAAGGATAAATAGTTCTGTGACCGTGACGACTGAGCGTTTCCACAGCACCTGCCGGCTGCCGCTGCCTCCTTCTCCTCTCATGAAAGCTTTCCTTCCACGTTCTACCAGTATATTCCATTACTGCTTTTCTGTGAACAAAAAAATCCTTTAACAAATTATTTTACCTTCCATGGGAAATAATCAAGGAATCTCCATTTTTCTCTACTCCACATCACGTTATTTCCAAAATCCAACATGACCATATCATGAAGCGCGTGTGCCAGGGCGTACACAGCATTGTACACACTATAGCTGCTTCCTAAGTATTTCCTGCCACAGTGAGATTTGAAAATCAACGTTTCATTAGTGCTGCAGGATCTTCTGATGCTCTCGGGGCACTGGCTGTCACATAGGTTCTCCCACCAGATCTGTGACATTAAATCATTTGTAAGTGGGATAGGATTTACCTCACGGAGAAATTTAGAAAAACTTGGAATGTTCTTCTTTGAGACTGTGAATGCCAGGATGCTGATTTTCCTCATATGGCTGTCCATTGCATTACTTTGGTCAATGTCCCGCTCAACTGTGGTGATCCAGACTTTTCCAGGTAAATTCAAATAATCTATGGCATCATGTAAATAAAAGGAATAGTCCCTACTACAATAGAAAATGATCACATTAGTTGATGACTTATGGATTCTCTCATAACGTTCAGACGCTTTCTCTTTTGACACGACATCGTTACGACTTAAGATTTCTGTGAATGCGACGCAGCCTCCATTCTGTGCAATTTTTTCTTTCAGGATCTGAACAGCGTTATAGTTCCTTTCATCAGCAGAAGCCAAGATGCCAACCCAGGTCCAGCCAAAATGTTTCAGTAACTCGACTATTGCAGCACAGAGGTGCAGCTCACTGGGGACCGTCCGGTAGAAATAAGGAAACTGAACAGTGTCACTCATCAAAAGATTCTGAGAGGTGAAACTGATCTGTTGAGAAAAAGTAATTAATACATCACTATCACTGTTATGGTGGCATAACATTTTACATCTCATATAATATTTAATAAAGTATTAAGCACAAAAGAGTAGAAGACTAAAAGTGGGACATGATATATTTGCATGAGGTAGAAGTACAGCTGTGCTGAGTGCTAAAAAGGATTTGCCATACTGTCCTCTCAAATTTGTCTACACAAGAAAATAGGATTCAAAGCCTTGCAGGTCAGAAACTCTGAAGGGGGCCCTTTTGCTTACTTGCTTTGCTTGCCTGTATCTCTGCCTGAGGATCTCCAGTGCTGCAGGGAGGAGGTGTGGCCTGCTGATGTCATACAGGGACCTTTTAAAAGCTTGTGTCCACCGCGGAACATGGCTGCATGTCCGAATGGGCATGACCAAAGGGGCAGGCCTACCCCTTCCGAGTCTCAAGGAGTTGCAGTTTCTCTCTTTTCCCCCTTCCATTGGGAAAACAAAGAAAAGGAACTTGCAGGCTCAATGGATCATCATCTGCAAACAAGGGCGTTGGAAGAACAGGTTTGGGGGGGTGAGATGGTTTCCCCAACTATAAGTACTTCTTCATCCTCAATGGTATTGGGTTCTACTCTGCCTAGCCAATGTGGTAATTCAACTGAAGATGAGGCCTCCCCTACTCTACGGCAGGATGGTAAGGACCCCTCACTGCCTTCTCCCCAGATGGAAACTTTGGTACGGGACTTAGGAACTGTTTGTTCATCTGTTTCTTCTGCACCAGTTCCTCTTGAATTTCCTATGGTTGCTTAAAGGTTGGAGGCCCCTAAAGACATTTCTCTCTGGGATATTTGAGAGGTGGTCACAGGGACCAAGATGTTGATTTGGTCCTCTCTGCAGAAGGTTTCCTAGTTTTCTAATGAAGTCATGTCTAAATTGGTCAAGTAGGACTCTAGACTGTCTGTAGCTCCTCTATTATAAACTTAACGATCAGCTGTCATTAGTACAGGCTTCCCTTTCGTCATCTGTGAAGGACAGTTTGGTTGTTCACCATCAGCTTGAGCTAATGGAGAACTCAGCTTGTGGGAAGAATCTTCATTTTTTAAACTTCTCATGGATGCGTTACCTTTCACCTGTTATCCTATTCCAAAAATACTTGAAATAAATATTACTAGTGACTGATGTGGGTAGTATTAGATTTTCTAATATCTATTATGCTCCTAGAGGGGCCAGAACTGAGGATCAGGCAGGTGATGACTTTGATAAGTTATCACCTGTTAATAGTCTGCATATCTCTGCCTTTCTGGAATACTCTAAGGATGATATACCTATGCGTTCAACGTCTGTCATTTCCTTCTTATCTGAATTGAATAAGAATCTTATTGCACGATTGTATTTTCAGAAAAAGAATGATGAATTTTGCAGTAGCCTAATCCAGGTCTTTCTAGATGTTCGTAAGTCAACCCAAAAATGGAAGAAGACTTTTTTAGACTTGAAAAACCAAGTCTTGACCCTTGGTGCTACTTACTTTTTAAAGTATCCTTGTAAATGTCTAATTGCTTTTCATGGAACCGTTTTGTTTTCTTTTATCCAGTGCGTTTCTTCTAGGGAAGAAGGCACAATACTATCTATGTTTCTATATATGTATATATTTTTTTAATTCTTCAATGCTGCCTTATTTATTGTTGGTAATGGAATGGTTTATATCTGGTGATTCAGGTAGGCTGAATTGATTTGCTTTGTTTTTTATGTTAATGATTTATTTCTGTCCCTCTTGATGTGAGCTTATACTGTATGGACCCGATTTTCGGAGGCAGTTACAAGGGTAACAGTCCCATTAATTGGGGATATTACATGGTTAGTGCCTTTGAACATCCCTGGTTATATCCCCTACATTCCCGGATGCTATCCGGTTAGCATTGAGACATGTTAGGGGCGTTCCAGGGTGGAGGCAAGTGCTAACTGGGTAGCAGCAATTTTGATGCTGCCTGGTTAGCCCTTTGCAGCTTAAAGATAGGTGAGGGAAACCCTTGCTTATCTTTAAGGGGCTGAGGCTAACCGAGTAGCATCAAAAATCGCTGTTACCCGATTAGTCTCTGTGGCTGCCGACTTTTGTGGTCAGACCCAGATTTTCATTTCCATCGCTGCAGAAATGAAAATCCAGATTAAGAGAGTCAGCGGAGAGACTATACGTTGACGCAGCGCATAGCCTGCCTAAATGAAAATCGGGCCCTATGTTTTTTCTAACTTTATTTAATAAAGTCATTTGAAAACAGAAAATAAGACCTTTGATCTCGGCCAAGTACTTCATAATAATGAAAAAAAAAAATCTGAAGCAGGGCAAAAGAGAGGAGATGCCTCTGCAGATAGCAAGCAACCTATGATAGAAGCGAAGAGAGAGAACAACTACACGAAGCAAATCTTCTCTTAAATTATCTTTATTTAAAACCATGACTTGGTCAAGTTTCATCAAATATGCCTGCATTGGTGGTCTAGAACATATAAACTGTAAGATATAAAATGACAGAACAAAAATGCATATGAAAAGCACAAAATTTAGGCAAATATATCAATCATACATAAGAAATCATCATACATAAAAAATCATTAAATATAATCAAAAAAATAAAAATATGTAGCATATAACAAATCACAAAAGTGAGAAGTCCAGAACTAGAAAATACAGAATATAAAAAGGTAAAATGAATGAAAATACAGAATATAAAAAGATTGAAAATGAATTTACCAGTTGGTGTTTGAATCAATAGTTATGGAACATAACACCTTCTACATAAGAAAAACATTGATTCAAACACCGATTGGTAAACTCATTTCCAATCTTTACTTTTTCTGTTCTGTATTTTTTAGTTCTTGACTTCTCATTTTTGTCATTATTTGTTATATAGTGCATATTTTTATTTACATTTAATGTTTTATTACTTTTTAGGTATGATTATTTGTTATGCATGATTTGATATATTTGTCTAAATTTTCTGAATTTTATGCACATTATTGTTCTACTGTAGGTTTGTCATTTTATATAATTTTTAGATCCCTAATGCAGATGTGTTTGCCAAAATTCGGCCAAGTTGGATTTTAAATAAAGCTTATTTAAGAGAAGATTTGCTTGATGTAATTGTGGTTTTTCTCTGTTTCAATAAAAACAGTAGCAAGAAGATTCAGGAGAGAATGTCATATTGAGCATATGACCATGAATAGGAATATGCATAGAAATAATCTCTAAACCCAGTTGAAGCCGTAGAAGAAAAGAATTATCCATTGCAACAGGTAAACATGATTGGTCCATGTATATTAGGGTGGTCCACTGCCATAGGGTGAAAAATAAAAGTAGGAATTTCTGTGCTCCCTGGCCTGATTCTGGTTCCATGTATGTAGAAAACAATGTGTGCAAAGTTTGAAGCCAATCAAATAATATTTAGGGGTGGCTCAAGGTCCCTATCTAGCAGGCCCCTGGATCCCCCCCCAGGGTTCATCAGACCACTGGGTATTAGACATTGTTAGGTCGAAACCGCTTCGTTTGTGGAGTTGCTTTCTTCTGTCCGTTATCTGAATCCGCAGATGTCGTCGAGTCTTCACCTGACTCTGCTGAGGAAGATCCTTCCAGCTGAACTTGGCTTGTAGTTGCCTCGGCTTCGGCAACATGTTTTTGTCTGCGCCTTTTCAGTTCTTCTTCTCGCTGTTGCGATCTTGCTTCCATGTTGGCCAGCTTCTTGTCCATCGCGCCCATTGAGCCGCGGCGCCCTGGTTCTCGCTGCGCTATTAAGAATTCTTTGTCTTCTTGAATATGAATTAAAGACATTGCATTGGCATGCACCACATCAAATAGGTTTTCATTGCAACCTGGAATTCTTTTTCATTTGCCTCTTGTTTCCCTCCTCTCCCTTTGTTTTTCTTCAAAAGTTTCCACTGATTGAACAATTTCTTTACTTTTTCTTGAATTTTGTCATTTCTTTGAACAGGAAGCCTGGCCTTTTCCCAGTAAGCTTCTACTTCACTTGTTACAATAGATGCACTTTCACTAACGCCTTTGTTTAATGTCATATGGTGATGTAAAAATACACTTAACACTTGCTCCTTGCTGGGGAGCTTGGCCCCCAGAATTGTGGTGGACATTTCTTCAATGAGATAAAAACCACGTTTTTTCGCCATATGAAAAGAATAAAGATACAAAGATAATAGTACAATGTCTTTGCCAACTCTCAGAGACGAGATTAGTTCAAATATGGCACACTCAAATGTAATCAGCGTGGAAGTGAGTGGATGATACAAGATGATGCAACATTTAGTCATCTGCTCCCATGGGGAAATCTCAAAACTTGTTGAGCCACCCCTAAATATTATTTGATTGGCTTCAAACTTTGTACACAGTGTTTTCTACCTAAATGGAACCAGAATAAGGCCAGGGAGCAAAGGAATTCAGGAATTCATTTTTATGGACCACCCTAATGTATATATTGAAATTAACCAAAATTTTGCAACTTGTAGTATTGATAGGCACTGACAATACTTTGGGCCTCCCTCTACTTTCCTGTCTAGTGATGTTTTTCTTTTGAGCTAGGAGCCTAGAAGTAGCAGTGGAATGCAATAAAAGCAAACGGGATCTTCAAGGTAGCAAAGCTCCAGTGTGACCATAACATGCATAATTCTTGATTGCTCTCAGAAATAGCTTTCAGGGTATATGTGCGTAAAACTGGGAGGTTGTCTTGGCATTAATGCTGGTGCTATGCTTATTCTTCTGCAATGTTTGTAGACCATCTGGCCTTCTTGGAGTCAATTTTACAACAGGGCAGCAAGGGGCCTATTTTAAGCCCAATCTATAATGCTCTATTTGCCTTTATAGAATACTAATTTAAATCCTGAATCATGCCTACATTGCAGGTGTGGACCTTAGGCCTGCTCAAGAGCTCGCCTGTGCGTAGATTATGGAAATGCAGATTAGCGTATTTCTTAATTCACACATGTATTTCACAATTCATCCAATACCGTGCCTCTACAATGCCTAGAGTAAAAGAACAGACCACCCTGCCTGCCCCTCTGTGTACTTTCATACCTTACCTAATTATGACAGCCATTTTATGCACATATATGGCCACATATGCGCCTAAATAACTACATTAAATTCCCCTCTTTCTGCCATCTGTAGAGTCTTGAGTGGTTCAGGATTGCTGGTTATTGTACCATGGCAGTATTATCAGAGAGCAGTTAAATTGCAAAAAGCTGTGGCTTTGTCTTGCGCCATATTATCTCTAGTCTAATGGTTAGAGCACTAGCTTGGTAACAAAAAGACCAGGGTTTTATTCCCACTAGCATGCCTTGGGCAAGTCACTTACCCCCTACATTACTGGGCTTTTCTTCAGAGGCAATCTACTTCTGGTCACACTGCTAAGAAAACCCAGGAGCTGCTGGGTCTCCGGGAGTCAGCATTGACTCGAAGGCCCACATTGCATTGCAATGTTTACCAAAAGCACCATATTGGAAATGTACCAAACAATTTGGATGTGTACACTTCTGCACATGCACCTTTTACTAGTATGAGTTTTCTTTGAGGGACAGATATATCTCTGAAGCTCCTTCAACGCTATGTACCCCATTTTTTAGATGCAGATTTCTACCTACCCAACCAATATATAATTACACTCCAAGGGAGGAGTGGTCTAGGGGTTAGGACAAGGTACTTCAGGCCAGAGGGTCAGGGGTTCAAGTCCCACCTGGGGACAGCAATCTCAGGCCAGAGGGACTGGGATTTCTAGTCCTATAGGCACTCCTTGTGGTCTTGGGCAGGCCACTTAACCCTCCATTGCCCATGTTCCCTGTATGTATTAGTGCATGTGTCTCATATCCCCTCGTGTTAAATGTATCCCCAATTGACCACTTTGACCCAGTGAAAAGCAGGATATAAATACAGCTAAATCAGGGGTGTCCAAACCTGTCCTGGAGGGCTGGAATCCTGGCAGGTTTTTGGGATAACCCTAATGAATATGCATGAGATATATATGCATTAGAGAGATCCTGCCAACCTGACTGGTTTGTGGCCCTCCAGGGCTGGATTTGGAGACCCCTGCCTTACACCTCTGTCATTTAAGATCGTGAGTGGACAAGGTGCAGATGTCCAAGACATCAAAAAGGTTAGATAGAATTTGTCACAGTCCTCCTCACTTCTCACCACCACCTAAAAATTGTCTATTAGCCACCTTTTTGGTGGTGGTGAGAATCGAGGAGGAATGTGACACATTCTATATACCCTTTCGATGTCTAGGACATCTGTACCTTGCCCACTCACGATCTTAAATGACAGAGGTGTAAGGCAGGGGTCTTCAAATCCAGCCCTGGAGGGCCACAAACCAGTCAGGTTGGCAGGATATCTCTAATGCATATATATCTCATGCATATTCATTAGGGCTATCACAAAAACCTGCCAGGATTCCGGCCCTCCAGGACAGGTTTGGACACCCCTGAGCTAAATAAATCATTAGCTATGGACCAGAAATTGAAAAGGTGGAGATCTTAATGAAAAGGTAATTTAGATTCATTTTGAAAAAGGACAATGTTCCATAGGATGGGTTATATAATAAAGTTCAAGCAAAATTAAGAAGCTCCATTACCTGTGGGTAGTGGTATATTCTGAATATTTTGGCTATCTGCATTGATTCCTCAGTTGGAAGGCCTTCGATGATAGCAGCCAGTGAGCCAGATGTTTTGCAGCTGTAATTAGGGATTCCGGTTTCCATTCCTGAAAATATTTTCAAGGCAGCCTCTAATGTTAAGACTGGATTGCTATAAGACTCCTGTATGTGGAATCCCAGGGTGAGGTTGGGTAAGAGCTCCGTGCTATTGTTAATCTCCTCAACTGCATAATTAAAGGCCACGAAGTCATAAAAATTGAGTGGAAAAAAACTGTAATGACATGTGAATGTCAGACAATATGAAATATGGGCATTAAGAAGTGAGTTTGAAAAATGTTTCTTTGGACCTACGCATATAAAAAAGGGGGTGGCACATATAAGCATCCTAAATATCTACATAAGCTCATAGAAGACCCTTTCCAGCTCTCTTACCATAAAACATAGTTACTCTCCTGTAGCAAGTGTTCTCCAGGGACAGCAGGAATCAGTCCTCACATATGGGTGACGTCAACATCTGTGGAGTCTGCGAGGAGCATTTCCCCAGCTTTCAAAGAAAGCCTTTGGGAAAGCCACCATGTATGTATGGTTCCCTTCCTGCTCAAGGGTGCCATCTTACTCAGTCAGGCGCCATAGTTAAAGCCCCACCAAGAAGATGGCAATAAATAGACAGCAACTCAAATGGGGAGGGGGGAGGGTTGTGAGGACTGATTCCTGCTGTCCCTGGAGAACACCCGTTACAGATGAGTAACCACGCTTTCTCCAGGAAGAAGCACGAAGTCAGTCCTCACATATGGGACCCCCTAGCTACAGGCTACTGTGGATCTATAGGAAGAGTATGCAGAGCTGTGAGCAGCCGCAAGCGAATCTGAAGACAGACCCAATGACTCTGAGTCCATGGAGAGCCACATCTCCGGTAGCCTGAACAAGAAGGATCGGAGGATAGGAGTTGCTGAAACCCAACCCTGGCTGAAGGCACTGTCCTGATGGGATTCCCTCTCCAGTCAGTAATGTGCTGTGAAGGTATGAGCGAAAGACTAGGTGGCAGCCCAGCAGATGTCCACCAGGGACACCGAGCGGAGGCTCACAACCGATGTCGCCATCGCTCGGATATTGTGTGCCATGATCCGGTGATCCAGTGGCAGCCTAGCCTGGGCCTGGGCGAAGGAGATGCAGTCTGCCACCAAAATGGATAAGGTCCACTTGTTGACCACCTGTACCAGACAGCTGAGATTTTAGGAGGCAAAAAGCTGCCCAGCTTTGTGGTGGTCCTGAGTCTGCTGCAAGTAGAAGGACAGGGCCCTCTTGCAGTCCAGGGTATGGAGAATGGCAGATGCCGGATCGGCTTGGGGCCTCGGACAGAAAATTGGCAATACCACCTCCTATTTCAGATGGAAGTCCGAGACAACCTTCGGGAGGAACTTGGGGTGGGTGCGAAGAACAACCATTTTCTTGCAGAATCTGGTGTATGGCACCTCAGCCATCAGGGCCTGGAGCTCACTGACCCATCGAGCAGAGGTGAGCACCACCAGGAAGGCCACCTTCCAGGATAAGTGCCGTAAGGAGCAAGTAGCCAGAGGCTCAAAAGGCGGCTTGGTCAGCTGCGTGAGGACAATGTTGAGATCCCATTCCACCACGGGCAAGCAGATCTGGGGCTTAGATAATAGCAAGACCCACATGAAATGAGAGACGAGGGACTGCTCCGAGAGGGGTTTGCCCTCAATGGGATGATGGTTTGCAGACATCGCACTTAGGTGAACCCTGACTGAGTTAGATTTTAGCCTGGACTGTGAGAGATGGAGCAAGTATTGTAGGACCGAGTATACTGGGCAGGAGAATGGGTTCACGCGTTTCTCCGAGCACCACACCAAAATCCTGTGCCAGTTGAAGACATAAGCCTGTCTCATTGAGTCCTTATGAGAGGCCAGCAGGATGTCCTCGATCTCCATGGAGAGATGAAGGGGAGCTAAGGAGACCCATTCAGCAGCCAAGCTGTAAGGGATAGAGACCCCAGATTGAGGTGGAGGAGCAAGCCTCCCTCCTGCGTCAGGAGCACCGGTGACCTCCCGAGAGGGTCCAGAGGTTGCGTCAAGAGACAGAACAGCAGGGGGAACCATGGCCACCTCGGGGCCATGAGGATCAACGAGGCCCTGTCCTGCTGTACCTTGAGAAGGGTCCGTGCTATCAGAGGCATGGGAGGGAAGGTGTATAGCAGGCCTGTCTACCATGAGAGGAAAAAGGCATCCGGAGCCACCTGGCCTGGGTGTAGGTACGGACTGCTAAACTGGTAAAGCTCAGAATTGGCTGTGCTGTTGTGGGGCCTAGGTGCCACTCGTGCAGCTGGAAGACTGTGCTCAGCCGATCTGCGAAGGCATTGTCCTGGCCCAGAAAATAGACGTCTCTGAGGATGATGTCCTGGCTCACCGCATACGAGCACAGGATCACCGCCTCTTGGCAGAGGCTGTAGGAGTCGGTACCCCCTTGTTTGTTCAGATAGAACATATTGACTTGATTGTCTGTCTGCGTGAGCACCACCTGATGCTGCAGCTGATGCCAGAATGCCTTCAGTGTGATGAGGATGTCTTGGAGCTCTAGCAGGTTGATCTGTTGCCGACCCTCCTTGGGGAACCAGGCCCCTTGGGTGTGCAGCTCCTTGCAATGGGTCCCTCTACTCGAGAGGGAGGCATCCATCATCTGGACTTTCGTGGGAGGGGGGTCCAGGACTGGAAGGCATGCCCCGAAGCAGGACTTTCGTGGGAGGGGGGTCCAGGACTGGAAGGCATGCCACCAGACCAAGGACTCTGCCATTTGAGATGAAACCGAGATGGGGTCCCAGAATCAGCCTGTAGCCTGGGCCCATTGTGCATGGAAGCACCACTGTGCTGCTTGCATGTTGAGGCGGGCGATGGGCACAAGGTGGACCGTAGAGGCCATGTGGCCTAGGAGGCGAAGCATGAACCGAGCCGGGATTGTGCAGCAACTCCGCACTTGGATACCAGTGACACATGGCAGTCTGCCCTATCCTGGGGAAGGAAGGCCTTGGCCTGGAGAGTATCCAGGTGAGCCCCTATGAACTCCAGGGATTGCACTGGAGTGAGTTGGGATTTTTAGTGGTTAACCATGAATTCCAGCTGCTGTAGAAGCCGGATGGTGCAGCCTGTGGCCTGAAAGGCCTCTGAAGCCATGCCTCCCATTATGAGCCAGTCATCTAGGTAAGGGTAGACGAAGGCCACTTGGTGATGGAAGTGGGCTGCCACCACTGCAAAACACTTGGCGAAGACCCATGATGCGGAGGTGAGACTTTAGGGGAGCACCCTGTACTGGCAGAGATCGCCTCTGACCACAAACCACAGGTACTGTCTGAGGTTGGGGTGGATAAGGATGTGGGTGTAGGCATCCTTTAAGTCCAATGAGCATTGCAAATTGCCCTGCTGGAGGTAGGGCAGCAATGTTCCAAGGGAGAGCATTTTGAACTTCTCCTGCACCAGGAATCTGTTCAGGTTCCTCAGGTCGAGGATGGGCCTGAGACCTCTCGTTCTTTTTGGGACAAGGAAGTATCTGGAGTAGAACCCTCTTCCTCTTAGGTGAGATGGTGCAGGCTCCACCGCCCCATCTTTGAAGAGGCCTGTGCACTCTTTAATTAGTAAGGCCGGTGCAGGGAAAGCCGCTGGGGATCCCTGGGACAGTAGGGGGGAGACAGCTGGTTTAGATGGAGAAGGTAATCTTCCCTGATGACCTGGAGAACCCATGTGTTGGTGGTGATGGAGTCCCACCTGTGGACAAAGTGAACCAACCCCCCCCCCCCACACACACACACACACCATCTCCAGCTGGTTGTGCAGCAGTCGAGATGTTATGCCGGGGGAATCAAAACCCTAAGCCCAGTTGTGCTGAAGCTGACAACTGGGTCTTCGGTCCTTTGGGCTTACGAGGTCCCTGGCTGGAGCCCTTACCCTGACTGTCATGTATCGGGGTCTGCGTAATCAGGTTCAGGGTGTATCCCCTGGAGGGTTGGACCTTTCTGTAGAAGAAGGGCTTTTCCCTTACAGCTTTTTCCTGGAAAGGGTGGCGGTCTTCCTGGAGAACTGAATACGGGTGACATATTCAGTCTCAATTTGACTGTTTTGTCCTTCATAGACTTACCGAAGAGTAGGTACCTGAGGCAAGGTACATTGAGGAGCTTCTCATGGACCCACTGCTCTAAATCAGAGGACTGGAGCCAAGCCTGCTGGTGGGTGCCAATGCCAGCCGCTGCCACTCATGCAGAGGTCTCAAATCCATCGTAGGCTGCTTGAGAAAGGTATTTGGAGCACTCACCAACTGACTTTGAAAGTGTCTAGAAATGCCAGACGTGCTCCCCATCGAGGCCGGCTGCAAATCATCCGAGTTCCTTGGTGAGGTCTTGGAAGAATATACAAATATAGAGTTGGTAATTCTGGATGTGGCATGCTAGCATGGAGCCCTGGTAACATGTGCGCCCGGGATGTCAAGGGTGCGAGACTCCCTGCCTGGAGGGACTGAAGAGTGAGTTTCGGTCTCTTCTGCTTACGCATGGCTGACTCAATGACCATGGAGGTGTGGGGGAGATGTGCCTTCCAGAACCCTGGTCCCCACTGGACTCTGTACATGAAGTCCAGGCATTGGCTGACAATCGGGAAAGAGCCGGTGTCTCCCACATGAGGAGAAGGAGCCGGTTGAGAATGAAGAGGACCGGAACCATGAAGGTTACCTTCGGTGGTGCCTCATATTGGAGGATATTAAGCTCCTCCACTCGAGGCTCCTCCTCTGACTCAGTGGTGAGCACAAGGGCCCGTGCCATGTCATGGACAAACTCAAGGAAAAGGGTGTCCTAAGGAGAGGTCCGCCAGCTCTGGGTCAGTGGGGATGGGTCTGAGGGGATATCTCAGTGAGTCTGAGTCTCTAGTTAGGTGTCCCCATCAGATTCCTACTCCAAATAGTCCGTGAAGGACTTGAGATCAGGTGGTTCAAGGTGGGTCGATGACCCGCGCTGGGCTCCCGAAGCCGGAGCCTGTCAGGAGCTGGAGGCACTTGCCCAAGATGATATCGCACCCGATGAATGGGAAGGAGATTGAGACCCTCGTTGAGGATCCTCACGAGGCATCTGGCTCTCTGGGATTGTTGCAGCAGCTCGGGGAGTCGTCAAGGTCCCTGTGGTCTAATGGCATGTGCCAGCAGGGTCTGGCATCAGCACCTGCTGGGCAGCGATAAACACAGAAATGCTGTGTTATAAGGCCAGCATTCAGGCCTCCCATGCAGGAGTGTGGCCCTGCGACCCTGAATACTGGGGTGATCGGGTCGGATGTTGAGGAGGATAGAGGATCCTTCCCGGAATGACCCTTGGGAGACTGGGTACCATTGCCAGAGGCCTCTGCATCAGTTTGAGGTACCTTTCTTGGCCACTCCCTCTCCGACTCTTTGGACTGTTGTAGGGGGCTGAGGGCAACCAAGATACAAAACGTGAGCAGAATACAAACTTTATTGGTCCTTATGTAAATTTTAAAAAGGGGGGCCAAACCCAACACAGGCCGTGTTTCGTGAAAACTTCGTCAGGGGTGAGGCACACCACAAACTACAAAAACAAAAGAATGACAATAAATATATATAATATAAATACAATAAAACAAATTAAAACTAATGTAACATATCAGTAATCATAAATACACAGTCAATATCAATTATAAAACAATAAATAAATAAATGAAAGAGTAAAAAGAGTGAACATGAATAAACCAATCATAAATGAAATGCATAAAAAACAATATATTATACCACGTACAGGTCATATTGTATACTGAATAAATAAATAAACGAACAACTAATAAAACATATGGATAAAATCACTCATGGTATTATGATTATTTATGAAGAGTGATTTTATCCATATGTTTCTTTTCCTCGTAGGGGGCTGAGGGATCAGGCGCAGAACTTCTCACACTTGTCTGACCCCCTGGACAACATCCACGTGGTCTTCTTTTTCTTTTTCTGCACAAGCTCTGGTGATCCTTTGTCAAAGTGCCTGTGGTCCCATGGGGGAACCTTGGGCAACTCCAAGGGTAGCGGGGCCTTTGAGCACGAGGCTACTGGGAAAACTGGGGTTGAGTCTGCCTTATGGAAGATATCATCTAACTTCTGACGGTGACTCTGTATGGCTTTAGAGGACATCTTTTTACATATGGAGCATTGCTGCAGGTCATGATTGGTGCCCAGATACCGGAGACAGCAGTCATAGGTGTCTGTGAGTGACATGTTTTTTGGAGCACCAATCACATTTTTTGAAAACTTTTTCTGGGGACGAGACACATGTCTGAAGAGCTTCGCGGAAAAAGGGAGACCGAGAAAGATGCCACCCTTGGGCGGGAAGGGGACCACACATGCGTAGTGGCATTCTCAAAGGCTATCTTTGAAAGCTGGGGAAATGAACCGTGCAGGCTCCGTCAGTGCCGAAGTCACCCATATGTGAGGACTGACTTCCTCAATGTTCCTGGAGAAAGAGGATTTTCCTAAATGTAGATGACTGCCAAAGATATATTTTGGAGTTATGTTAAGGATTTAGACGTAACTTTGGATCACCTGTTTTATTGGTTAAATTTTAATGTGCATATATTACCACATACCACTACACTCATTAACGTGTTTGTATTTCACAAAAGCAAAATGAATTCATTTTATGCATGCTTGAAATTATGGTGAAATCTTAAAATCTGTCATATATATATATATATTATTTTTTTTATTTATTTAACATCTTTTATATACTGCTTTTCGGTTTCATCAAAGCAGTTTACATTGAAACATAACGAGGTGTACATAGAATGGTACAGTAATAACTGTTTACATTGAACATTTTAAGAATTCAGTAACTATTTAGATTGTACAATTAACAATTCAAACTAAATACATTGGGTAAGTAATATTCCCTGTGTGTGTCAATGATGTTCTTACAGCATTTTGAATGATTGTAAACTGCTTAAATAAGAAGCTTGTTGTGAATGGGGGCTGCTGGTTGGGAATATTGTGGTGGTTATGAGCTTTCTGGGTGATACAAAATCTATGACAATCCAAAAGGCCATCCCTAGTCATGTTTGAGTGTTTCCTGCATATTGTCCTGCTCTAAAAGTGCAGTAAACAAGAGGGAAAAGGGAATAACTAGTGAGGTAATCAAATTTGCAGATGACACAAAACTGTTTAAAGTTGTTAAAACCCAAGAGGATTGTGGAAAACTGCAGGAGGATCTGGATAAATTGGAAGACTGGGCATCCAAATGGCAGATGAAATTTAATGTGGACAAGTGCAAAGGTATGCACCTAGGAAAGAACAACCCACACTATAGTTACAAGATGCAAGGCTCCACATTAGAAACCACCACCCAGGAAAAAGATTTAGGGGTCATCGTGGATAACATGTTAAAACCCTCCGCTCAGTGTGCAGCGGCGGCCAAGAAAGCAAATAGAATGCTAGGTATCCTAAGGAAAGGGATGGAGAATAAAACAAAGGATATTATAATGCCTCTGTATCGCTCCATGGTACGACCGCACCTTGAATATTGTGTGCAATTCTGGTCACCGTATCTTAAAAAGGACATAGAGTTATTAGAAAAAGTACAGAGAAGAGCCACCAAATTGGTGAAGGGGATGGAAGGCTACTCCTATGAAGAGAGGCTAAAAAGGTTAGGGCTCTTTAACCTAGAAAAGAGGCGGCTGAGGGGAGATATGATAGAGGTGTATAAATTAATGAATGGAGTGGAACGGATAAACGTGGATAAATTGTTTACGCTATCAGAATATAGAAGGACTAGGGGGCATGTAATGAAGCTACAGGGTAAACTATTTAAGACAAATAGGAGAAAATATTTCTTCTCTCAACGTGTAATCAAACTCTGGAATCTGTTACCGGAGGATGTAGTAAGGGCTGTTAGTATAGCTGGGTTTAAAAAAGGTTTGGACAAGTTCCTGGAGGAAAGGTCCATAAACCACTATTAAAAAGGGACCCAGGATATCAATGCTTGGCCTAGTACAAGCACTGCAGAACCTGTGTCTTTTGGGGAAACTGCTAGGTACGTATGACCTAGATTGGCCACTGTTGGAAACAGGATACTGGGCTTGATGGACCTCGGTCTGACCCAGTATGGCATTTCTTATGTTCTTATGTTCTTATGTTCTTATGTTCTTAGTGAATCAATGGTAGTTGGTGGAGGGAGATGCTGGTGTTGGGCTGGCTGTATGTGAGTCAGATCAGAGACAGCCTTTGTGCTTGCCCTGCTAAGTTTTCCCTTTATTCTTCCTGTTGATTCCCTTAGGCTCAGATTTCACAACCCCCTCCAGCTGTTGCTAAATTACAAAAAAAGGCTCCATGGCTCTTTGCCCCTTGTAACACCCCCCTCCCCCAACACACACACAATTACAGTAGAAAAGCAGTCCCACACACAGTAGGGTAGGTGATAGAACCTTGGATTTATTTTCTAGCCTAGAGCTTTGCCTTCTCAGTAAGTTGAATCCCTCCTGCACTAAACATATATATTTTGAAGTGTTGATAAAATTATAGTTGGCAGGAGTGAAGTTATCATCTATAGCTGATGGGTGAGCTCCAAAACACAATACAGTGTACACAGGTGGTGAGATGGCAAGCAGGAAGATGCAGGGATAGAACTGGGAGGGAAAAATACATGTGCCTGTGTAAGATACCGTCCTGCTTTCACAGACACTTCCACATCCTGAGGAAAACGGAGGCCTACCAAGTGCATTTCCAGGTCATACGCTGCATACAACCACAGATGCTCAACCAACTCTGGCAGCAGATGCAGCAGGAGCAAGGTGAGTGTGCATGTATGGCACAGGAAAGGACGCCATGACACGTGACATGGCACTGGCCCAGTGTGGCTGGGCACTGCAGAGGTGACAGCAGACAGAGCATGGGGCAGTGTATGATAATGGAGACATGACAGTCGGACACCCCCACCTACTGTAACTAAACCCCCAACTCTCTGCATCCCACACACAGCCATCTCAGATGAGGACTTTCCCACATCCTGTGCCAAAGGAAGAAGAAGATAAAGATGAGGGGGATAAGGCAGAGGAGGAAGCAGAGGAAGAGAGGGAGGAGCGGGCAGCCACAGACACAGAGATATGGCAGGGGACGAACCCCTGGAACATGCAGCCTCCACAGCCTTGCCTCAGAGGTCCATCATCACAACAGCTAGTCCCATAGTGTTATCCAGTACCTCCCTGTCAGGGGAGAGTAGGGATGAGGAGGAGTATTCCCTCACCCTGACTGAGATTCCCTGCTCCCCTGAGGGAGAGGGAAATGATGGTACTGTGGGGGCTGGGCAGGAGACCCCACAGTGGGAGGCCCAGGGCACAGAGGGGGCACAACAGGGGTTGAGGGGGAGGCAGGGCTGATGAGGGGGATGAGGAGGAAGAGGAGTCCCTGGAGGAGTTGGAGCTCAGGGACACACCACCCAGAGACACCCTGAGATGTAGGAGGTAGGGACACAGAGGGGGAATGGGGAGGGTGGCAGGGATAGGATCATGCAGGGGCAGAGGGAGAGGATGGGAGTGTGCAGGGTCAGATGGAGAGGGTGGGGGAGCAGGAGGCAGAGGGAGGGGAAGGGAGCATGCAAGGGGCAGAGAGAGAAGATGGTAGCATGCAGGGGGCCAAGGAAGAGGGTGAGTAGAGAAGGGGCCAGGGGTTGGGAACATGAGTGGCCCATGTGGTGGGGTCCCAGACATGGTGCTGTGCAATGAGGCACCATCTGAGGAGGTACAAGGTGCCAGCCCTCGGCATGGAAAGGGCACCAAGGGTGCTGTGGGGCAAGCCCTTGCAGCACCGGCGGAGCCCCTTGACATCATTGGACAGCACCTGCAAGGCATCTACAGGCCCTCACCCAGGCAGTGCATAGGCTCACCGAGGCACTCACATCCACACCCAGGTCACTGGGTGGTAGTGCCAGCCAATGTAGTCACCATTGGATGGGTGGGCACAGTTGCTCAATATGCATGTATATATAAATCAATACCGATGTGCCAACAATAAAAGATGTTAACTGTGCAACAGGTTGTCTGTATGTCTGTCAACACTGGGGGCCACAGGGGGCATGGTGACACACAGGGAGTAAGGGTGTGGGTGGGCAGGTCATGCGCGGTCACATGCTGGACATGACATGATCCCATGCAGGCACAAGGCATGTGCACTGCTGGCAGATGCCACAATGCTGGGCCAGCACAGCAGATGGGGACCGCACCCCCAAAAAGTGGGCAAGTAGAGGTGATCTGGCATTCCAAGGTGTGTGCCTTCACTGCACACACTGGGATCCGTCTGTCTGCTGGTCGCTGTCAGGGGAGGGGTGGAGGCTTGGGCACTCACCTGGCTGGGGAAGGGGTACAGGGGATGTAGATGTGGTGGAACAGATTTATCCATGTACCCATGCACCAAATAAGCTAGGGCTGAAGCAGGGAATGACCTCTGTGGGCCGGGGTTGTACATGGCGCACAGACTGGGGTGTATGGTGGCAAAGGGACATAATGCCTGTGAGGGTGAGGGGAAGACCATGTGCCTGGCTATGTTGTGGCCCTGCATGGGGGAGGGGCATACCCTGCATTGGGGGAATATGAATGGCCAAGTGCAGGTGCGGTGTCTGACAAGGAAGCCTGTTTAGAGCCTATGAGTGTAGAAAACGCCAATGACTTTAACTTAGTGAAAGGAGAAATCCCGGCAGTGCATGGATTTCAGGCCCCTCACAGAGAGAAACATGAGGGAGAGAAAGTTCAGGCAGCCACACCCTAACTTCTATGACGTGACTGCAAGCTTGAGAGGTGATTACAAGCACCTGGGAGGAGTGGAGGAAGGGCAGGAGTCCTGGAGAGGGAGATATAAACCTCTGCTAGGTCAGAGGAAGAGGGCAACCACTGAGAGGGCAGCAGCTGAGAGGGCAGCAGCTGAGAGAGGAGCAGCCGAGCAAGAAAGTGAAGCTCACAGGAAAGGTGAAGCTCTGGAGAGGCAGAGGTCTCAGGTGGTTCGGAAGACTCAGAGGATTTAGGGGAATCAGGAGTGGAACCAGGAGCACCTGCAGAGCTCTAGGAGAAAGCCCAGAGAGCAATACAGAGAGCTGCTCCAGAGAGGCTGGAAGGAGACAAAGACCCGTAGTGAGTACAACCAAGGAGAACTGCCCAGTGCTTCAGGTACTGACTATCTTTATCGGGGAGAGTTGGGCTCAGGGGAGACCTTGGAACCCCCAGGGAGGCTGAATTCTGAGCACTGTATCCAAAGTTCAGAACAAGGCACTGCCCAAGGATATGCAGATTGAATTGGCTGGGGAGGAATTGCAAGATCTAGATATCCCCATGGACTGTACCCTGTGTCAAGCTACAAGCCTGGAATCATTATGCTAAATGTTAGCCTTGAATGAGAGAGTCTCCTAGAAGCAAGGTAACTGAGATTAAGCCAGCAATTGAGTTATAAGAAAACTCCACATGCTTGCATTTCTCAGGCAAAGTGCTGAGTCACGCTGAAGAGAAAAGCTTTTGAATGTTTGGTACTTGGTTTCTCATTTTGAGTTTAAAACCTGTCCTGAAAGAAAGGAGGGAAAGGAGAGTTTGTTCCAGAGGAACAGAGTTATTTCTTTTGGTTGTTAAGTGCTTCACAAACACAAGGTTAAAATAAGTATTTTTACCTTGCTGAGCAGTGCTGTTTTCTCAAAGACTGAGCAACGTTGTTAACCAGCGGCATGTGTTTAAAAGACTGTGAAGCAGTAATACTGATCTGAATGTTTTGTTGCAAACAATCCTGAATGGACAAAACTCCTATGTATGGTTTACTTGAACCTGTACTTTAAAAATAAATTCTGTCATATGCCTTAACATCGGACCATAACTACACTTCTTCTTGAGAGCTAAACTTCATGTCCCAGAATCCACCTGGGAAAAAGCTAGTTTATTTGAGCTTGCCAAGAGAAGTTCTCCGTGGCCTCGCCCCTCAAAGCCAGAGGCCAGGGGCAGGGGCGTGACAGTGGCGTAGTTGTGATGATTTTGTTGCCTACATCAGGATATACAGCCACAGGATTTACAAAACCAGAGAGTGGAGATCTGGGTCGCGAGCTTCACTGGGATTCACTGGCGAGGTCAACCAGGACGATGGAGCGGTTCCGAGGAGACACCTTTTCCTTTTTAAGACCAGAATCAACACCTGACCCAGGTAAAAGGTACCTAGGAAGTGGTCAGCTTGGATCAGAGTAAAAGGGGAGAACTTGTAAAAGCGACCAAATAAAAAAGAAACACATTAGAGCTTTAGTGTGCTACTGCGCTTGGTGGTTTTCTTTCTTTTCTCTTGCAGGTAGTCGCTGGGATGGAGTCTAAGGAGCTAATCCAATGGATGACCCTACAGTTCCAGAGGCAGCAAGAGATGGCCCAACAAGCGCAGGATTGAGCAGCAGCAGCTTTACAAGCACAGCAGAAGCCGGTGTAAGACTTGGTAGAGGCACTGCTTGCCAACCAGCGAGCAGGAGCTGGAGGTTTACCAGCCCAGCCAGAACCAATAGAGTCACAAAATGTTTGTAAGGTAGAATCACAAACAAGTGGGACATTGTCTTTTGGCAAACTTTCTGTGGACGATGATATTGATGACTTAGAGTCTTTTGAAAGAGTTGCATATGCTATAGGTTGGCCAGTTGAGCAATGGGCGGTAAGGCTAGCCACCTCGTTAACTGGGGAGGCATTGGCTGCCTATAGAGCTATGCCAGCGGCCCTAGCCACAAATTATTCTTAAGTGAAGAATGCCACAAGGGATCATTTAGGTTTAACCAAAATGTTATATCATCGCATGTTCTGAGCCATATCCCTGAAAGCTGGGGAGACACTTAAAGCCTTAAGCCAAAGAATAAGAGGCTTAGCCTTAAAGTGGTTGGTCCCTGAGGGGAAAACTGTTGACATGGTGGTGGATACAATAGTATTGGAACAATTTATGGCCGCAGTTCCTAATGACACATGATCTTTTCTGATACAGCAAAACTGCCAGAGCACCGGAGAGGCCACCCTTCTGGCTGAGCACTATTTAGAGGCTGAATTAGCTCGTTATCCAAAAAGGGGCACTCCAAAAGCAGAAGCAGAGGCCAGTTTTGGTCAATCAGAAAAGAGACAAGGGAGCAATGCCGAAGGTGGGAAAATTAGCATGCCTGTTCAAAAGGAAACGAGGGTTGAGAAAAAATGCTATCGTTGTGGGGAAATGGGTCACCTACAGAGGGGATGCAAAGCCTGCTTAGGCTTGATGGGTGCTAATGTGAAACATCTGAGAGAGGGTTTCCTCCTAGCTGTTAACATCCAGGGCATCAGTACCAACGCTCTGCTTGACTCGGGTGCCGACCAAAGCATGATATCACGGAAGCTTTGGCAAACAATTGAAGCTCAGGATGAGTTGGTCTCGAGGCGACCAGAGGGTAGAGTCCAAATCAGATGCATCCATGGGGCGGTCTCCTTCTACCCCATATATAAGGTGGTGATAAGCGGGTTAGGGGTACAAAAGGAAATCCCTGTAGCAGTGCTTCCAAATCTCCCTCATGACCTAGTATTAGGTAGAGACTGGCCCCAATTTAGAAGAGGGATAGAGAAGGGACTCAGACAGAAAGTGGATGGGATGGTAACTGTGGTCCCCATTCCTCTATTTGAGAAGCCCCAATAGCAGAGTAAGGAGCCAGGGGAAAAACCCCTGGAAGGCTCTCCCCCTCTTAAGCAAAAGTTTGTACTACAATTTTCTAAGGTCTCCGAGAAGGCCCAGACTGGACGTTGGTGCTGGGGTCATCGATCCTGACTATAGAGGGAGTGTCAAGGTGTTGCTCTTCAATTTTGGTGATGAAGACTTCCCGGTAAAGGTTGGAGACAGGATCGCACAGCTGGTTTGTGAGAGAGTAGGATTTCCCTCACTGGAAGAGGTCCCTATGGTGACTCCCACTGGACAGGGAGACAATGGATTTGGGTCCACCGGACGCGCAGACATGAAGGGACTGACAGCCGCCTGTGAGGAGAGGATGGAGGAAGACCTTGGACCCCAAGTGACTGACTGGAGGAGGAACTCAGAACCCCAAATGGGTGAAGAACTATCCCTGAGCCAAAAGAAGCAATATGGCCAGAGGGCAAAAACCCGCCAGTTAGTCCTGGGGGGAAAAGTTCTAGTAATGGTAACAGGCGCCACACCAAAATTTGAGGTCCAGTGGAAGGGACCATGGAAAGTGGTCAGATGGGTAGGACCAGTGTCTTACGAGGTAGAGAGTAGAACAGGGCGCAGACATGTTTATCACATAAATGCACTTAGAACCTGGCAAGAAAGATCTGCGGTAGCCAGTCTATCCAAGATAGAACATATGGCAGGAATGTTTCATCAAAACGCAGATGCCTTATCAAGGATTGTGGACTGTTCAGAGGAATCTCCACCAGCCCTTAATATCTTTAGAAGGGGGGTATGTGACAAGGAAGCCTGTTTAGAGCCTGTGAGTGTAGAAAACTCCAATGACTTTAACTTATAGAAAGGTGAAATCCCAGCAGTGCATGGATTTCAGGCCCCTCACAGAGAGAGAAGCATGAGGGAGAGAAAGTTCAAGCAGCCACACCCTAACTCCTATGATGTGACTGCAGGCTTGCGAGGTGACTACAAGCACCTGGGAGGAGTGGAGGAAGAGCAGGATTCCTGGAGAGGGAGATATAAACCTCTGCTATGTCATAGGAAAAGGGCAGCAGTTGAGAGGGCAGCAGTTGAGAGGGCAGCAGCTGAGAGAGGAGCAGCCGAGCAAGGAAGTAAAACTCACAGGAAAGGCGAAGCTCTAGAGAGGCAGAGGTCTCAGGCGGTTCGGAAGACTCAGAGGATTCAGGGGAATCAGGAGTGGAACCAGGAGCACCTGAAGAGCTCTAGGAGAAAGCCCAGAGAGCAATACAGAGAGCTGTTCCAGAGAGGCTGGAAGGAGACAAAGACCTGTAGTGAGTACAACCAGGGAGAATTGCCCAGTGCTTCAGGTACTGACTATCTTTATCGGGGAGAGTTGGGCTCAGGGGAGACCTTGGAACCCCCAGGGAGGCTGAATTCTGAGCACTGTATCCAAAGCTCAGAACAAGGCACTGCCCTAACACCACCTGAGGATATGCAGATTGAATTGGCTAGGGAGGAATTGCGAGATCTAGATATCCCCATGGACTGTACCCTGTGTCAAGCTACAAGCCTGGAATCATTATGCTAAACATTAGCCTTGAATGAGAAAGTCTCCTAGAAGCAAGGTAACTGAGATTAAGCCAGCAATTGAGTTATAAGAAAACTCCACGTGCTTGCATTTCTCAGGCAAAGTGCTGAGTCACGCTGAAGAGAAAATCTTGAGAATGTTTGTTAATTGGTTTCTCATTTTGAGTTTAAAACCTGTCCTGAAAGAAAGGAGGGAAAGGAGAGTTTGCACCAGAGGAACTGAGTTATTTCTTTTGGTTGTTAAGTGCTTCACAAACACAAGGTTAAAATAAGTATTTTTACCTTGCTGAGCAGTGCTGTTTTCTCAAAGACTGAGCAACGTTGTTAACCAGCGGCATGTGTTTAAAAGACCGTGAAGCAGTAATACTGATCTGAATGTTTTGTTGCAAACAATCCTGAATGGACAAAACTCCTATGTATGGTTTACTTGAACCTGTATTTTAAAAATATATTCTGTCATATGCCTTAACATCGGACCATAACTACACTTCTTCTTGAGAGCCAAACTTCATGTCCCAGAATCCACCTGGGAAAAAGCTAGTTTATTTGAGCTTGCCAAGAGAAGTTCTCCATGACCTTGCCCCTCAAAGCCAGAGGCCAGGGACAGGGGCGTGACAGTACACACACTAGAAACTCTTAGGTGGCATGTTTACTAACAGGCATGTTGGTAGCGTGCATTCATACTAACATTTTAGCTCAGAGGCCTGTGCTAATTTTTGGGGGCATATCTATCCACTCCCTGCCAATAACACAATACTAAGGCACAATACCATGCTAATTGACATGCGGGTGCACTTAACCCCATCCACTGACATGGAATTAAGTGTGCCCATGCTAATAGCAACATTTGTGGTCAGTGCGCACCCAAAATGTCCATGATAACTGCAAAATGCAGTGAACACCCACATTCCTCAATGAACCCGCCCAGTCCCCACCCACACACATGCTAACCAGATAGCGCAGTAGCCATAGCATGCATCAAACACACACTATTGGTTAGCGCACTTTAGTAAACATGTCCCTTAGAGTTAGATAGGAACTGCAAGAAATAATGTCTAATTTGCAAAAACAGATCTTGAATGTATGATACAGACGAACATAAGAATTGCCATACTGGGTCTGACCAAGGTCCATCAAGCGCAGTATCCTGTTTCCAACAATGGCCAATTCAGGTCACAACTATATGGCAGGTTCCCAAAAAGGCACACAGGTTCCAAAATTCTCATCCTGGGACAAACAGTGGGTTTCTCAGGTCATCTTTAATAATGGTTTATGGACCTTTCCTTCAGGAACTTGTCCAAACCTTTTTTAAACCCAGCAAAACTAACAGCTTTTACTACATCCTCCAGTAACGAATGCCAAAGTTTCATTGCGTGTTGAATGAAAAAATATTTTCTCTAAGTTTTAAATGGGTTACGTTGTAGTTTGTAAACGGGGGTGCTGGTTGTGAAAGTCCACAGTCTTGGCAAAGGCAAAATATTATTATGACTTGCAAAGGATTGTGGGTGTTGTAGTTCATTCATACCAGAATCAGCCGTTCACAAAATAATGAGTTGTGTTGCTCGAGTGTAAGCAAAAAAAAGACAAACAGATTTTATTCATGGGGTTAATTCTCCCACACAGATATACTTGGTAACACAAAAGGACACTTGCTTCAGGTATTGTACTCAGGAAAAACAAAACATGATGTAAGGTAACTGAAATTCTTAAGCAATAAATCAATAAAGACCTTGATGGGAAACAGAAAAGGTCTTTTTGATGGCTCTTGCTAATGACCTTCTTAGCAGTGCTCCAAAAAGGCAAAAACAAACCCAAAAGTAAAAAAAAACCCTGTTCTTTATCAAGGACAACTTTCTTCTATTCACACACACCAAGAAGAAGTTTCCTTCTAGAGCTCACGTGCACTTGTGCCTGGCTCAATTACAAATAATTAGCCAACTGCAAACCCCTTTGCTCGTTCACTCTCTCTACGTGGCTCAATCCTACCCTAAAACTTTCATGCAGAGACTTTTCTGGGTAGATAAAAGAACAAATTACAGTTCCTTTTGGTGGTTGTTGCATTAGTGAGAAACTACTTTAAAACAGCAGCCTAGACAGAGAGCAATCCATGTATTCCATTTGTTCAGTTAATATTTCTCCTTCTTCCTGAAATATCATGGAATCAATACCATGGTCTGGCTCAGAGGAATTCCTTAATTGATCACTCTCAGGATAATATTTGTTTCCCTGCTGTCTTCCTGATGAAGAGCTAGGGCACAGATCAAAGTTCATACCTGAGATCCCATTGCTGTTTGGTTTCCTCTCTGGGTATCCTGGCCAGTAGGTAGTCCAGCTTTTATGTCCAGCCCTCCAATCAAAATCCCTGGACACTGGGTCTCTCTTCACATACCTTCTTGCACCGGTCTCAGGGCCCCTTCCAAATGCAGCCGTCTCCCTCAAAGGTGCCGTCTGGGAATTCCTGGCTCTATATCTCCAAGCCTCTGGCTTCCTCCAGTCCAATGGAGTATGCTTGCCTCTGGAATCACTCCCAACCCACATACTGCTGTGGGCTCCTTCCTTAGACCTCCAAGATGTCTTTCTGTTCTTCCTTCTGCGTTGCTTCTGCTGTTTTAGTCCTCTCTCTTCTTTCTCCAATGGCTTCTGTTTCTGTCCACCTTTCTCCTGGTTCTGTCTCTGGATCTGCAGCTTCTGTTTCTGTGTAGAATATCTTTTACTTTTAAAGTGCTTAGAGGGACTCTCCACCCTAGCACAGTCCAGGTGTGCTGAATCAAGCCCTGCCCTAGGAGATGAGTGATTAGGGATTACCTCATAGCTTCCCTGATTGAACACACGTTTCCCCACTTCAGCTCTCCTAGAGGCTTTTTGTAACCTGGTGCACTCTGGGTCTGGTAGTCTTTTATGAAAACATTCTGTTTTAGTATTTCTACCAGCAAGTACAGGTTGCTTGTTCAGAGCCAATTCACCTCTTTTATAGTTCCTTCCTGAACTATGATAAGCTTCCTTATCACAAGTTTCATTGCATTTCCCCTAATCTTTCTACTTTTTGATGGCATAAACAACCAATCTACGTTCACCTGTTCTATTTCATTCATTAATTTATCGGCCTCTATCATATCTCCCCTCAGCCATCTCTTTTTCAAGTTGAAAAGCCCTAACCTTTTAAGACTTTCTTCACAGGAGTATCGTTCCATCACCTTTACCATTTTGGTGGCTCTTCTCTTTATCTTTTCTAATTCTGCTATACTTTTTAAGTTATGGCACCCAGAATTGCACACAATATTCAAGATGGGGTCGTACCATGGAACGATACAGAGGCATTATCATATCATTTGTTTTATTCTCCATTCCTTTCCTTATGATTCCTAACATTCTATTTGCTTTCTTGGCCACTGCTGCACACTGGGCAGATGGTTTCAACGTATTATCCACAAAGACAACTAAATCTTTTTCCTGGGTGGTGGCTTCTACTGTGGAACCTTGCATTGTGTAACTGTAGTTTGGGTTGGTTTTTGTGAGGTGCATAACTTTGCATTTGTCCACATTAAATTTCATCTTCCATTTGAACATCCAGTCTTTCAATTTATCAAGGTCCTCTTGCAATTTTTTACAATCCTCTTGCATCTTAACAACTTTGAATAATTTTGTGTCATCTGCAAATTTGATCACCTCGCTCATTTCCATTTCCAGGTCATTTATAAATAAGTTAAAAAGCAGCGGTCTCAGCACAGATCCCTGGGGTACTCCACTATTCACCTTTCTCCATTGAGAAAATTAGCCATTTAGGCCTTCTCTCTGCTTTCTATCTTTTAACCAGTTCCTGATCCACAATACTACACTGCCTCCAATCCCATGACATTTTAAATTGGCCTTGAGTCCCTCATGAGGGACCTTGTCAAAGGCTTTCTGAAAATCCAAGTACACTAAATCAACTGGCTCAAAGAGTCGAACAGTGACTTTGATTTATTAAAATAAAGTGGTTGAGAGATATGGCTTGGAAGTCAGAAGGCACATACTGTAGCTAACCATATTTATTTATTTAACAGGTTTTTTATACCACTTTAACATTTCAGTCAGAGCGGTTTACGTATAACTTAAAGTTGGTAATGTACATTAAACAGGAACATTGATAACTTGGATTTTTCTGAGGCAATGGAGGGTTAAGTGACTTGCCCATGGCCACAAGGAGTACTAGTGGGAATTGAACACTGGTCTATTGAACCTTGAAAGCATGCAAGCAAAATCTTTATCAGATCAAAAACCAGCTCCCTACAATTATTGAAAACAGATCATTAACATCTTGAGAAATTACTCAGGACATCAGATGTTTAGCAAAAATCCAAGAAGCATTTATTTTCATGCAGTAAATAAAGGGAGCAGTGAATACATATAAATATTAATGGAGACCATGCAAGTGTGAAGGAGAGCGGAAGCTAAAAACCACAGCCAAACACAGAGAGGTAGTATAAAAAACTCTTTATTATCAGACCCAACTCAATGGTTTCGGCCAGAGGCCTTCTTCAGGGGTCTAAAAAACAGATACACACAAACATCAATATTAAAAATAAAATGGAAAGTTAAAATGCACAAAGGTAAAATAACAGTAGTAGATAAAAAACATCCTCAATTTTTACCATAAAACTTAAAATACATTACCATGAAGGGACACACAAACAACGTGAAAATGGTGGAACGAACCACTCTTCCCAATCTACAGGGGAATAGGTAAAAACATACAAATATCATTAAGTGTACAACTGCATACTGAAGGATAATCTGTACGGCAGAGCTAGAGAAAAAGATACATAGAAACATGATGACAGAAAAAGACCACATGGCCTATCTAGTCTGTCCTTCCATAACAACAACTACAACAGTCCACTTTTTACCTTTAGAGATCCTTTGTGTTGGTCCTATGCTTTTTTGAATTCAGTTACTGTCCTCATCTCTACCACCTCCACTGGGAGACTATTCCATGGATCCACTACTCTTTCTGTAAAGAAATATTTCTGCATATCACTCCTGAATCTATCTCCCTTCACCCTCATCCCATGTCCCCTCGTAGCAGAACTTGCTTTCAATTGAAAGAGGCTCTCTCCCTGAACATTTATGCCACGGAGGTATTTAACAATCAAAAAATTCTGCGTTAAATATAACAAAAAGGGAAATACATCCACATCAAACGCTGTTTGGGAGAAATTACTTTAATTTTGTTATCTTAACTGTATCAAATTTCTACCAGATGGTCTCAGAACTCTCAAGCTTCAATCCAAAAGACTCAAAGGTCAAACTGAAAGGGATAGAAACCAGATAACATCAACGACCACCAACGGTAGTTAACATTGATCAAGTTAAATAACCTGCTCTATATAAAAAATAATGTGCCACTTTGTTCGCTTTATTAAAGATTTCTTTCTTATCTTGACCGTTGCACGGAAGCAGGTATAAAACTTTCTTCTTAATACTGTTAAGAACACAACACTCCCAAAACAGACTCTTAAACTGATCCGTATTCCACACACATCCCGACGCTTCCCCCCCAGCGCCTTTGGAGCGTTTCTCCTAAACGGCTTCTTCAGGGGATTGATTCAGGGAATATCCTGGGATCACAAAAAACTGCTGCCCACGCCAAACTTCACAGAACCTTAGCTGCTTCCAGTCTTTCACCATACATTGAAAGCTTATCTGGTTTCTATCCCTTTCAGTTTGACCTTTGAGTCTTTTGGATTGAAGCTTGAGAGTTCTGAGACCATCTGGTAGAAATTTGATACAGTTAAGATAACAAAATTAAAGTAATTTCTCCCAAACAGCGTTTGATGTGGATTTATTTCCCTTTTTGTTATATTTAACGCAGAATTTTTTGATTGTTTTGTATAAGCGTTAATGAACTGACCATTAGATACGTGTCTACACGGAGGTATTTAAACATCTCAATCATATCACCTCTATCCCGCCTTTCCTCTAAGGTGTACATATTAAGATCCTTAAGTCTGTCCTCATATGCTTTATAATGAAGCCCACTAATCATTTTAGTAGCCGCCCTCTGCACTGACTCCATCCTGTTCACATCCTTTTGAAGGTGCGGTCTCCAGAATTGCACACCATACTCCAAATGAGGTTGCACCAAAGACTTATACAGAGGCATTATCACCTCCCTTTTTCTGCTAGCAATTCCTCTCCGTATGCACCCAAGCATCCTTCTAGCTTTTGCCGTCGCCTTTTTTACTTGTTTAGCTACTTTAAGATCATCAGACACAACCACACCTAGGTCCCGCTCTTCTTTAGTGGATAAAAGTACTTCACCTCCTATACTATATTGCTCCCTTGGATTGCTGCAGCCCAAATGCATGACCTTACATTTTTTAACATTAAATCCCAGCTGCCAAATTCTAGACCATTCTTCAAGCTTAGCTAGATCCCTCCTCATGTTATCTATACCTTCCTGGGTGTCTACTCTATTGCAGATTTTGGTATAATCTGCAAAGAGGCAAACCTTACCTGACAGCCCTTCTGCTATATCACTAACAAAGATGTTAAAAAGAATCGGACCAAGGACAGATCCCTGGGGCACACCACTGGTAACATCCTTCTCCTCAGAGTGAGCACCATTTACTTGTACTCTTTGTCGCCTCCCACCCAACCAATTTCTAACCCAAGCAGTAACTTTAGGGTCCATCCCTAGGGTGCTCAACTTGTTTATAAGTCGCCTGTGAGGAACAGTGTCAAAGGCTTTACTGAAATCTAAATACACCACATCTAGAGCTCTCCCTCCGTCCAACTCCCTGGTCACCCAGTCAAAGAAATCAATCAGATTTGTCTGACAAGACCTGCCTCTGGTGAATCCATGCTGCCTCGGATCCTGTAATCCGCTGGACTCCAGAAACCTCACTATTTTCTCTTTCAGCAGCGTTTCCAATAATTTACTCACCACCGAAGTTAAACTAACCGGCCTGTAGTTTTCAACCACATCCTTACTTCTGCTTTGTGTAAAGGCACCACATGAGCCTCTCTCCAGTCCTTTGGCACCACTCCTGACTCCAACGAGGCATTGAAAAGGTCAGTCAGTGGAGTTGCTAGAACGTCTCCAAGTTCCCTCAGTATTCTAGAGTGTATCCCATCCGGTCCCATCGCTTTTTCTACTTTAAGTTGAGCTAGTTTCTCATGAACACAGTCTTCTGAAAATTGTTCAAGATGTCCCTCGCTTCTGTTCTTATTTGTGGGTGTTTTCTGAGGTCCTGCTCCTGGTTCTTCATCTGTGAACACAGAACAAAAATATTTGTTAAGCAATTCCGCTTTATCCTTATCAGCTTCTACATATTCCCCCCCTGCACCCTTGAGTCTGACAATACCACTTTTGCCCTTCCTCTTCTCACTAATATATCTGAAAAATGTCTTATCCCACCATTTTATTGCATTTGCTATTTCCTCCTCCTTTTGAATCTTTGCCTTCTTCACTACTTTGCTAGCTTCTCTAAGTTTTTCCAAATACAGATGCCTGTCTTCCTCTCTCTGTGATCTCTTGTATTTCATGAAGGCCTCCCTCTTGTTCTTCACTTTTTCAGCTACTTCCTTTGAAAACCATAGTGGTCTCCTTTTCCTTTTGCCTTTATTTACCATTTTAACAAAAAGGTTGGTTGCCCTTAAAATACCCCCTTTCAGTTTTGCCCACTGTTTTTCTACATCCCCCAGCTGTTCCCATCCCATTAACGACTCCCTGAGGTATTGGCCCATCTTCGCAAAGTTAGTCTTCCTAAAGTCTAAGATCCTCACCTTGGAATGGATTCTAACAGCCCTAGTCCTAATACTGAACCACACCATCTGGTGATCACTGGATGCAAAATGATCTCCCACTACAACATCAGAAACACTTTCACCATTGGTAAGCACCAAGTCCAGTATGGCCCCTTCACGTGTGGGGTCTGTTACCAATTGCCTGAATAGTTCCCCCTGTAGAGAATCCAGGATCTCCTTACTTCTAGATGATACTGCAGCAGGAATGTGCCAATCAACATCTGGCATATTGAAATCTCCTATCAGTCGCACTTCCCCTTTCCTAGCAAGGCTGCGTATGTCTTCAATTAACTCTCTGTCCACCTCTTCCTCTTGTGAGGGAGGTCTGTATATCACACCAATGCAAATAGATTTCTCTTTCCCTCTTTCTAGTTTAACCCACAATGCCTCCTCTCTCCCTTTTAAGCTCTGTAATTCCAAAGCTTTAATAGAAGTTTTTACATATAGTGCCACTCCTCCTCCCCTTCTTCCTACCCTGTCCTTTCTGAATAAAGTATAACATAGAAACATAGAAACATGATGACAGAAAAAGACCACAAGGCCCATCTAGTCTGTCCTTCCATAACAACAACTACAACAGCCCACTTTTTACCTTTAGAGATCCTCTGTGTTGGTCCCATGCTTTTTTGAATTCAGTTACTGTCCTCATCTCTACCACCTCCACTGGGAGACTATTCCACGGATCCACTACTCTTTCCGTAAAGAAATATTTAGCCAGGTATAGTTACATCCCAGTCATGGTTTTCTGTGAACCATGTTTCTGTAACTGCCACTAAATCCAAGTCAGCCACTCCCACCAAAGCTTCAACTTCAGGGATCTTATTTCCCATGCTACGGGCATTAATACACACTGCTTTCCATATGTTACCCCTGTTACCCATTTCCATAAAGGTATTTAATGTATCACCTACCTGGGGGCTTTCACATACCTGGGGGATTTCTTCACCCATCCCCAACGAATCTAGTTTAAAGCCCTCTTCAGTAGATTAGCCAGTCTACTACCGAAGATGCGTTTACCTTTCTTGGACAGATGGATGCCATCTCTGCTCTGCAACCCTTGGAACAGCATCCCATGGTCTAGGAAACCAAAACGCTCTCGATGACACCATCCACGCAGCCATGCATTCATCTCCAGGATGCGAGCCTCTCTGCCTTGGCCTTTACACTCAACAGGGAGGATTGAAGAGAACACCACCTGTGCACCTAACTGCTTCATCCTCTGTCCCAGAGCCATGAAGTCACTTTTGATATGTTCCGAGGGATACCTGGCAGTATCATTTGTTCCAACATGGATTAGCAACATTGGGTAATAGTCAGTGGGCTTGATGAGTCTCGGCAAACTCTCCGTAACATCTTGGATTTTGGCACCAGGCAGACAGCATACCTCTCTGGACATCAAGTCTGGTCGGCAGATGGATGCCTCAGTACCCCTCAGAAGAAAGTCTCCAACCACCACTACCCTTCGTTTCCTTCTGGTCACTGATTTTGCAACTTTGGGGTACTTCAACTCTGGTTCTTCCCTTTCCAGGGATGCTTTCACCTCCTCCACTTCCAGGGCTGCATAATGGTTCTTCAATTCAAGGGCTGGAGAAGTTGGATTGGTGATTTTGCAGGCCCTGGTGACTTGTGTCCAACCATCGACATTCTGTTGGCACCCATCTTCTCCTGTGCTGGAGAGCTTGGTTGCTGCAAGAAGCATCTCATCAATGTACTTCTCACTGTCTTGAATGCTCCTCAGCCTCGCCACCTCCTCTCTGAGTTCCTCCACTTGTTTCCTCAGAGCTTCAGCATGCAGGCACCCTGCACATGGAACTGGTCCTTCAACTGGCATTAGGACCTCTGTCTGGACCGAGGCAGAAGCTGTAACGGGGGCAACAGCTTTAGCAATACGATTTTCCCCAGCCATTGTTCTGTTCGTGGAGCTTAGGTATCTGTTAATGCAAAAGAGAGAGATCTACCAAGTACCAGCTGGTTTCGCAGCTGTCCTTTCAGAGAAAAAGCAGTTAAATCTCTTTAATTATATTCAAAATGTGCTGGTCCAATTCTCTGTGATTTGTTAAGGGGGGAGGTGCCCTATAAAGCAAGACTGCTCACTAGGGGTGGGTGGAGTCGGGGTGGGTAGGGAGGGAACTAACATCTGATTAGGTGTTAGCAGTTTCTAAACCTGAGGAGGTTACTGGAGTTCAGCAACCTATTGTGCTCAAGGAAAGTTCCCCTAAAGCACCAAAAAGAAAGTAACCTTGCTTTAAAAAATATACAAAAAAACCTTTTAAGAGCTCCCAGTCAGAGAGCTAGCAATGTAATATAATAAAACAAACAAACCCTCAAATCCTTACTGTTTGTTGATCTGTGGAGCCCTGGTTAGGAAAGCCTCAACAGGGCAGGGCAGTGGAGCCTTTTATGCAGACTTCAACTCCACTCAGGAAACAGGCCCACTAACTCCTGATTAGGTGTTGGCAGTTTCTAAACCTGAGGAGGTTACTGGAGTTCAGCAACCTACTGTGCTCAAGGAAAGTTCCCCTAAAGCACCAAAAAGAAAGTAACCTTGCTTTAAAAGATATACAAAAAACCTTTTAAGAGCTCCCAGTCAGAGAGCTAGCAATGTACAAACAAGTATAAGACCCTAAGAACAATAAAATGCATATAAAAGATTAAATACACATCAAAAAATGTATGTATATAAGATCTAACCCAAGGGTAATAAAAACATAAAAATTCATATTAGAGTGACTATCACGTAGGTGACTGAAGTAAAGAGGGGGGGGGGGGGGAAATACTTAAAATTAACTTATGTAACAGACAAAAGCCATTAAAGAAAACATCCCATAATGCCATCAAAATGGAGAACACCAGTACTAATTAAAAACTAAGATATTTAAAAACAAAAGGAAAAAATGTAGAAAATAGAAATAAAACGTGCATAAGAGATCATAAATAGTAACTGGAAAAACGTGGAATAAAAAGATATCAGAGCAGGTAGAAGTCAGCTAAGATAATAGCATTGCAATAGAAACAGGCTTCAATGTGTTGTACATGCAGGGACAAATGCTTACGTAAGTACATAAAAAGCAAGGTGTTGCATACCAATGAAATGACTAAAAACAGGGAAAAAAGGTGCAGGAAAAAGAACAAAACATCGAACCAGAAAAAGAGAATAGAGCCCACTAGAGATATCATCATATTAGACGTGCCATAAAAGGAAGTAATATGGACAGTATATAGCCTCGAGTGATGGATAACTCGACTTCATAAATATAAATCAAGCACAGCGTATGAGTGTTAAAAAGTATCTACACAGGGATCAATAAAGAAAAAACGTGTTCAAAGAAACCAAAATAACGAACTTGTTAATTAGGTACAGAACTGCATAAACAATACATCGAGTGCAGTTTAAAACAAAAAATGCAAAGAAAGAAACATGCATAAATGTAACTAAAATATATGGGAAATAAAACATACCAGTGAGATCGCTTGAGCGGGAAAACGCCGCGCAGGTGCAAAGGAAAAGACTAAAAGGCAAAAAAGGGGCCCTCCCATAAAAACGTCAGGGGAGACATTGATTCTCTTAATAACGATAAACTTGAGATCATTGAGGCTATGTTGAAATGATTCCCAATGCTCCACCAGGGGAGCAGTCAAAATCTTCCTTCTAATGCAGCTTTTGTGTTCCTGAATACGTATTTTTATGGCACAAATTGTCTTGCCAACGTATAAGAGAGCAGGGACAAATAATAATGTACACAACGTGTGTAGACAGACAATTGGTCCTAGTATGTAATCTGTAAAGTTTTTTAGTATGAGGATGTATAAACGCATTGTGTAAAACAATGGCATGTTTGCAGACAGAACATTTATTACATTTAAAATGTCCATTATGTGTATTAGAGAAACCCAAAAGGGGAGGCATATAGGAGGAAACTAATTTATCGCCTAAGTTCCGTTCTCTATTATAGGCTATAATTAAACGTTGATTGTGAAAACAGGAAGAGGTTTGGAGAATATGCCAGTGAGCTTTTAGTATCTTTTGTATCTTCCAGGATAAATGGGAAAATCGTAAGACACAGACAAACTTATCATCCAAGGATTTGTCTTTATGTATTATTTATTTTATTTATTTATTTTTCTTATATACCGCGCTCTTCAATATCAGTGCGGTTTACATGGAACAAGGAGAGTTTACAGTGGGGGTTACACCGTAATTACATAGAACAGGTATAATAACTTGGATAACAGTGTTAACTATTTACATCTGAATGGCTAACAGAAGGTATTTACACGTATATACGATACATTGCGGGTGGTTACATGTGTCCGTGAGGGATTGTTGTGGGTGAGGGGGTTGTTTTGCCATCTTCCGGGTAGCATTTGAGGAAGAGGTAGTGTTTCAGTGTTTTCCTGAATTTGGTCCGGTCTGGGATTGCTCGTATGTGTGGTGGGAGAGCATTCCAGCATCTGGGTGCACAGAGACTGAAGGCCCTGTTTATAGTTGCTTGTGTACAGTGGGTCATTGCTTTGGGGACAACCAGGGTGTTTATTGCAGTGGATCGCCGGTTCTGTTTGGGGGGGTGACATGCGTGAGAGCAGCAAGTGATGCAGGGGCGAGTCCGTTAATGGATTTGAATGTTAGCAGTAGAATCTTGAATGTGATCCTGTAATGAATTGGGAGCCAGTGAAGCATTTTGAGGATGGGCGTTATGTGGTCATACCTTGGGGTCCCATTTAGAATTCTTGCTGCAGCGTTCATGGCCAGTTGGAGCGGACTCAGGGTGGATTGAGGGAGTCCTTGGAGGATTGCATTTGCGTAGTCAAGATGAGGGATGGTTAGTGCTTGAAAAATTGTTCTAAAGTCGTTTGGCTGAAGGAGGGGACATAGATGTCTGAGGGACTTGATTTTATGGTATGTTGATTTTACCATGTTGCTGATGTGAGTCTTCATATCACGTTTCTGGTCCATTGTAATACCCAGGTATCGAATAGAGGGTTTGGACTGCAGTTCATTCTCTCCGATTTTTAGGCAGGCTGGAGGGAAAAAGTTGGTGTTTCTGGAGATGAATAGCACTTCAGTCTTTTTGTGTTGTATTCTGAGGTTCTGGTTTTGGAGCCATTTTTCCACTGCGCTAAAACAGTTGATTAGAGATGAGAGGTCAATCTTGTCAATCTGAAATGGTGTGTAGAGTAGGACGTCATCAGCATAGATCATGCATTCGACGTTGAATGGTCGTATGAGCTCGCAGATAGGCTGCATATAAATGTTGAACAGTAAGGCTGATAGGGAAGAACCTTGCGGGATGCCTTGTTTCTGGTGGAACGGTTTAGAGGTGGAGGTCTCTGTTTGTACATGTTGCCACCTATCTGTAAGGTATGATTTACACCAGGATAGTGCTAGGTCACAGATACCTTTTTCTTTGAGTCGCTTTAGAAGGGTTTCATGGCACACAGAGTCAAACGCCGCCGCTATGTCTAGGAATATAAGGGCGACTCCATGATGTATGTTATCTACTGTGCTGAGAATATTGTTGAAGAGGGTGGTAAGTAACGTCTCCACGCCATGAGATTCTCTGAATCCTTGTTGGCAGTGGTCAAGTGGTGAAGTATTGTTGATGTGTTGTTGAATCTGGAGAAGGACTTCTTTCTCTATTATCTTTGCCAGTAGTGGAATGCTGGCAATTGGTCTGTATGATTCCACCTTCTGGGGGTCCAACTTGCTGTTCTTTAGCAGGGGTCTGACTGATGTATGTTTGAGATTTAGAGGGAAAGTGCCTGAAGTGAAGGACGAGCCCATGAGTTTGGCTATGAATGGGCAGAATTCTGACCGGAGTTCCTTTATCCAAAAGGCTGGGCAAGGGTCGGTCTGTGCTGTAGTGGTGTTGATTGTAGAGATGGTGTCAATGATTTGCTTGTTAGATGGAGTGGTGAATATTATCATTGTCGTTGTGTTTGATGGAACTGTGATGATAGATGGTGGGTGAGTCTTGTCGGTTTGGCATAATTTTGATTGGAGGAAATCGGCATCGTCTTGGGCGGAGATCTGAGGTATTTGCTCAGGGCCTGGTTCTTTCGTTAGGTTTCAGACTAAGATTAAATAGGTCATGAGGTTTTCGAAGTGATCGCATTAGTGTGTATGTGTGGGCTTGTCTCATTTTCTCGGTTATTGCCTCGCGGTGTTTTGCGAGTTGGAGGTTGTAGGCTTCCAGGTTTTCAGTTGATCGTGATCGCCTCCATCTCCTTTCAAGTTTTCTGAGTTGGAGGAGAGAGGACCGTAGTTCTTTAGAGTACCAGGGTGCGAGATCTTTTTTCCTTGGGGTTTTGTTGTGTCCTGTGTGAAGTGCATTGGCACTCAGGTTGTCATTCCAAATGGAGACTAGCTTATCTGGGCAAGTTGTTGTCGTGTTAAGGAGAGGTTGTGCATTGTGCAGGATGGTAGTTTTGTTGAAAGGTTTGAATCGTCGTGGGGGTAGGTTCGTGGGTTTTGCCTTGTTTCCGTGGTGTTTCAGGGGTGGATCGTTTAAGGGAATTTGAAAAGTAATTAGTTTATGATCGGACCAAGGTACTGTGGTGTAGGTGGGTGGAGTGAAATTGGAGGCATCGTGGATAGTTAGGGGGGTGAAGATCAGGTCCAGCTTGTTTCCCTTTGTGTGAGTTGGTTCATTGATTAATTGTAGGTA
Source organism: Ichthyophis bannanicus (assembly GCA_033557465.1). Lineage (NCBI taxonomy): Eukaryota > Metazoa > Chordata > Amphibia > Gymnophiona > Ichthyophiidae > Ichthyophis > Ichthyophis bannanicus. The sequence continues at coordinate 17,435,634 of CM066051.1, read as the reverse complement.
GCCTAGATCTTTAAGTGCTTCGTGGAGCACTGATGCTTGAGAGTCGTGAAGAGATGGGAGATTGAAATCTCCTAGTATCCAGTTTGGGTTGCGTAGGTTAGGGGAGTTGCAGGCTAGCTCGATTATCGTGGCCAGATCATCAGGGGAAGGTGACGGGGCTCTGCATATTAGATTGATGGAGCATATATCATTTGATATGACAACAATGTCAAGGTTGGTTGTGTTAGTGCTGTTGGAGAGGTGGAAATTGAGGTTGGTTTTTGTGAGTATGAGAACTCCTCCGCCTCTTTTGTTGACTCTGTGGCAACTGTGTAGAGTGAAGTTGTGGGGTAGTAGGTGGTTGATGAGGACAATGTCATCGTTAGATAACATGTCTCTGTGATGAGAAGGATGTCTAGATCGTAGAGGACGAGTAGGTCTGTGATAACCGGCCATTTGTTGTGGACTGAACGCACATTTATGAGGGCAGCTCTTAAATCCTGGGGGAACAAGTTATCTTTCTTTTCTCTTCAGGAGTGCTGGATAGCAATGTGTAGTAAATGTTGGTAGGTTGGATGTGTGTCTTTCATAACATTATGGGTGGGGTCTCTTGACCATCTCCTCCAATAGTTGTATAGGATAGGTATGTGTTTGTGGTTGCTAGTTAGTGCTAGCGAGCTACTGATTAATTCTAAGAGCAGGTAGCTACAAATTATGGATGTGGCAGAAAGGGCCATTTTGAGTGAGTGTTGGGTTAGGTCAATTCAGAAGGTTGCGTGGTAGGGGTGGATAGAGACCATGTAGTAGTTATAGTAGGTTAGTGGCAACAGTAGCAGTGAGTCAAATTGTAACAGAATAAGCAATTACTGGCAAAGTAGCAGTGGTCAAATTGTAACAGAATAAGCAGTTACTGGCAACAGTAGCAGTGGTCAAATTGTAACAGAATAAGCAGTTACTGGCAACAGTAGCAGTGGTCAAATTGTAACAAATAAGACCTGTCTGGTGGTGGAATAGGCACGAAGGAAAGCTTTATTAATGCAATCCCTAGGGTAGCCTCTTGTATGGAAACGTTCTGCCATATCACGGGATTTACTTTTAAACTCCTCATGATCCGTACATAATCTTCTAAGACGTAAAAATTGTGAAATTGGTAGATTCTTCTTCAAATGGCTACTGTGAAAACTGTCAAAATGAAGGAGCTTGTTTTTATCTGTTGGTTTTTGAAAAATAGTAGTGTTAAATCCTGCAGGGGATTTCTTATTGAGGATATCCAAAAAGGATATTCCGGTAGAGCTGAATTGCATTTTGAACTTAAGATTGGTATCCATAGTATTTAGCCAATCATAAAATTCCTGTAACTGGATGTCAGTACCTTTCCACAAAATGAGAACGTCATCAATATATCTCTTCCAGGAGAGGACAAGTGAAGAAAGGGGACATGTATTTAAATATATTTCTTCGAAATCTGCAACATATAGATTGGCTATGTCTGGTGCCATAGCCGCACCCATAGCAGTGCCTTTAATTTGTTGGTAAAACTGACTATTAAAAAGAAAGTAATTACGAGTCAAGGCAATTTGTGCTAGTTCTACCAAAAAATGTGTGGGTACACGAACTGGTAAAGTATGCATGTTTAAATATTTAGTAATAACTGTCAAAGCTTCTCCCTGAGGTATATTAGTGTACAAAGATTCAATATCTAATGTCACTAAAATAATATCAGAAATATCACTGCTAAATCCTTGTAAGAAAGAAATCACATCAGCGGAGTCCCTAATATAGGATGCAACTTGGGGAACAAAAGGTCGTAAGAAGACATCAACAAATTTTGAAAGTGGTTCCAAAACAGATCCTATGCCGGAAACAATAGGCCTGCCAGGAGGGGAAGTGAGGGACTTATGAATCTTAGGGAGGGTATATATCGTTGGAATCACTGGGTGTTTCACTGTTAAAAAAGAGTGTTCGTGCTGTGTGAGGAAACCTGTGTTGAGACCATAGGACACTAAAGAGTCAATTTCTTGTTTTAAAGAAGGAGTGGGGTCAGAGGGAAAGGTTTTATAAAAATTCTTATCATTAAGTTGGCTAGAAAGTTCAAAGATGTAATACGAATGATCTAAAATAGCAATGCCCCCACCCTTATCCACAGGTTTAATAATAATATCAGAACGCACTTTGAGGGTGCGTATTGTTGATTGTTCATCGCGTGTCAAATTATGAAATCTACATTTAGATTTGTTTTCCAGAGACTGTACGTCTCGTAAAACGCAGTCCATGAAGGTCTGCATAGTAGAGTCAATGGGACCAGGGGGATGCCAGCGTGACTTGTTGCGTATAATGGAGGGGTCATTTGAAATACAAAGTTTGTCTGAAAAAAAATTTTAATCTGTAATTTGCGAGACATCTTGTAGAGATCAATATGAGTTTGAAATGCATCATATGGTGCAGTGGGGACGAAGGACAAACCTTTTTGTAAAAGATCGATTTCTGATTTGGTAAGGGAGACCATGCAAGTGTGGCCAAGTGCGTGATGCAAAGAATTTAGTGACAGGCAGAATTTGGGAGCTCAGAGAAGTCCTTATAGGTTTCTGGTGAGTTACTGTCTGGAGTATGACTGCAGTTCTGGATGTCATATCTATAAAGAGAGAGACTTCCATAAAAATGAGACACCAAGATGGTACATGGTCTCACCAAGAGAAGAGGGTTAATGATGCACTTACTAGGAAAAAGAAGGGAAAAAGATGATATCATACAAACTCCTGGAACAGGCTTCCAGCTGATTTGGTAAAAACCCAGACACTGATATAAATCAAACACACTTGTAGGGATGTGCACGGAACAGATGTTGTATTCTTTTTCAGTTCATTTTTGTTCTCTTTAGCCAATTTCCAGACATTTGTTCAGTTCCTGTCATAGTTCCTTTCTCCCCTTCAATCTGTTCAGAATTCAGCTGCACAGCTTATCTTCCAGCAGTGTCGCTCTGCTGATGCAGCCCCTCTTCTCAAGTCACTTCACTGCCTCCCTGTCCCTTTCTGCATCCAGTTCAAACCATTACCTAAACATGTACTCATTCTTGGCTCCTCATTACCTTTCCTCTCTTAGCTCAGTCTATACTCCTCCTCGGGAACTCCGCTCCTCTAGCAGATCCCTTATCTGTGCCCTTCTCTGCGACGACCACGCCAGACTTCCTTCATTCCACCTTGCTGTTCATATGCCTGGACTAGACTACTTGAGTCGGTGCGTCGGGTTCCTTCTCCAGTCCTATTCAACTCCAGGCTGAAGACCCACTGCTTCGAGGCTGCTTTTGGATCCTGATGTTCCTCATTCTCTTGCTCGCTACTTATGTGTGTCTTGCCATACTCTAGTCCCCAGTTCTGCATTGTATTTTCATCTTGATTAGATTGTAAGATCTGATGAGCAGAGGCTGTCTCTTACATCTTTATGTACAGCACTGCGTACATCTTGTAGCGCTATGTAAATGATTATTATTAGTAGTAGTAGTAGTCTTTCATGCATAAAACATTCTTGTACTCATGTAAATATTTTCTTTTGGTGGAAATCAACTTTGCATATATTAGTTTTTAGGACGGCATGCTTTAAATCTATTTTTAGCACTTTTTCCATGCCTTAAATTTAACAAATTGAATGCAATCAACAAACATACATCCTTAGTGCTTGGGACAACTCATTGGCAGGAGGAGGGAAAGAGAAGACCACAGATTGAATAGGATCTGCGGTAAAACAGTAGGTTGGGATGAATGGATAAATCACGGTGTCCTTATCTATGCCTTTAAATTAGATCATTCAATTATTAAACATTACACATTGTATGAATGAATTTGTTTTTTATTCTTATTAATACATATATAACCCTCCTCCCTATTATATGCATTTAAAGTGAGGGACAACTAAAATTATTCCAGCTGTCAATAGAAAATCTACAAAATAAATGTAAAGAAATAAAATGTAATGGGAGAACTGATGCAGACTTTAAAAAAGTATGATCGTCTGACATTTTCCAAGCTTCTTTAGTCCAAAAAATACAGATTTGTCAAAAAAAGGAATCAGGAACATTGTACCAGCTAATAAAATCATATCACATGGCTTTTAAGAATTCACCTGCATGTGTTATAATGGCAATTTGCTTAGGGAAAATGTATTTATTTTATAAATAATATGTTATAATCTCTCGAACGCTTTGAATTGACTTATGATAGATATAAACCTACAGATAAATATTTGCACCATAGAGGACCAAATAATACTTTTAGGAAAATGTTAAATTTCAGGAAAATTTCCTGTATCTAAATATCCCTCTAACAGGCCAAGCTATACCTGTGGTTCATGTCACGAGAGTCTAAGAATGTCTTGCATGGGAGCTAAGCCATGATGGTACTTACTCGGTTAATCTGTATCTGAAGGGAGATGTGAAGGACAACTTTTCACTTACATAAAAACCTTTCACAGTTACAATCGCCCCAATCATGATGTCCCCATCTTTGTAGTAACCTGGTATGGGAGACCTCCATTTAAGTTCTAGTCTGCATTGGTGCTCAGCAGTCTTCCACAGGACATTGTAAAGTATCAATAAAATCAGAATCTGGTGAACCCCCATCTTTCAGGATGTGAAATAACAATTCCTCTGGTATTTCATGCCCTTGCTGTCCTTCAGTTAAGTTCTTGGCAAGGGATGTTCTAAGGGTCTTGGTGGTCCTATACAATTTTATCGTTGAATTACATAATGAAATGTCGAAAGATAGACGTCTGGTTGGATCAAAGCAGACTGAGGAAAGACAGCAAAAATCTAAGACTGAGGTGAACTCTTATTTCTAGTCGAGATCCAGCATCTGTGAGGACACCATCTGGTGTTTATTTGACCTTACTACTCAAAGGGTCAACCTCAAGGGATATTTCTCCCTCCCCTGTGCAATTAATATAAAATACAAGCTGTTTTCTAAAAATGAACTTACAGAAACCATACTTTCATTAACAAAGACATAACTATTAATTTGACTGGAATACTTGGTGGAGAGGTAGAGATACTAACAAACAGCATTGTGCATTTGATCTATAATCAATAGAAGAGATGTAAGAATGGACAAGATGCTGGAGTGATTAAAATATGCCACATATTTGATTCCTTGGAGAGCAGAGAGGGGGTCACTGTGTACAAAATGCAATCTAATCTTTGGGCTGGTTTATCTGATTTATTCTCCATTGCCAAAAACAGATGCTTGTTAAAGATTTTTCAGTAACAAATAGCTCAACTAATTATATTTCATGAGCCTGACTTTCTAATGGGACACCTATGTGAGAAGTCCAGAAAGGTGCCAGTTCTAGTCTATTTCATGAAGGCCTATAGTGGGGACTTTTAGAAAGAACATCTAAATGCAATCTGGAAGATCTAAGCCAGAAGGTCTGGAAAAAAAAACAGGCATCTCCAGGTATAGATGTGATTTCACAAACGTTGACATGCCTGATAGGGATGTCTGCAGGGGCATCTACATCAACATCCTTAGAATAGTATTTCAACACTTAGACATCTAGGAATAATCTCATGGTTAGAGTATTAGACTAGGAATGGAAAAACCAGGGTTCAAATCCCACTGCTGCTATCAATGAAATTGTGCTGATTACTGGAGATGATGAAGTACTTTCTACTCCATATCCTTTGGATGCTTTTCAGACAAAATGAGCACTTTTCAGGTGCCTGGAGCGGTTCTAAACTTAGATGCAAGTCCGGATGTCTAGGATATTTCTAAGATCAGGTAGGGACATCCAAGTTTCTGGGAATGCCCCAACCTCACTTCCACCACACCCATTCAGGACGTCGTCACGCTGGGGATGACCACAGTCTGGGCTTCTATAGTGGCTCTGGCGACATCTCTATGCCATTTTCAGACATTCAAAAAACAAATAGGGCTTCCAAAATGACTCTCTGAACCAGCTCTGTGGCACACAGATACTGACACACACATTTATGCCTGCATAGAAAGCTTAATTACTCACCTTTAATAGGTGTTCTCCAGGGACAGCAGGAATCATTCCTCACTTATGGGTGACATCGGCACCGATGGAGCCCACGCGGAGCAACTCTCCAGCTTTCAAAGAAAGCCTTTGGGATTGCTGCCACGCATGCGTGGACCTCTTCCCGCCCAAGGGTGCCATCTTGCTCAGTCAGGACCCTTAGCTCGAGCACTACCAAGCAGATGGCAAAGGAAGGACAAATAATATAGCAACTCCTCAGGGGAGGTGGGAGGGTAGAGAGGACTGATTCCTGCTGTCCCTGGAGGACACCTGTTACAGGTGAGTAGCTACGCTTTCTCCAGGAACAAGCAGGAAGTTAGTCCTCACTTATGGGACTCCCCAGCTACAGGCTACTAAACCTATAACCAAAAAATGACTCCGCAAGGCCATGAACAGAAGCCGGTGCCCAAAGGAGCCCAAGTCCTCGGGTCCTCGGGGCAAAGCACTCGGTAGCCGTGAAGAATGGTTGGAGGGCAGGAGTTGTTTATACCCCAAACAGATTATGGAGTACAGGCTGGCTGAAGGCACTGTCCCGGTGGGACTCCCTCTCCAGGCAGTAGTGTGTGGTGAAGGTATTTATGGAAGACCAGGTCACCACCCGGCAAATGTCCATCATGGCAAGAAGCGTAGCGAGGCCACCGAGGCCACTTTGGCCTGAATCCCATGTGCAGTGACTTGACAATCTAATGGGACACCTGCCTTCATATGAAGAAAAGCAATGCAGTCCACCACCCAAACCGAAAGGGTGCGTTTGATGACTGCCTGCTCCGGTCGATTGGGATCGTAGATCTCAAAGAGCCGGTCAGACTTGCGATGTGTCTGGGTGTGCTGCAAGTAGAAGGCGAAAGCCCTTCTGCAGTCAAGGGTGTGAAGAGCCACCAAATCCTGTTTGGTGTGAGGTCTCAGGAAGAAAGTTGGCAGGACTATCTCCTGGTTAAGATGGAAATCTGAGACAACTTTGGGCAGGAATTTAGGATGAGTATGGAAGATCACCCTATTCCGATAGAACCTGGTGTAAGGAGCACCAGCCATGAGAGCCTGGAGCTCACTGACTCGGCGGGCCAAAGTCAGCGCCACTAGGAAGGCCACCTTCCAGGACAGGGGCCGGAGTGAGCATGTCGCCATTGGCTTGAAGGATGGATGGGTGAGCTGCACGAGCATCACATTCAGGTCCCATTCCACCAGAGAGGGGCTTTCCCTCAATGGAGAGGTAGTTTGCCGAGATGGCGCTCAAGTGTACCCTGACAGAGTTCGACTTCAACCCTTCCTTCGAGAGATGGAGGAGGCCTGACTGGCTCTTTGAGACCTACGATCCCAATCAACCGTGGCAGGCAGTCACCAAACACGCCCTTTCAGTTTGGGTGGTGGACTGTATCGCTTTCGTTCATACGAAGGTGGGTGCCCCATTAGATCGTTGAGTCACAGTGCATGGGGTTCAGGCCAAAGCGGCCTTGGTGGCCTCGCTACAAAAGACTTCCTTCAATTTCAGAAGGATTTAAAAACCTTCCTGTTCATTGAGAATTTTGGTGACTCAAATAACACCACTAGTGCACATAACAAGGCAGAGCAATGAATCAATGAATCAGCAATCATATAAAGATACCTAATCCATGTCCTACACAACATATTGTACATAGTTATATCATGTTAATGGTATATAGTTTGAAAGGTTAATTGTACATAGTTTCAAAGTTTAATGTAAAGTTTGCTGTGATGCTCTGTGTAAACCACCCTTTATCTCTGGAAGGGGCGGTATATAAAAGCTTGTTAAATAAATAAAATAAATAAATACTGGAGGATCCATCGAATTGGGCACGAGAATTTGTTGATCTGAAGCATGGAGCACCAGACCAAGAAGTGCCTCCACTTGAAGGTGTAGGCTCGTCTCATGGAGTCCTTTCTCAAGGCGAGGAGGACTTCCTCGACCTCCTCCAGAAGAGCCAGTGAAGCTAGGAAACCTGTTCAGCCGCCAGGCCGTGAGGGATAAGGAGGCTAGGTTTGGGTGCTGCACCCACCCCTCCTCCTCTGTTAGCAGACCCGGGGCAGAGTCCAGGGTGACAGGAGGCTCTGTCGACAGTTGGAGCAGAAGTTGAAACCCAGGCTGCCGAGGCCACTAGGGGGCTACGAGGATCAACGATGCTTGATCCTGCTGAGCCTTGAAAAGGGTTTTCGCAATGAGAGGGAAGGGAGGGAATGCATAGAGCAGGCTGGATGACCAGTTCAGTAGGAATGCATCCAGACTCTCCCTGTTTGGGTGTGGTACCAGGCTGCAAAAGAGGGAAAGCTACCTGTTCTAGGGACTGGCGAAGAGGTCTATTGACGGTGTCCCCCAGTGAAGAAACAGACAGCCCGCTACCCCTGGATCCAGCTGCCAATCACGGGGGTGTAGGATTCTGCTGAGCCTGTCCACCAGGATATTCTCCTGACCTGGAAGGTAGGTCAGCTTGAGGGACATCTTCCGTCGGATAGCGAAGGAGCAGATGAGAACCGCTTCTCGGCAAAGGGAGCACGATCCCATATCTCCCTCCTTGTTGACGTAGAACATCACCATGCGGTTGTTGGTCTGCATGAGGACCGACCTCTTCTTGAGGTGGTCCTCGCAGGCCCTCAGGGCCCACCAAATCACCCAGAGTTCGAGAAAGTTTATCTGCTGCTGAGACTCCTCGGGCAACCACTGCCTCTGCGTTTCCAGCGGCCCACAGTGGGCTCCCCACCCTAACAGGGAAGTGTCGGTTGTCAGTACCACATTGTGATGAGTGGCCAGGAAGGGCAACCCCCAGAGGGGGTTGCAGGGGTTCTGCCACCAGCTCAAAGACAAGCGGAGGTTGGGAAGGACCCTGACAGGGTCTCTGAGGTGACCGAGTGATAGGCTCCATTGAGCGCTGAGGCACCACTGAGCTGTCCGCATGTGCAGGCAGACATAGGGGACAACATGCATAGTAGAGGCCATGTGGCCCAGGGGACATAGCATGGTCTGCGATGTGAACCGGGGAGTGCTTTGGACCTGGGCCGCCAGGGCTTGGAGGCGATCAGCACAGCCCGCTGGTAAAAATGCGGTCGCCTGCTGAGTATCGAGGTGCACCCTGATGAACTCGAGTGCCTGCACCAGCTCAAGGTAAGACTTTGAGCAGCTCTCCAACAGAAGGATCGTGCATGACGTTGCTCGCCAGGTTTCCTCGACTGAGGATCCCGTGACGAGCCAGACGAGCCAGCATGCCCTGACACCTGAGACGGGCAGCGACCACAGCGAGGCATTTCGTGAAAACTTGTGGAGTGGACGCGAGGCCGAAGGGGAGCATCCTGTACCGGAAGTGCCCTCGCTACACCCTGAAGTGCAGGTATTGCCTGTGCTGCGGGTGGATTAAGATATGAGTGTAAGCATCCTTTAGATCCAAGGAGCATAGCCAGTTGCCCTGCCAGAGGAAGGGTAGCAGCCGCCCTGCCAGAGGAAGGGCAGCAGAATGACTGGGGATAACATCTTGAACTTCTCCTGTACCAAGAACAGCTTTCAGGTGTCGAGGAGGGGCCACAGACCTCCTGTCTTTTTTGGGACCAGGAAGTACCGGGAATAATAGCCCTGACCTTAAAGGTGCGGAGGGACCTTCTTGACTGCCCACTGGGCAAGGAGAGAGATTAGTTCCCGCTGCAGTAAATCCTGGTGCGTGGGGAGTCAAGTGGTCTCTGCCGGGGAGAAGGGGGGTGGAAGCCTGTCGAAGCGAAGGCGATAGCCATCTTGAATGACTTGGAAAATCCTACTGCTTCAAATCTGATGATTGGAGCCATGTCTGGCGGTGGGCCACGATGCCCACAGCCGCCACCCAAGCCGATGACTCAAATCCATCGTAGACAGCTCGGGAGAGGTATTTTGAGCAGTCTGCGATGGACTTTAATAGAGTGCCGAACCTATTGAGGGGCTCACCCTCGAGGCCTGTGGAGAACCGTCTGAGCTCCTTGGCAAAATCATGCAAGAACATACCCATGTATAGCTTGTATGCTTGAATGTGACAAGACAGCATGGATCCTTGGTTTTGTGTCATCTGCAAATTTGATAACCTCGCTCGTTATTCCACTTTCCAGGTCATTTATGAATATGTCAAAAAGCAGCCGTCCCAGCACAGATCCCTGGGGTACACCACTATTCACCTTTCTCCATTGGGAAAATTGGCCATTTAGCCCTACCCTCTGCTTTCTATCTTTTAACCAGTTCCTGATCCACAATAGTACACTGCCTCCTATCCCATGACTCTTTAGTTTTGCCAAACGTCTCTCATGTGGGACTTTGTCAAAGGCTTTCTGAAAGTCCAGATACACAATATCAACCGACTCACCTTTGTCCACCTGATTATTCACTCCTTCAAAAAAACATAACAGATTAGTAAGACAAGATCTTCCTTGTCTAAAGCCATGTTGGCTGTCTCTCATTAGTTCATGACTATCTACATGCTGAGTAATTTTATTCTTTATGATGGTTTCTATCATTTTTCCCGGTATTGACGTCAGGCTCACCGGTCTGTAGTTTCCTGGATCACCCCTGGAACCCTTTTTAAAAATTGGTGTTACATTGGCGATCATCCAATCTTCAGGTATTAGAGATGATTTTAATGATAGTTCACAGATTACTAATAGCAGGTCTGCAATCTCATACTTCAGTTCTTTCAATACCTTTGGATGTATACCATCCAGCCCAGGTGATTTGCTACTCTTCAGCTTGAAATCCAATGGGGTTTCCCCGCACAGGTTCGAATCCTGTCCGTGACGCCAAAACGCGCCTCCTGTAACCCCCTCGGGGTTCCGCGTTGGCCAAGGCTCTGTGCACAATAGCCGACTGGGGTAGGCTACTGATCACGGTGACGGGCCAGTTGTTATTCCCCAAGAGCCAGACCACACATCCCCCCTAACTTCACAGCAGGGCGCATAAAAATAATAGATTATTTTTTAGGGTTTGACGATTCCTACAGCGTGCTACTTTAGCATACACTTTGTTTTAACTTAATTTACTCAAACAGACTTTTCCAAGTGAAGAGAAATTACATTTTATTCAATTCAACATTAAAGATATTCACAGCATAATTTCCCTCAAGTTTATTCTACATTCTAGTCCATAGTTCACTGTGGCAGTCTATACTTAGCTGATCCTCTTCAGAGATGGTAGGAGTTGGAATCAATGTATTCAGTGCTGTCTTTCTTCTTCGGTAGTAGGAGTTGGGGCCCTTGAAGTGTTGGTCCGGTTTTCTTCTTCCTCACTTAACTTTACAAAATCAAAAGGAGAAAAACCCTAACTCTCCCTGAGTATATTCAAGGATGCAACCTATCTGGGAAACTTTAAGTATGTATTTTCGGGGTTCTATCTATGGGTAGAAATAAAAAGATAATTTAAAATCCCTGCTAAATTTCTTTTCAGTCTTTCTCTTTTGCATTTATTACACTCTGTAGGAGCTCATTTCTTTAGGTTGTCCAAAACAACTGGTACAATACAGAACTGTATTCTCTTTCTGTTACTTTTCATATATTCTCTATTTCTATAATTAATTTTTCCAAGTTGGACTCAGAAACATACTTATCCCTGAGGAATTATTACACTTCAGTTCAGCCTGTGCACTGGAACAATGACAGTGCCACTTGTTTACACTTGCGCACACATTTTTAATTCAATACTTCCTTTTATGAGACTTTTTCAGTGCTGTTATCACACTTTCAATATCACTTCTCCTATAGGAACCTTGTTTCAGACCAAAATCAGGGACAGAATAAACTCTCTCTTTCAAAAAGGCAGTGTTGCAGTAATATTATGCATCTCTCAGCCACATCCTGAGTATTCTTCTTTTACAAACTATGTGACTTTGCCTACAATGAGTTATCAACACTTTATAAGCTGCAATTAATAATGCATCTTTTTAATGGAAGCAGTAGCACTTGGAACAGAACAACAGAATTCTCTTCACTGCACTGCTGTTTAACTAAGGCAGAACCAGTTAAAGAACTATCTTAATTCTTAGATAAACACTCCTCTGGCCATAATAATTTTTCTCTTATCCATCTGCAAATGTATTTTCAAAGAAGCTGCAGAGCAAACTTTCCTTTAAACAACTAGCGAGACTTGTCAGACGGCTGCCTAGGGTGAGAACTTACACAATCTTGACGATGCATATATTCATATGATTCTTGCAAGGTATTGTGGGTAATGTAGTTCTTTCACTCCCAAACACAGCTGAAGACAATAATTGAGTTGTGATACCGGTGGTAAGGCCAATAAAATACTACTTTTATTGATGGGGTTTAATTCACCCAGCACAAATATGCTTGGTAGCAATATAAATGAGGTTACATGCTTGCAGTGTTTAAATGGATAACATAAAGTCATAAAGCAAATCAGAAAACAACCTTCAGCTTGTCAGGCAATTAGCTAATGTTTTCTTAGCAAATAATTACCAAATAAAAAGGCACAAAGAAATGAATAAACTTTGCTTGTTAAGTTAACTTCTGCTTATTTTCCACGCAGATCCCAGCAGTGATTCTCCCTTGCTCACACACACAATCAGGTGCAGCTTTAATTACTATCAATTGACCAGCTGAAACCCTTTAGCTGGCTGGCTGCTACTGTGTGAACCCAAATCCTGCTTTAAGAGCTGTTTGCAGTGGAAATAAAGAACAAAGTTAGGTTTCTTTGTGATGGCTGATGTGTTTGCTCACAGAAAGCTAGCAATAGCATTTAGATAAAGAACAGTCCATGTAATTAATAGTCTCATCTGCTGTATCTCCCCCTTCATCAATCAGCATAGGGTCACTATCATACATTGGCACAGACGAGTCTTTCATTAAGGCACTATCCTGAGAATGCTTATTCCCTTGCTGCCATTCACTATTATAGATAGGGTCTGGATCAGTGTTCATACCTGAGCCTCTCCTGCTATCATAATTCCTCTCTGTATAGCCTGGCCAGTATGTAATCCAGTTCTGATGTCCAGCCTTCCAATCTTGATCCCTGGACACTGGATCTTTCCTCACATACCTTCTGGCATAGGTCTGAAAGTCCTTTCCACGTGCAGTCTTCTCTCTTCCAGGTAGCCACTGGTGATTCCTATCTCTGCCATTCCATTCCTCTGGCTGACTCCAGTCCAATGGACTCTGCTGGCACTTGGAATACCTCCCAGTATGGGTACTGCCCTGGACTCTCCCAGACCTTCCAATGGCCCTTCTTCTCTTCCTTCCAGAGAGTTTCCTTCTCTCTCTATCCGCTTGGCTTGGCTTCTGCTTCTCGAGATGATGTTGGTGCTTGAGCTTGAAGCTGTTGCTGTATCTGTCTCTGTATCTCTTCCTGAAGCTGTTATCTGAAGAATAAGCTCTATTCTTATTCTGTTCTAATGTGTGCTCCTCCCTAACACAGCGCAGCTGTGTTGAATCAGGCCCTGCCCTTTGAGATGAGTGCTTAGGGATTACCTCATAGCTCTCTTGATTGCACACACGTTTTCTCACTTCAGCCCCTCTCATGGCTGCTGGAAACCCGGTGCATTCTGGGACTGGTAGTCTTTTATGTGAAAACTCTGTTTTCTTACTTCTACCAAAACTGACAGGTTGCTTGTTCAGAGTCACATCATCTTTTCTATAGCTCCTACCTGAGCTATGATAAGCTTCCTTATCACAGACTCACTACATCTGCACACAAACAAAACTAGCTTACACCTATAACCTGACTTTCAATTCTTTTCATGGGATAATGATTGAGTCACTACCAAATTATTTCACTTATCTCTGCTTGTCTCAGCTCTGCTGTCTAGCTGTTTTTCCTAACTTCCTCTGGACAACAAGCAAAAAAACACCTTCCTCCAGGGTTAGAGCTCTCTCTCTTTCTTTAACAGAAAAACTTATAGTTTCCTAGGAGACAGAAATTCCACTCAGTCCATGTGACTGACACTAACCTATCATACGCTGTGTTCTTGAAATTCTAAAGGTTGTTTACTATTAGAATGTTCATTTAATCTCCATTTTAAAACTACTTTTTTATATTACTTTCTATGTAGATTTCCTTTTTTTACCCTAAACCAGGGGTCTGCAACCTTTAAGACATAAAGAGCCACTTGGACCCGTTTCCAAAGGGAAAAAAAAACTGGGAGCTGCAAAACCATTGCGACATTTAAAACAAATCTAACACTGCATATATTGTTTCTTACCTTAATGCTATATACAGGATCGTGCAGTCAGCTGTCAATCTGAAGACAAAAAGGACTTTTTCACTTAACAATGTAAAATATATGTTTGCACATTAATAGCTAATTAAAATATTTAATTTACCTGGTTAATGGGATTTTTGCTCCTGAACCTCAGTGCACAGTGTCTGCACATCAGGGCTGTAAGACGTCACCTTCATTTTCACACAGGCTTGCAAGCTGTCATCTTTGAGGCGTGATCAATGTTTGTTTTTAATATAGTTTATGTTGGAGAAGACCTGCTCACATACATATGTGGAGCCGAAGATCGACAGCACTCCAAATGCATACTTTTTCATGTTTATATAAGTGTTGGGGATGGCATTCAATGTTTCGAATACAAGTTTGTCCTGTTTGGGAAGGTTTTCAATATCACTCCATTTATGATTCTGAGCCAGAATGGCCTTCTGACCGGGCAACATCCTCAAGAGTAGCGGTCAAGCATTTGAACTTGGACATCCATATATCTTTGTCGGCTATATCGGCCAATTCCATCTCAAGATCAGGTTGACTTACACCTGCAAATGCAGTCATATTCAATAGGGATGAATCGATCGCCAGGGGAATGACAGGGAAGGATAATGTGGTTTTTTCCTCTCTGAACTCACAGAATCGTTTCCCAAACGAACTTTGCATTGCGGTGATTGCAGACTTGAAATATTCCAAATTGATCGTATCATGACTTTGTTTGAACTCTCTCAAAGAGGGAAAGTGAGACAGTGTACCTCTCTGTAAATCTTTGACAAACACTGTCAACTTGCGCTCGAATGCCAAAACCTCCTCCAGCATGTGCAGGGCTGTGCCTCCTTTCCCCTGAAGGGTTGTATTTAGCGTGTTTAGATGTGCTGTCATGTCTACCATAAAATGTAATTTTTCCAGCCACTCTGGCTGTTCCAGCTCAGCAAAGGTGAGCTCTTTGCTGGCCAGGAAGGTTTTTACTTCTTCCAAACATGTGACAAAGCGTTTTAGCACCTCGCCTCTGGACAGCCACCGGACCTTGTTTTGGAGCAGGAGGTCAGAATATATGCTTTCCACCTCATCCAATAACAAACGGAACTGGCGGTGGTTTAAACCCTTTGCCATTATCTTATTAACAATCTGAATGACCACATCCATCACTTTTGTGTATTCCGGCGGAAATGTTTGAGCACACAATGGGGCTTGTTTACAAAGCCGCGGTAGTGGTTCGCGATCGCGATCGCAGCCGCGGCCCCATTGAAATCAATGGGGCCGCGGCTCCGATTACAATCGCAAACCGCTACCGCGGCTTTGTAAACAAGCCCCCATGCCTCTTGGTGCAGGATGCAATGAAATGACAGCAGCGTTCTACCAAGCACCTTTTGCAGTAGAGCCACAAAGCCCTTCTGTGCTCCTCTCATGCTCGGTGCCCCATCAGTAGCCACTGAGACCAGGTGTTTGGTGTTTATTTTTTTAGCAGTTAAAAAGTCCAGGACAGCCTTACAGATATCCTCACCCCTTGTTTGGTCTTTTAGTGGTATCAGCTCAATCAGTTCTTCCTGTGGCCCAAAAGAGTTCACATATCGGCAGAACAGCGCTATTTGTTCAATATCACCTTTATCTTTGGACTCATCACAGGCGATGGAGTACGCCACAGCTGAATTAATGTCTTGAATTTGCTGTTTGCTAATGTTTTCTGTCATTTTTAGGGTTCTGTCTTTGACAGTCTTCGCAGAGAGTGGCATGTCTTTGATTTTCTGCACAATTTCATTCTTGTTTTTGACGTCCATGTATAGATGTTCCGAAATCTTAATGAATGTTTCTTTTATATACTCTCCATCTGTGAAGGGCTTCCCGTGCTTGACTATTTCCTGAGCGGCCACAAAACTAGCATATGTTGTGGAATTTGCAGACTTCACCCACTTCTTGAAATTATTTTTACTCATATTAACCTTCCTCATAAGTTCTGCAACGGCTTTTCGTCTCTCATCTCCATCTGGATATTTTTCAGCAAAGGCTGTGTGTTTATTCTGGAAATGTCTTGCAATATTGGACTTTTTGTGATTTGCTAATTTCTCACCACATATTGAGCATACTGGTAAACCAGTCTCGTTAGTAGAGAATGCAAATGATTCTGTCCATGTATCATTAAACACTCTGTTTTCTTCAGAAATTTTTCTCTTCTTGCCTTTATCCATGGCTGGCCTACCAGGGGGTCGAAAACAGCGACGTAAGTAGAAATCACAGGGCCCCATACCAAAATTTGCTATGCCCACCTCCCCAGTTTTCCCTTTGCTCCATGCCTAGCATCTCCCCATCTTACCTCCAGGTCTCCAGCCAGCTCCCCACCTGGCCTGTCCTTACCCCACCATTTTTATGGTTACCATGGCGACCGCAGCACGACCTCCATTTTGGAAAAAAAAAAAACAAGCAAGTCTCGCTGACTCCGTGCTTGCATGTTGGCCTGATCCCTCCCTCCTCTGACATATGCTTGTAACAGAGGACAGGGGACCAAACCAGTCATTCAAACGCAGAGTTGCAAAGACCCACATTTGAATGGCTGGTCTGGTCCCTCCTTCCTCTGATGCAAGCATATGTTAAAGGAGAGGGATCATGCAAGTGTGGAGTCTGAGAGACCCGTGTGATTTTTTTTTTTAATTGGAGGTCCCGCCACCAGCAAGAGAATCCTAAAAGCAGCTGTGAGGCAAGGGCAGGCAGTGTGGAGAGAAGCCAAAGCCAGCATCCCCAAATGTACCCCTATTTTTTTGCACCCTGCGCAGCTGCACCACTCACGGTGTGGCACTGATACTGACTCCTGGAGACCCAGCAGCCCCTGGATTTTTTTACCAAGGTATGAGCAGAAGTAGATTGCTAGGCCTTTCTTCCAAGGCCACAGAGGGTAAAATGACTTGCTCAAGGTGTGCTAGTGGGAATCAAACCCTAGTCTCAGTTACCAAGCTGCTGCTCTAACCACTAGGCTACTCCTCAACTCAGTGGGTTACATAACATCTAAGAAATAATAGCTATAAACATACAAAAAATAACTATAGGATTACCACCTGACCAATGTTCCCTCTAATTTTCTGTAGGCGCACAGCTTAGACTCGAGGGAACAGTGCACCTGACCCAATAAACGCTGACAGACTGATCCACTACTTGTTTTACATCTATGGACCTGTAGCCTTGCTTTCCATGGACCAACTGAAACATGAAAACTCCACATGCAATAGAGCAAGAAAGCCATGATCAACGCATCTATGATGACATGAAGCCTTCTGGCAAATCTGCCACAAGGGCTACTCTACCTGCAATCCATGTGATCAATCCCACAACTTAGTCAGTCAAATCACTTGCTTGACTGGCACCCTCCTTCACTGGTTTTCTATCAGCAGTAGGCCCGTCTTTTCTACTAGAAAGAAAGAACGCTGCATGCCGGGTAATATTTGTAGACACGCAAGAAATATCGCGAGAGTTTCACCGTGACTCCCTCAACTCGAACAGTTCACTTCCCGTCTCTTTAATTGACGCGAGGTCTCAACCAATAAGCTATTGCCTGTCACCGGGCGGGCAGTGTGCTCCGGAGCCGCGGCATAGGTGAAAAAGAGCCGCATGCGGCTCTGGAGCCGTGGGTTGCCGACCCCTGCCCTAAACTATCACAATACTTCTTATTAACACAATAACATTAGCACCTCCTTAACCAGGATCCCAGCAGCTTTCACACAGTGGTTTTAAAATTTAAATTGTGCCATGTACAAGTGTGCTGCAGATTTCTCTCCAATGTTAAACAAAGCATATTTTCAAACTTATCCCAATCTATTCCAAAAATTAAATTATTCTTTCAGGTACCCTCTACATCGAATGTAGCTCAGTAGTCAATTCTGATAGCCCCCCAAGACTCAAAGTTCATTTACCCCAAAATTCTGTGCAAAATGAACTTTTAAAAACTTAAAACCTACTTGCTTATTTTTTTAAAAAACCCTCGATTTTATTTGATCCCAAATTTATGTCTTTCTAATGATTTTAACCCCTTCAACATCCAACCCTGTAAAATTAAACCCTTAAACATTAAAATTTCTTAATTCTAATCCCAAATTGGTTTTCCCTTGTCCCCTTTACATAAACTAGACCCTTTACCTGAGTCCACAGGACCTCCAAATCTCACTGGGGTTCACATCTCTTTCAGGTAACTCACCACTAAACCTCCTGGAACTCTCTCCGGCAGAGCTCAAATTTAGGCCTCAGCTTCCCTCTGGGTCTGCTGCAACTCTCACAGCCAATCAGGAAGCTCTCTCTGTGTAATAACAACTTCAACCTATGAAAAGATTCCCAGCACATCCCAGGGGAGTGATCAACATAACTTTTTAACAAAATTACTTTTAACCCTTCGGGTTACATACACCCTTGCTAAGTTTAAATGTCGACTCGACATTTGCAACACCTATTCCTTGTGGGTTCT
This sequence comes from Ichthyophis bannanicus, assembly GCA_033557465.1. Taxonomy (NCBI): domain Eukaryota; kingdom Metazoa; phylum Chordata; class Amphibia; order Gymnophiona; family Ichthyophiidae; genus Ichthyophis; species Ichthyophis bannanicus. The sequence goes on along the minus strand of CM066051.1, from coordinate 17,417,013 downwards.
CAAAAAAAAAAATCTAATACATCACAAACTCTTTCAGGTAGGCAGGCTTTTGTCCTCTATTAGTTCTTTCAGAACGTTTTAAGCACGGCATCTCATTCTCCTCAATTACCTCTACCTCCGGTTCCATGCATTCATTTATATTTTCTCCTATTTGGTCTAATTCAACATTACCTTCAGGCCTAGTTTCCAAGAACCAAACAGTTTCTATGGACCCTGGCGTTACATAATACTGTTCTGCAGCATCATCTGCTTCTACATTTGCTTCAGATATCTTTGGAATTGTACAGGTACTCCATAAGGGATTTGGTAATAGCCTGATATTATTTCGATGCACTACTTTACAATTTCCAAGTCTATCTTTTATTCGGTATGTGCTTCCCCCTGGTTCAAACACATGTAACACTTCATAAGGTGAAATTTCCCACTTGTCTTTGAGTTTGCGCTTTCCTCTACTCCTGTTGTTTCTAAGTAACACCCTATCCCCTTCAGAGATGAGTGCACCTCTCGAACAACGGTCAAAGCGTCGCTTCTTAACTGCTGCCCTTCGTGCAGATTCTTGCTGTGCCATAAGGAAGGTTTTCCGGAGTCTCTGATGATGTTGTTCAACCCAATCGTCAAGTTTTTCCGCTCTGTTTTCCGAAGTCTTTGTCTGTAGGTCGTACGGCAGTCTGGAATCTCTACCAAACAACAAATAAAATGGTGAATATCCTGTAGAGCTATGTACGCTGCTGTTGTAGGCCAATACCATTCCGGTACATATTCAGCCCATCTTTTCTTTTTTTCATCTGTTAGGGTTCTTAGCATGTTCAACAAGGTGCGATTAAATCTCTCGCATTGTGCGCTACCTTGTGGGTGATAAGGAGTGGTATGACTTTTCCTCATATTATAAACGTTACAAAGTTCACGGATAGTAGCAGACTCAAAGTTTCTACCTTGATCCGAGTGTATCTGCGCTGGACACCCATAATAATTCACCCAGTGATGCACTATCGCTTTAGCCGTTGTCTGAGCCGTTTGATTCCTCATAGGCACAGCCACTGCATATCGAGTAAACATATCTGTTAACACCAACACATGTTCCATCCCATTGGTACTAGCTTCTAAAGTTCTATAGTCCATAGCCAAAATTTCCAGCGGGTAACTTGCTTGAAAATTTTTATATTTAGCTCTTTCCTTAGGAAACAAATCTTTGGCAAAAATATACCGTGAACACTGTCTAATCCACATCTTTATATCTCGGTTCATGTTTGCCCAATAATAATCTTTTCGTATATTTTTTAGCGTAATCTCTTCATTTGGATGCCCAGCATTATCATGTTTCGCTTGGAAGGTTTCTTTGCGTAACTTTTCCGGAGTTATGAATTGTATGATTTCCATATTATCTCGGGGATCAATCATTTTTCGATACCACAAACTTCTTTCATAATGTAATCGGCCTCGCTCTTTCCATAGCTTCTTTTGATTACAGGTCCAGCTGCGGATATTAACAGGGTCTTTCTTTTTAAGATGGTACAGGACCTGTTGTAAGTCCGAATCTTCACTCTGACTCTGTTGTAACTCTAATATGGAGCAACTTAAAATTTGTCTAGCACACATTACTTCACGAGGTTCTGTCACATTTTCTGCATTAGGCCACAGCCTCTCCCGCACTTCTTTAATCTTGATTATGGACTCATCAGATTTTATTTCTTCTTCCACTACTGTTTCCTTGGTAGGTGAATATCTTGATAGGGCATCTGCTACTGAGTTAGTTCGTCCGGGTTTATATTGGACCTCAAACTCCAATTCTGCAAGCTGAGCCAACCATCTTTGCTCGGTTTGCATGTATTCGTGCTGTTTCTAAATACTTTAATGGATTATGATCCGTTTTTACTAATACAATTTTATACATCAAATAGTCCCTAAATTTTTCAGTGGCAGCCCATTTTAGTGCTAGCAATTCTAACTTAAAAATACTATAATGCTGGTCATTTCTTTCAGATTTTTTTAACCCTCTACTAGCATAAGCAATCACCCGTTCTTGTCCTTCTTGAATCTGGCTCAATACTGCTCCTAGACCTTGGTGACTCGCATCTGTTAAGATGAAAGGCGATTCAAATCTGGATATGCCAGTACTGGTGACGAAATTAGGTTTTCCTTAAGCTTATCAAAAGCCTGCTGGCATTCCGAACTCCAAGGTATCGCCGCTTTCTTGTGTCGCAACTTATTTTTACCAGTCAACCTGTGAAGTGGCGCAGCGATCTTAGCAAATGATGGAACAAATCTGCGATAATAACTCGCTAGACCCAAGAATTGTCGAACTTCTTTCACAATGGTAGGAACCTTCCAATTCTCCACTACTTGGGTTTTCTCTGGATCTACTGTCACTCCCTCCGCAGAGACGATGTGACCCAAATATTTGACTTGCTTGCTTAGCATAGTACACTTATTTGGCTTCAATTTTAATCCACTCTCACTTATTCTCGTGAACACCCTATCTAAGTGTTCCAGATGAGTAACAAAATCTTTGGAGAACACCAGAATATCATCAAGATATAGTAGCAAGATTTTAAAAACATAGTCATTCATTATATTTTCCATTAGTCGTTGGAATGTAGCTGGTGCATTTGTTAGTCCAAAAGGCATTCTGGTCCATTGAAAAAGTCCGAATGGTGTCGTAACTGCAGTTTTTTTCCTTATCCTCTTCAGACATAGCTACTTGAAAATAACCTGATGTCAGATCCAAAGATGTAAACAATGTAGCATGACTCAACACATCCAGAGATTCCTCTATCCTGGGTAAGGGATATGCATCTTTAAAAGTAACGCTGTTCAGCTTTCTATAATCAACACAAAATCGTATGGATCCATCTTTTTTTCCTAATGATAACAGCTGGTGACGCCCATGGGCTCTTACTTGACTCCAGAATACCTTGAGTCATCAGGTCTTGAACATGTCGTTTAAATTCTTCGTATATATGCGGTGATACTCGTCGATATGCCTGCTTGATAGGTGGATGTATTCCTGTATTCACTGTATGATGAATCTTGTCCGTGTACCCGATGTCATTTTCATTCACAGAAAACACTTGACGATGTTTCCAAAGTAAACACTTCAATTGTTCGCTTTGTTTTGCTGTCAGCTCTTCCCAATTCACCTTAATAGCTAGACCTTGAATGAATTTATCCACATCTGTATCAGCATCCATGCTCACTGCACTTTTTCTCACCACCATGGTATCTCCATCTAATTGGCATTGTAAATCAGAGGAAGCTAAAATTTCCTTGGGTTTATATATTTCAGCCACTCGAATTCTTGGAGGCAAGCTAATAGGTTTTTGACCAGCATTTAACACACGTACTATTATCTTGTCTTCGTTTGGTTTAACCAATGTATTGGCTACACATAAATCAGTAGGTAAAATGGCTGTTTCTGTGCTAGACACTACCACTGGCGTTACTGCATATTCTCTCAACTTAGTACAGCTTCCTAGTAACATGGTCTCAGACAGTGGAGGAAGTGTCACCCTTTTTCTTCCAATCAACTTGACATATCCAATTTTTTCGTTTTTGTTATTCTGAACTTGTCTCCATATTTTGTAAATCTCTCCTCCCTTAAGCCAGCTATTGGCAACTGCATCCCAATTTAGTTCTTGCAATACGTTCATGCCCAAAATCCCGGGTGTCATGTTAACTTTTCTGTAGGCCATATCATCTTTTACTATGAGTACGCCACAATGCTTTACTTCTTGTCCAAGACACGTTATATTCACCTCCACACATCCCACAATAGGAATGCTTACACCATTCACAGCGGATAACTTTATTAGTCTTGCTTCTTGCATTTGGTTACATTCCTTCAGATGTTGTTGGAAGTAGCTTTCTGCTAAGGTCGTTACTTCTGACCCAGTGTCTATACAACACCTTACTGGTACTCAGCCATTTATAACTTCTATTATCGGACTTTTTTTCCAAATATTTTCCGTTTTTCATCCTCATTTCCGTGTGAACTTACTCGCAGTACTCGAATATTAAGATGGGGAAGGGTAACTTGGTAACGAGTTGTTCCGTCTGCTCTCATTGGAGTCTGAACTGGAGGCCTAACCTGATTTTTTTTTTTTTTTTTTTTTTTTTTTTTTCGTTGATACTTATCCGGATTAACGGGACACTGTACTACTCGTATTTATTCTAGTGTTTAACTTTTATTCTTGATGTGTCTAGTGCA